>JAWWEV010000115.1:56327399-56350353 GCA_035583235.1 Hafferia zeledoni
TAGATAGATAGATAGATAGATAGATAGATAGATAGATAGATAGATAGATAGATAGATAGATAGATAGATAGATGCAGATAAAGATATACAAAAGAGTTTGTATGAAATGATAAAACCTGAGCTCATGCCTCAAACACTTTTAAGACCAAGTGAAGATCAGAGGTAAAAAATATCATTATTTTCCTTTTTGAGATGGAATTCACCTTTTGAAGCAACATCTCACTGTAGGTAAGTCATATACACTTGTACAATCCTCCTAAGTCTACATCACATATCCGTTGCTTATGTAGCTGATAAAACAAGAAATTTATGCTCCTGTATAAACAGGATAAACATTTATCACTGCCAACTAAGTTGAAATCATTGTCACTCAAAGTGACCTGACCAGTGGATTAAGCTTCCAAAGTTTAAAAAATGGTAACTGTGGAGGGGATGGTAGAGTACATATAGTTTTTCCTTTTCTATCTTTCCTGAATAAAATAAGTGTATGATTTAATATGGACTAACAAGGATTATAAGCTAAAAAGAAAGATCCATCAGCTATATTACTATTTATTTCTATTCCTTTGATCTTAAATCAGTAGATTTTTTTTCAGAGAAATCTTTAAATAAAATTATAAAATTAAAAAATAATTCTGAATATTTTTATTGCCGTAAGAAAAGAAATTCTTTCTTATATACTGACTAAATTTTTATTCAGGGAATATGGTTAAAGAATTCTCCTTTTCCATGGGTATCTGCATCCTTAACCACAGTAATAATCCACACAAAATTTAGTTAGTTTCAAAATATGTTACACATAGAAATTAGAAAGTCTTTGTCGCAAGTTCTGAGTTTAGTTTAAATTTGTATACTTTTGAACTGATATTTTTGCTCACTTTTTCATAATTTAAAATGTATTTTATCAAAGCATATTTTTGATTTATAGCCTTCTTAAAATACATAAAGACTTGAATGATAATTGCAGGCATATATTTATAGGATAAATTTCATTTTTGAATGCGTTTTTACCCTCCTTTTTTTTTTTTTTGCTTTTCCTCTTACCCTTTCAGAGAAAGGGAGAGGGAAACATTATGCCAGCTCCATGTTCAATATGTCCTCCATCTCTGTTAGAATTTAACAGAAATTTCTGTGGGAACTATGCTGAAAAGACATCTGTTGTATAAACCTGTGAACAGCAAATGGTGAAAGAATGAAAAATAAAATTTGTATGCCCATGCCTTTGTTCTAATAAAAATGATACAAACTAGAAATAATATGATTTGGCTTCCAGCTTGTAATCTGAGTTCCTAGTAATACAGGGGAAATACATAGTTATTATTTATTATGAAGTTTATAATAGTTGGGGAAATGTTTAATCCAGTATGATGAAAGGTCTTTGCTTTAAAAATTCCTTCTTTAAACTGATATGTAAGTGAAAGTAGAGTGTTCCCTTTTAGACCACAGCAAAAATCACAGTTTGCTGGTAACAAGCTGAATACCTGCTAGTAAAAGTTTGAAAGATTAGAAATTAAAAAAAGGCAGCATATATTTTGCTTACTATTTCTAAAACTTGTTCAAGGCCAGCAATAAAACATATAATTTTAAAAATTAACATGATAGGAAACGTGATCCAAAAGACTTTTCCTTAAGCTTGCCCTTAAGGGCATGACAGGAGCTCAATACAGGACTGTGATACACAGCCTGTGGGCAAGAAATTGATCCATAAATCTTTGCAAATTAAGCCCGTATTTGTGTTATGGAAAAATGGATTCCATCTGCTGGTGAACTAGGAACACTCATAGGCACTACATATCCTCTGTATTAATTTGGTTTAGAAATGCTGCAAAATTGTCTTAGAAGCTGCTGCAAAATTGCCACAAAAACCCCTACTATAAATGTATTTTCACTGTCATTCTAGTTTGGATGTGTTTTGCAGGTAATAACCATTAACTCTGAGGAGGATGAAAAGGTATTGGAATAATTTTTGTATTAAACGTCAGTTAGCATCACTTAATTTTTAATTCAGAGCAGCAGTAGCATGTAGTTGTTTTATTTATGCTAAAATTGAAATAACATGAAAGGAACAGAATACATCATTTGCTAGATCTGAGAGAGCACAGAATTTAGCCCAGGGAGTGAAGAACATATCTTTAATGAAGGCTTCTTGTGTTCTTTATGTGAACGGTGTAATTTTAAATTTGTTGATTTGAAACATTGTGCAATCATAATATAGTCTTCTGTTCAATATTTCTTGATTTCCATCACCTTATTCCTGTAATGATGATGACAAATTTAAATACTTTCAAGAATATTTCACGATCTTTCAAGCTAAGACTTTCTGAGTCAGCAGGCTCAACCTCTCACAAGACCCTCTTACACAATGACCACTAGGGAAAAACTCAAAAGGAAAAAAAAAAATATTTTCAGCAACAGAGAAAAGTTTCAATAAACCTTTCTGCACCTCAGAGAATGTAGAAATCCTGAAATGGAACAAAAGGTGTAATTGAGAAGTCTGGTATTTGCTGCTGTGAGTCTGTCAGTGTAATGTCCATATCACGAAAGCTTGAAAGAGGCCTGAGTCAGGGTCTGATCACTCCTAAACTAGTAAATGCTTTTCCAAGAGATTCTTTTTGTATGCAAAACTACTCCTCAGATATCTCTTTTGCCTCTGGTATGAGTATGTAATAAGGGCATGTCTCTAGAGCCTTTCTCTTTGTATTTTTCCAAACAGACTTGTAATTTCTCTACCTATCCTCTGAACTAGCAGGTATCATGACAGGTCCTATCCAAAACCAGGCATGCAACTGAGTTAGCACCCTCCTGACTGCATAGTGGTGAGTTCAGAATTGCCCCTTGGTTTATGCTTTTTACACTAGTTTGGACACAGTGATGCCCATGGACATACATATCCTATGCACCCCCTATTTCACTTGTGTCCCATCATTCACACACACAGGCACTGCATATGCAAGTTTTCTGCTCTCAGCTACCACTCTGCCACACAGAGTTCACAGCAGGAACACTGAAAGTCTCGTATTTTTAGCTTCAACAAACACAGAGGGTGATAGAAGACTTGGTTCCCTTCTCAGGCCAAATCATGTTCAGAGCAACAAGAGCTGAGGACTTTTGTGCCCCCCCCATTTCTGGCCAGCTTGAAGCAGGTGGGAGCAAGCTGGCAGGGGTTGGTGCTGTTTTCCACTGTCATTATGGGCAACACCATATAAACATTCCCACAGCAGCACTTCACTGCTCAGACTGCTTTCTGCTTGGCAGCATGGAAAATGCAATCACCCACCTTCACACCAGCAGAACCATAGTGTCCACCATATCTTCTGAAGAATCAGGGGACTACACATTTTTAGTTTAAAACACTTAAAGTGGAAAAATCTTTCCCACATTTTTATTAAAAAAAAAAAAAATCCCAGTCAGTGCTTTAACATCAGAGCAGAGAAGACAGAGCCATCTTCTTACCTGCTTTCTGAAGGGATTTAAAACATGCTGCAGGTGAAAACATATACACATACAATTCTTGATCTTTCTCCAGGACAGAGTTTGTACTCTGTGATTTCAGATTATGCCCATGTAGACCTTCCTTGAGGAAGGTTTCACTGACACAAACATACAGAAATCACTACAGTAAGTCAGTGATACTTTTCATTCCTGCTCCAAGATTTGCTGTAAAATGCATTACAGCTCATGTCATTGGTGCCGTCCTACATCCTTGGTACTAAAGTCGCCCTGACTTCAAGTTGGTTATTATATTAATCTTTCCATCATGTGAACAACCACGCCAGTACCCCCACATGCATCAAAAGTAAAGGTCCTCTATTAAAGAGGAGGAAGGCAAAGAAAAGGTCACAAAATAAAGTGAGTATCAGAGATCTTTACCTTTCACTAGATATTTGTCATGCATAATGTTTTTTATTCTTGTTTTCACATAAATTCCAGCACTGTTTTCCTACATTGTTGATTATCATTAATTTCCAAAGTAATACCAGAAAAATATCAGTTTAACATAAGATAATATAATTGAATTTATCTGTTTAATGATGTATTCATGAGTGTTTTTCAGAACACATATATTACTTGAATTACTACCTGGTTTTATAGCCAATACTGTCTAGTTTTAAATATTACTTGACTGAAGTTATTTTCAAGTCTTTCAGCTTCTAGTGCTTCTTAATAAGCGTGTAAAGCCATTGCCCAGTATACAGACTTGCAGACATGATGAGCTGGATTCAAAATTAATGAATCTTCCTCTTAATTTTAACCCCTGAATATAGCCACGACCTTCTCCTCCTACAGTGTGGAATTATAATGAGTTTGGGGGTGGTTTAATCTATTGATCCCATTGTCCATGACTGCACTGCTTTATTACTATTGCAGACACAAACTCCATGTGCATATTCATGCCTTTACTTCAAGAAGAGATACTTTTCGAGCTTTATGTAGCAGAGCCACCCTCTTAGCTTCTAATTCTCACAGCTCTGGCTTTCTAATTAGAGTATGTTCTTCCTTTGTCATGGAATAGTAGTTACCATAATAGCACTATGTATTACAATACAAGACATTCATAATATAGGCTATATTTTAGGCATCAAATGTTTCAGTATGTTACAGAAAATATTAAGAAAATATTGGGTATCTGTTGAGCGTGGTACCAATGCCAGAACTCAGTATTAGTCCTGGTTTTCATGATACATCTTAGCTTAAGGGCCATCCAGTGGTGTAATTTTTTTCTACTTTGCAATATGAGTGGGGCTAAGGGCATACATGCAGCTATAAGCCATAAATAATCTGGCAAAATAAAAGTTATAAACAGCCTTGTTTATAGTAACTGAGGCTGACTAGTACAGAACAGCCCATATCTACGCTGATTAATTAATTCCCTGCTCCTCCTAAAGAGGTTGTTTATGTGCACGTGACCTCTTTGTCACAAAGTCCATTCAGTCTTAACTTTTGAACAGTACCCAACAGATATTTGGGAAAAAGCTGATATGGATTAAATGCACCGCTCCAACACTGCAAGACAGAATATTCCAATGGCCAGGTAACTTCTCAGGTAACTGATAATTTGTTTGCATAGAGATAGATATAGTGGACCAGCTAAGCTGCTGTAACACTATCAACTGAGTTTTTGGAATGCAGAATGATCTTTACTGAATCTGTGACATTTTAAAGGTGATTGGAGTTTGGCACGCATTCTTAATTATGTTTACAGCAGAGAGAGAATTTCCTGGATATTGATTGGTTCAAATTGAAATCTTTAACCAAAGAGGTAAAGTTAAGGGAAATCTCTGAAACCTAAGCAGAACAATGGAGAGGATGCCAGATTGGGGTGTCAAGGCATCTCCTCGTAGTCTGTGGCAAACTGCCTCATCTTGTTTCTGTTTCCAGTGAGTGAAACCTGTTTAAGAGGCAAGTAAAAATGCATTATGCACATACCTAATGTTGTAAGCAATATGTGCAATTTCTGTATTTTCCCAAGGCATAGTACACCCCTATTTGATAAATAGATAGATGGACTGTAGGACCTAAAAAAAAATATATAGTGAATAAATTACCATGTATGAATAGCTCTATTCCTCTCTTAGGAAAGATGAAGGTCCCTGACAATGCCATGAAAGAAAATTACTGGAATAATACACATCCTCAGATAACCAAGCTAAATTGAAGGAACTCTGTTCTGCTTTATGCTAGGCACATGGAAAGAAAGGGGTTTGTCGTGTTCTAGAAGGTGGAAACAGAGTGATAAGAAGGGTTGTGTACTATGATGGGAGGGCAGGGGGGAAATGCTTCCAATTCTGAATAATGTCAAGGAAGTGGAAAGAAAGCTTCTTTCCTGAAATCCCTGCCAAAGTTTAGGAAGAGGAAGAGAGGGCTGAGAGCTGGAAGAATGGCTCAACTTACTGAAATTCTTGTACTACCTATGCCCGAGTATAACCTGCAATATTCAGCATGTAAAGATTTTGACAATACACAGACTGTGCATGTGAAAATAGCACATAGATTTTATGTCAGCTGAAGCTTCCCAGGGATTTACCCCCTCAGATGAAGCCTGTGACTTATGTTTGGTGAGACAGATTTTTCAGCTGTTGTAAATCAAAACATCTACATGATTCACAGTATATGAGGCTCTAGTCCAAATTGTGTATAGATAATTTCTGTTATACAGAAGGATTCTAGACCCTGTTTTCTTTGCAAATTCTATGAGCATAATTTTGGAATAACTGCAGTGAACATAAAAGTGTTTCTTCATTGAATGAGAATGAATTAGCTCCAATATACATATTGCAAAGATATAAATGCTAAATCATGCTTTGTTTCTTGCTGTCATTGACAAGTTTAAAAACCAGCAGGCATATATTTATGTCCATGATAATCGTGTTAAATTGAGCACATCATAGCGTTAAATATACAATAAATTTGTGGCTAAATCACAGTAAATTTAGCTGATTCTTTCTTTTTACTACTTTTTCCAAAGGAAAAACACTGATTATTCAATTAAATTGATAACGTTAAAATATTGAGAATATTGAAAGCAACAAATCTTTTTTAAGCAGAAAATAGAAGCAAGCAAACAGATGTAATATTCTTGAAAATGTACTGAGAAGTTATTGTTTTGAACAATTCAGCAAGGAACTGTCATCAGATCCGTGAAATGTTTTTATGATATGTTTTCTTAATAAAAGTATTAGGAAACAGTCTACCCCTGCAGAGTATTTTTTTGCAACTGTTGTACTGCTAACAGCTAGTGTTTCTGCCTGTACAAGGTGAAAAATTTTCTAGAGCAGCACAGTCCATCCAGATATTTGCAGCTAAATCCATGTGAAACGGATTTAGACTCCAGGATACTCCTGCCTGACTCTTCTGTGACTCCTCAAAGGAGTGGGTTATTCAAGTAATTTGGGAAGTCCTAGCGATATACCAAGAAGCCCCCCAGCACAGCAAGGCAAGAGGGCAAGTTTGTCACTGTGTATCTGTGGGACAGCAGGTGGAAAGTAGGGCAGGTGCTGTACTGCGTGCACCTCCATGTTCTCCACATTTAGACTTGCTTATGGAGCAAGCCAGCCCAGAGACACATCTCTCATGTGGGCTATGGCCCTGGTGTTGATGGATTTCAGACTACTGGCTGAAATGTAATTATCTTTAATCCATATAACTGAAAGCCAGGGAGAAGACACTTTGAATGTTGCTTTCCAAGATGCTCGTGAAGTGCTGGCATGAGAAATTACACTTAATAAAAAGAAGAGGAAAAGGCTAAAATAGAAGTAATAGACATTTATAAGCCATTTATGGGAGGCATTGGTCATCGGTTGTGCTAAGTGGTGACAATGATGCACTGTGACGGTGTGGTGACTCAGAGCTGCCTCCGGAAGGCTGCTGCAGTCTGCTGTGCTTCCAGCTGTCCTCTTCCCACTGCTATGGGGAGCAGTGCAACCGGAGAAGCAGCGGGTTTGTTCATTCTGCCCAACCTAGAAGCATGGAGGCTGGGGAAGAAAAGCAGGCTGTCAGGACTGCCTTCTCATCGTATTCCTCTTTTCCCTTCCCTGCAGTAACTCTCTCCAGTGACAAGAGGAACAAAGATAGCTGTGGCATTTCCACAGGTGGCCACCTTTTGTATCAGGTTCTCACCTGGACCACCTGTAGGAAATGGCCACCCTTCCCTTACCTGTGACTCAGTAGGTGTTTGGTGGTTTGGCTGGGTCACTCACCCTTCCACCACAGGCAAGCTGAGAAGGTCTCAGTGGCCTCAGAGGTTCAGGGCAAGCATTAAGATTTGGTGCCCCAGAATTTTATTAGATGCTGTTACTCACCATGGGTGGGGTCTGCTTTAAAATATGACAGACAGCTCTTTCAAAACAGCTGGAGGTGGAGAGAAAGGTGGAGGAGTATAGGATGGGCTTCCTTCTTCAGCAGGTAGAGAGAAGGAGTGGGGAGGTGCATGATGCTTAATCATAGCTGCAGTTTTCTGTAGTGAAAAATAAGCTGAGGAGAGGCTCTGCTCTTGACACAGGCCTTCAGCCAGCAGGTGCCTGTGGCTGCTCAGAGCACATGAAATTATCTCACATGGCTTCCTGCCATCAGGATACTCTTGAGTAGTGCTTTTTGCTAGGTATGGTTGTTTTGTGCTCTTTTTATTTATTTCAGGTTTAGAAACTGAGGCCAGTGAATAGCAGCTGCATTTTAGTAAGCCTGGCATATGCCAGGCTGTTCCAGAGCTTCTGTGTGTGGTACCCCTGAATCACAGAGCAGTGCTCTTTCCCTTTTCTTCACAAACATTTTTGATATAGTCACATTTTCTATCCTTCATATTTAATTTTTGTAGCAATAATTATATGTCAACTTAACACAATACTTAACATTGCTAACTGGCAGTTGTAGGAGCCCATCATCTCGTTACTGTATGGGTCCTCCCTGCCCAGTCTGACCCCATGCTTTGCTGCTGCTGCTTCAGCTGCTGTTCATTTTCTGTTTATGAAGTACTTAGCACACTTTGTGGTGCTGGGGGAAAACATTAACATCCTCCTGTGAGTTGTTTTTGATGGTAAAACTGATGTATTTCTTAAAGGAGAGATGGCTGGGTTTCAATTACCAAGCCATATGTGACTGAAGGTGATGTGCTTATACTTACAGTGCATCGATAAATGATGCTGGCCTTTGTGGGGCCACCAGTTTTTCTGTTGACAGTACTGAGCACTAGGCTGAAGTTTTCACTATCGTTGTTTCATCTCAGGCAAGTCTTAACATTTACTAAGCTAATTATTTAACATAGAAATCTTCAATGAATAAAACCCCAAATAACCCCAAACCAAAAGTTTTTTTGTGTTGTGGACTGATGTGAACTCATATACCAAAAAGAATCTTTCAGAATGAAGTGCTACAGTCACTGATTTGGGTATAATGACAAATGAGCTAAAACTACATGTGAAATTGTATAATGACAATCCAAGAAAATGTCTCTCACTGCAGCTGCTGGATGCAGCCTATTGAACCAGTGTAATTGCCTTGGGAAAGCTTATAGTGCTTGATTCCCTTGCAAGACCTAACCTAGGGGCTACAGCAAGGAACCAGAATGGACCAACATCACTCCAGATGGCGCTCTGGTTGATGTGGCCATGAATAACTTAAGAGGGGCTGCAGAGTCAAGAAGGGACAGTTACATTACTAAAATAACAACAGACGTTTTGCCTCATGAGCTCTGCACCGGAAGGAGTGAAATCATTGATGCCAACTAAGTCCGTCACTTCCTAGGTCTTGCGTGTACAATTATCCTTCTTCCTACGTTTCTTTGATGGGTACCTACTGAGTTTATATTAAGTTAAGGAGTCTTAAAGCACTCTATAATCATATTAACTCTCACAGACTTAAAATCTATTTGCATTTCATGAAGGAAGAGTCAGAAGAATTTATAGCTAGTCAACACCTCACTTTAAACTATTTTTGGAGGTGGGATCATAATGCAGGAATGTTTGACTCCTATCCTCATCTTGGTCTTTCATTATACAGCTCTATTCCCTTTATTTTAAGCTATCCTTTCTAGAGACTAAAACACTATGTCATCAAGGCTCCAAAGATTTATGTACAAATCTTGAATCAAGATGCAATTAACAAAATAACTTCTGATTGTGGAAAATAGTTCATCTCTATGCCTGCTAACTCTTGCAAATGTTTGGGTCATTTTAATGACTTACAGGCTTAAAAATTACTCAGTCAATCTATTTTGTATTTTTAGTAAGAAAGGAGAAACCAAGGAAATCTGCAAGAGATGAGATCATTTCCTACTTTGAAATTTTTATGAGTTGCTTTACTGACTTTGCATCAGATTTCCTGAGAAAAGTTTTATTCATTACTTAAGCCAAAATCTCGGGTAGGTAGGTTTTGTGCTGATGAAGTTTAGGGAAAACTTATTTATATCTTTATTAGAAGGGATCTAGAATGCTGCATTTGTGAATATTACAGAATACTCATTGAATTATTTAAAATCAACCAGCTTTCATCCACAGTGAGAAAATTGTAATTTCTCTATTTTTTCCCCACAGTACAATTCTGCTGACTTCAGTGAAATTATTTTAGTTTACAGTTACCTAAAAGTGGATAGAACAAGACATCCCTTTCTAATTATTCTTTCTTTCTTTTCTGATACTTGATTCCCAAACTGGTTTTCAGTGTATACTGAGGATGAGGAAGATCTGTTGTAGTGTTTGAAAAATTCTGTTCAACCTCTGCTGTTTGTCTGAAAGCTTGCTGAATGCAGCTCTGCAATGTCAAATGTCTTTGATTTGATTTGGACTGGACCAGATGTCAACAAATTGGAATTTAATGTTGTTGAGACAGATGAAAATGTAGGAAGCATAAAGGGATTCATTGCAAATTAGAATTAAAGAAAACATGCAGTTGTGCAATTTTTATACATCATAGCTTACATCACTTTGAAAAAAATATCAGAAATACTATCTTTCTCTTATTCCATATGAGGAAGTGAATGAGAATTTAGGACTTATATCATAAAACACCACTATGTCTTTTAGTGGTTTTCATAACTGTTATTCTTAAAATAACAGTTCATAGTGTATATGGTGACATTCTTCTTCAGCCCTTTTAAATTATCCACACTCTGTTTTATCTGGCTGGATATTAGACAGAAACTCAACAAAAGTCCAGTGTTAAGAAGCAAACCCCAAGCTTTTTAAGAGTTTCGCATTTAGTTACAGTAGTATAGATACATAAACTTGGCATAAACCTGGATCTTTTCTTTCTTCATGCTGACAGCAGCAAATATTCAAACAATGGCATTTTACATGCATAAATGATTGCAAAACAGGTTCTAAAAGCAGAATTGCACAGAAATTAACTGCTAAAGCTGCATGTGTGAGCATTTGACAGATGATGAATAACTGTTGCTTAACAATCTAGTAGAAAATAATAAAGAACAATGAAGGCACTCTCTGGACAGGAGGAAAGCTGCCCCTGCAGCATGACATCTGCCTTTCTGAAGAAGAAATCTCCCTTCCTCCAGAATCTCAGTGGTGGAACAGAGTTTTTTCCCAGCTTTTACTTATCAGTAGTACATCTAGCTGGGACCTCAGAGACACCTTTCCTTTGCCCACCAGCTCTGCCCTCAGATTTTCTTGAGGAGAGCAAGTGGTTTGACTTCCAGGGAAATGTTTGTAATGGGCTGTGGTATTGCTTAGTAAAGCCTTGGAAATTCAAAGGAGTCAGAAAGGGACTGGGACCAGTTTTCTTCAGTTTTGAGCAGAGTCACATCCCCTTCCTCATGCAGGCAGTGTGGTGGGAATTGAAAGATCTGGATGGAGAAAGAAAAATTCCCAAAGAGCATCTTCATATGCAACTGTATAAACATTTACATGGGGTTTTTTAGTTTGATTTGGTTTGGGTTCGGGTTTTTGTTTGTTTCATTGGTTTGGGTTTGGGTTTGGTTTTTTGGGTCATTATTAGGTTTTTTGGGTTTTTTGGGGTTTTTTTTGTTTTTTATTATTTCTGTACACAACCTAGATTGCGTTAGTTCTGCATATGGTGTTAGATGTCTGAAGTTTAATGCCTATTTTTTCTGAATTCAGACCTGAACCTTTCTGGAGTCTAACCTCAGAAAAATGAGAAATTCATAGGATTATCTAATCTGTTATTCTTTGTTGTTGATCAGTTATAAGACGTATTGCTGCTTGATTTCTACCGGAAAAACACTTAACTCTTTTTCTTTTGTCTTGCAGATGACTGAAAAAATGACATTGGCCAATTATAATTTTGAGCTTCACACACCTTCTAACTTTAACTAAAGGTTGCAAAGCAGTGGATAAACTCCTTAAGAACTTTTCCAAGAACAAGTATGTCTACAAGTGGTGTTCCACAAGTTTTAACATGAAGTAAAGGATAAGTAAGAGCAGATCATATGTAAAAATCTCCCTCATTTCCATAGAGTGCCCATTTTTTCTCTACAAGCATTGTGGCTAAATCCTCTGTTTTCTAGAAATACAAAGTTGGCCTGAGAATGATCTTGGAAGATGATTAAAATAGTAACAGCACCTATTAAATGTCTCTGGTCTGGTAGAATTCAGTAAATATTGACTTCAGATGTAAGAGAGAAAATCAGAATTTCTGAGTTTAAGCCTATTGATGTGCATGACTTTATTCATGACTCTGATCCTGAATCTAGGAGCTGCGATGCTTACACTTGATTTTGCAAGGAAGAACAGTTCTTGTGATGATCCATGGCTAATTTTCTTCCTCCTCATTTTTTTTGTTATTATGTTAAATATAACCAAAATGTCTATCTTGATGTAACTAATTTTATAGACAATTTTGAAATTATTTAAAGCATATTCTGTCAGTACCAAGGTACAATAGCTGCACAATTTTCTTCCTAAGTAAAATCAAAGCTTGAATTCTCTCTTTCAGACTCCCTCTTTTTCTTCACCTGCCCTTTATCACAACTCCAATGTTTTAGAGTAAAATAAAACATTGTTATTTTTGTTGTTGTTATTATTATTATTATTAACTCAGATGTATGGAGCAGCAAGCATGACAGAAAATACTAGAAAGATAACACAAATAGAAACAGAAGGCTATAAATGGGGCTTCATATACTCCAGAAGAGTGAACGTCTAAGCAATATCATTTGAAGGAAAAACGTATGGCAGTTGAATCTATTGCTAAAATTAAAGGCTATTCCTACTCATGACTGAAGCAAAGAGCAGACTATTGCCTACTTTTTTTGGTAAGAGTCTTGCAAGTCTGCTCCACTTTATTTATCTCAGGATGATTTTGATGTGTTGGTAACAACAAAACTTTGGTAACTCATGTTAGCTGTGATCTTTTCTGCTCTTCTGCTTATTTTCTGGGAACATATAGGATCACAAGATGAATCAGTGCAGGTGTTTGGTGTTAGTCCAACCTCCTGCTCAAGACAGGCTTGACTGTGTGCTCAGACCATGTTACTGAGGCTTATCTCAGGTGGTAACATCTCATCTTCATGGTGTGCCCTGTTTGTAAAGAGCTTGAGTCCATCTCTCACTTCCCAGAGGTGCTGGGAAGCTGCTGAAAGGTACCCAAAAAGCCATGTCTGCTACAGGCTGAACCAGCCTTGGTTTCTCAGTTTACCCTCATGAGGTGAGTGCTCCATCCCTAACTATCTTAGTGGCCCTCCACTAAATCCACTCTAGTTTATTGATGACTTTACTGTATTGGGAAGTGCAAAATCGAATGTAATACTGTAAAAGCAGTCTAAGGAATTTCCTATAAAGGGAGATCAGTATTTTGCTCCATCTCTTCTAGTCCAACAGCCTGAGATGATGTTGTTGTTTCTCTTTGCTGCCAGGGAACATTACTGGTTTGTGCTCACTCTCTGTTTGCCAATATCCCCAGTACCTTTGTGATAAAGCTGCTCTCCTCAGTTAAGCCCAGCTGATGCCACCGCAGGGAGCTCTTCCTTCTCAGGTGAAGGACCTCATCCTTGTCCTGTTGCCTCAATAAGTCTTCAGTCTGCTAAATTCTGGGGTGTTTATAAAACACACCTATGTGACTCAGAAAGAAAACTTCCACTCTGATTTCAGAGTCTGGGTAGAACTGATTTGTTGAAAGGACTTTTCAAGAGAGGACCATGCTTGCTTGCTTGCTTTTTTTTTTTTTTTTTAAATAAGGAGCAAAAGCCTACTACAGTGCTTGGAGAAGCAGAAATACAACTTCGATGAGCTGGCCTTGTATCCTTCAATTAGTAGAGCAAATTTTTTTTCTTTCTGTTATCTTCCTTAGAGCAAAATCTATGGGACAGTCAATATATAAAATTTAAAAAATGGTTTAATATTAGAGTCAAAGAATCATATATATGCTGGGTTTGAAGGGACCCATTAGGATTGAGTCCAGCTCCTGGTCCTCTGCAACACAGTTCTCAATGGAGATAATTTTTTTGTTCTGTGATTTATTTAAAAACAATATGCTAGCATTTCCTGGGTAGCAGAGTATGACATTGGAATCTACACACCCCAAATCTGAGCATTGTCTAAAATCAGATTTTAGAAATAGGATCTCACAAAACAGTCAGGACAAACCCACATGATCATCATTCCTTCTGTTTTAGAAGTCGTCATTGACCATCTTAGAGAAGAGAAGGTTACATGGAGATGTCATAGCAGCCTTCCAATATCTGATGTGGGCCTACATGGAAGGTAGAGAGAGGCTCTTCATCACAAACTGTAGTAAGAGGACAAGAAGCAATTAGTTTAAACTGAAAGAGCTGAAATTTAGGTAAGATATACAAACAAAATACCTTGTTGTGAGGGTGGTGAGGCACTTGACCAGGTTACCTACACGTTCTGGTTGCCCCATCCTTGGCAATTTTCAAGGCCAGGTTGGATGGAGCATTGAGAAACCTGGTCTAGTGGGAGGGTTGGAACTAGGTGATCTTTAAGGACCCTTTCAAAACAAACTATTCTATGATTCCGTGCTTTTATGATTCCATGACTCCAAAATGTTGTGCAAGCCTATAATGCTCTACTGAGATGTAAATTCAGTTCTCTGATGGATGTATAGCTTCCTTAACAGAACCTTGAAGTTATTCTCAAACTAGCAGGTAAGTTGTAATAATGTGAACTTCTCTCAGGAAATTCCTCTTTGTCCCTTCATGTCTACAGTTTTCCTGAGGTTTGGAAGCTGTAATTTACCAGATTGTCTAGTTTATTAATCACTTTGTGCCACACTCATCATGATGGTTTCTGAATATTTCTGTTATACTTAAAGCTTTACTGTGTTTCACCAGTGTATGACAGGGAGAAAACAAGAGTTATTTCTTATTATCCAAGCTTTAATCTTCAAACAGGACACTAAAACAGGCTAATTGACTATTACCCATCATCTTAAATAACAAGTACTATATAATGGTTCTTCAACTCTCACACCTTTGTACAGTGTAATTATAATTATATTACTGGAACCTGCACAAGTACATTGAACCTGCCCAAGGTAACAAAAGCTTTAATCTTCAATTATTACTTCCTGTGCTTGTTGCCTTCATGTTCCTTCTGCAGAGTACATTGGGTCATTCCAGCATGAAATTAATCTCTAGAAGAGGATAAATCACCTTTTACTCTCTAGTTAAGATATGTTCTTGCTTTGCAATTCATAAACACTTTATTTTAAAGAGGTATATTTTTGTAGAATGACTGCAAGGCTTGAAAATTTTCAAAGAGCTGCCTTTTATACGGTCATGTTGGCTTAAACCTGCTTTCATTCAGCTGCTTTTGGTCAGAAATGGAGTAACTGAGCTCCCTTCTAACCTTCTTGATTCTGCACACCCTTGCTGTGGGAGATTTAATTGTATCTTCAACTGAAAGAGATATAATAAATCTCTGTTATACTACAGGAATTATTTCAATTATGTAATCTCAGGATGAGCTCATTGTTAAATTTTAAATTCTTGAAGACTTCAAGAGACTTTCAGAAAGTACTGGAAAACATTTGGAAAAGGACATATTAAAAAATAATTATAGGAGCTGCAATTCTTTTTTTACTTAATATTTTCAAACCATCACTTCAGATTTAGAAGTTCTTTCTTCTGATTGATATAAAGTATATATATGTAGGGATACAGACCTTCAGATTTTCAGACCTTTTGAGATATTAACTTGTGGAATATTTAACTTATTTGTTTCATGTGGGGTGCTTTTTCAGCCAGGATCTGGTGATTATGAAAAAAACCCTAACACGCTGGCATAGGGTTTTTTTGTCCTGTTATTAATCGGTAGTATCATCATAACCAGTTCCGAAAGAAGCCAATAAGAGCTAAGTGAGAACTATTGCTGCTCTTATTCTGAAAGGTAGGAAATCCAAAAGGTATTATGTGCAAGATTTCACTATTAATAAAAATGGCTTTAATAAAAAAATGGTTTTTAGACTTTGTGGCCAGCTTCTGGGAACAAATAGATTTTTAAATTTTGATTTAAAATGCAAGAGAAAGATAAAACATTAATATTTAATGTCAATGAGTTGAATCTGTTCTAACCTTAGTAGGGAGTGACCTGTAAGTTCAAATGTGATTATAAAAAAAAGTAAAGAAAATTTTTCACTATTTTTCTTGTACTATGCCTCTCTCATCTTTCTTCATCTCTTCCCTAACAAACAGGAAAAATAGGACTCTGAACACTGATATGTATAGCAGCCCATAACGTATTTTCCTACAGAAATTTCCTACAAAAATCTTATTTCCTTTACGTGTTATATTTTTGCTTCATCATATCCCTATTAAGCTTTAAAAATTTACCAGTTATTTTATAATTCTAAAACTTCTTTAACAACCAACAAAACCCTATCAGTAAGGAAATTTAAGCCATTAAAATCTATGATGGCAGTGGCACAGAAATTGGGAAAATAATATTGCAATTGTTATAAAACAGAGATGGTCACTATTTGAAGTATAACCTATGGCAAAGTTTCAGAGTAGGTTGCAATAGCATGGTCTCAAGATACATTATACATATAGCAAGAAGTATCAGATTGCATTTTATAGCTCCAGACTTGCATTAAACTGTAGGACCTCAATTCATTTGTCTGGACACAAGTGTTAGTTCTGCTTTTGAGATTCTAGAATATCTCACTCAGGGCCTGGAGGAGACCCATGTCCTTGTCATGCAGCATTTGAAGGAGTATGAGGATGCACAAAGCCATGCCACTGGGTACTAGTAACTACTAACTGCGTGAGGCTGCGCCGGCTCTTGGCTTACTCTCTGCAGAGGGTTGTCCCTAAGACTTCATCAGTATCCCAGATGTGCATGGAGTTGACAGATCCATGGGAAATATGTGCCATTCAGTAGCAGCAGCTAGGGAGAAAATGAAGTGTCATGGAGTAGTTGAAAAGGCACTAAATTACTATGTCTAAATAGCAGGATCCTGCCTCAAATGCACGTGCAGACAGATAAAACCTACTCATTAATTCAAACTGTTCTTTAATTGAAGAAAAAAAGGTGCGTATCTCACTGATTATACCTCAGTGTCTACTTAGGATTCCCATGAACTAATTTTCTTTCTGAGAGTTGAGACAATTTTTGTCAATGACTTCTTGCAGTATAGAATTAAAAACTAACAGCAGCAGAAATTCACCTGTTTTATTTCCATGTCCCCAAAGCAAGCTCACCTGGACTTAAATTGCTCCTGATGGACATTTGTTCTAATCCTTTAAATGACAAGAGATGCTGCAATTCTGACAGACTATCTATTTTATTTAAAAGCTAAATCTCTCCTGCTACAACTTAAATGATTACTTATGCTATTCAGAGAAAATTAAAAAACACAAACAAACAAAAAAACAAAACACCAGAACATTTATTAGTTTCTTCTTTGAACCAATGGTCTAAATCTTTCCTCAAAAATGGCATCTTCCGGATGTTTTATTCTCTTCAGCTGATCTCATCTTTCAATGCAGCACAAACATACACTGCAAAACAGCTTTTCTCCTCTGGTGTCCTATCCCACTAGAAAGACCTTTATAATGGTAATGGTGAGCTTTGAACCAGAGATCATCCTCATTTGAGGAGCATGCTCTTTCTCTGCCTTTGTTTTTGAGGAGCATTCATTAAGATTTAATTCTGAGACACCTTCAAACTCACAGCAATAATTTCTAGTGAGCTGGGCCTAGGTTGTCAGGGAGGCCATCTTTGTCCTCAGGTAATGATGGTGCAATCTGAGTTTTCAAGTTTATGCCTTGCCAGTGATTTAACTAGAACTGGATGATATTTTGTTTGAAACTGCTAGTTCTGGAGGCGCTCTAAGTCACAGTGCAGTGAGGGTGCAGCAGACTGAAGCACAAGACCTTCCTAAATGCTAAGGTCACCAACAATTTACAAGATTTAACCTCTCTTCAGTCTACATAAGTTAACTAAACTTGCCTGTACTTCTATTGGACAATAAATAAATTAGTAATGGAATAAAAATACTTTTCCAATTAAATAAAGAACTACCAGTGTACCATCCACAGAAATGCAAGGCAGATGAGGAACTTGAAAGCCAAATACTAATGCATTTTACCTGATTCTGCAGAAAATTCTTCTACTTGGGGTTCACTGGAGGCAAGTACAAGAGTTTTGTCATGTCTGAGCCTCAGTAATGTACCATAGCTTCATCTGGTCAGAGACTGGGTCACGCTTTCAGTAATTAGATGAGCTTCCCTAGCAGAGGAGTCATACATTGTTTAGACCAGCCAGCTGCCTGTTGTTCTATGCCTAGAACCCAGAAAACCATTTTGAAGAATTCTACATAAACCTTTCAAAGTTACTTTTCCCCCACAGTGTTTTTTCCTATTTCGGTCACTGGAGCTTAATGTAGAGAGTAGAAGACAAGAGTGGTGGAATGTGGCTTTAGGATCACGCAAACTGGGGGGGATCTTGGCTGCGGGGTGTGTTTGTCACTACTTTTAAAATGGTCTGATTTTGTCATTACTACTAACAGGACAGGTTTCAGAATACAATGTCATTTTAACAGCTAAACAAGAGATAAGTGTAGTCAGCGATCAGATGAAATATTGAATTATTTCGTGAGCCTGGAATATACAAATCACAAGGAAAATAGACACTTAAAAATAGTTTGTCAAATTATGGATGAAGATCAGATGAAAGAAATAAAAAATAGAAACAGAACAGCCTTTGGGACGTCAGTGGGATCCATCAAAGTCTAATCATTATACAGCTCTGGCATTTCGCTTTAGTGTAGGGGGTCCCCCAAGCATTTCTGGTTGGTGGCTTGCTGAGTAAATGTCAGTTTAATTCTGTTTTCCTGGTTTTGTGAAAAACTCCTGTAGGGTCTCTCATCAACTAACCAGTTATATTATGACCCCACTGCCTCTAGTCAAGCATAAATGTTAGTTCTATATGTAGCTGCTTCCTTACCTTGCTTCTATTTCACTCATTGTCATCAGGTTTTTTTAGCCATTGAAGGTCTAAGATCAGCTATTTTTGAAACATGAACTATTGGTGTCTTTGATTCTTCTTACAAATCACATCCCTGGGTGCATATCACTGGATTTGACATGCACACTGTTATGACAGTTACTTTAAAAATATTAGTTCCACTTTAAATGTGATCCATAGATAATGCAGCCCATTGAGCACACAGGAAATAGGTTCAGCTCTGCTTCTTTGTCATAAGCATCAACAAATAGAAAAGCTTGTGTGTGTTGTTGTGTTACATATGGTGTGTGTGTGTGGGGGTGAATGTCTGAGCTTCTATGCTATCTCTCTTCATTTAAACGTTTCACTCAAAATAGGGAGAAGATTTTTTTTAAGTATTCGTTAATTTAGAAAAATACCATCACCTAATAATGGAAGTAATGCAGTTCATTATTCTGTTCTAAACCCTGCAAGTGTCCATAGTAACTTACAATGTGCCATAAAAGAACATAACCCCTGCATCACCAAGACATCACAGTATAAATGCATGAGCAGGCATAGTATAGTGACCTTTCCTTGTACGTTTGTTTCATTGACACTTAATTACCAACATATGTATTAAATAAATAAATACATAGAGAATAACTAAGGGCATTAGAGATGGGCAAAATTAGGGGAGAGGATTCATTTATTGACCTATTATAATTATTTAATTTTATGTCGGAATAGGAACCTTTCCAAGCAGTAGAGCAGTTTTCTCTAGGATGCGGTAGTAAGAGTGGAAAGAGCTTCACTAATGCTTCCAGATCTGGTCAGAGAAGCTACAGGCTAATCCTCTTCATACTTTTTGGTTTTTGGAAGGCCTTTCTTAAGGTAAGGTGCAGACATGGCAATGCTTTGACACCCCTGACCGTTACATGCATAGCTCCCTTCAGGCACTGTGAAAGGTTGAGCTGCAAAGCCCTGGAGCTGTAGCCCTCTGTGAGTCACAGTGGGAGCAGAAACTCTGTATTTAGACAAATACTAGGTTAGAAGTTTAACTCATATGGTTCTGCCAGTAGTTAACAGAAGCTAAGGTGAAGTTTCCATAAAATCCCTCCCTATGCCAAGGAGTGAATCTGTGACAAAGCAACAGACCAGCCGTGTTTAAATTTGCATTCTAGTGAACTCATGTGTAGCTATTACTTTCTTAGTATAAGAAAGTAAATTTTTTAGAAATAAGAAAGCATCATTACTTTGAATAACTTTGATTAAGTTACAGTCAGGTTCTTATAACATTTTTATGCTGGGGTTTTAGCACATAAAATATAAATGAAAGCAGCTATTAAGATTCCACCTTTTTACTGCATCATAAAGCGCTGCTATTTTTAAATACCCATCCCTTAATGCATCATACTATTAATTTTCATTAAATAAACATTTTAAATGTGTAAAAGTCATATTCATTAGTACTTTTTTAAAGCATAAGCTAATAGACATGGCTGTCTATGATGAATTGATATTTTATCTGCTGTTTCATATAAATAATTAGTTACATTAAGATGATGGGCTTTTTTCTTATTAGTTTAATTCTTCACTTTTAGTATTCCATTTATGTTAAAGTAATTCAATTACACTTAGTCTTTGTACCATTCCTTCTGTTTCTTCTTGGCTCTAAGGTTCCAGCTCCAAAAAGCTAAGAAGCTGCAACTGTCTACACAAACTTTGTCACCACTCATCGTATATTCCAGTTACGGCTTTGTCTGGTATCCATCCTCTGAATTCATTTTTTATGGTACCAGCATCCATCAAACCCAGGCTTCTTCTCAGCCTCTAAGTTTCTGTAGGATGTGTCCATTGATAGCAGGCTGCCCTTGGGTCTGAGCCAGATGCCACTGTAGTTGGCAGAATGGCAATGGGAGTTGTATGAAACCCCTCCAAGACAAGCTTTACATATTTGTTCTTAATTGTGTTGCTAGATACCCATTTGTCCTCACTGTGCATAGCTGCTTTTGCTGGCTTTGTGCCCATTTCAGTCCCGGGAATCCTCCCCCAAGAACTTCACCCCTCACCACTTCTTTCTGTTCTCTACATTGCTGAAATTTCAGGAAATGCTGACTTTCTTCCATTTTCTTCTTTTTCTCAGCCAGACTCTATTGTGCATAACTACTGGTTATCAAATTACTCCCCATGTCTCCTCAAATCCCACCTTATTATCCAGGCAAGTGTGCTATTTGCTGTTTGGCCTGTGACCCCTAATTGTAATATAACCATCAAATCTTGATCTTTACATTTCATCATTTTTCTACATTCTGTCATTCTATATGAAAGCAATCTATTATAATAGCATTCATTATGATAACTTACTGTACATTTCTTATGTTGTATGCACAAAGTAATCAGCTTTCTTTTTCTTGATAAGTTCAATTACAGACACAGAAATAACATTATGCTAAGAATGCATAGGATTTGCTAATCAGGAAAGGTACATATTCATTGTGGAAAGACTAAGACATACTTATCAAACTGAATATGAGCCTAGCAAGAAATAGCTCTGTTGCTTTATTGTATTGGATTTGTAGTGTTATATTTGTACCTCTGAACTTAAAATGTAAATGCTACTTCTGGACTGCAGAACTGTTAGTATTTGGCCAGTGAAAATGACTATTTTCATAGTAATTGTAGGAGAGAAGAGGGTGGAAGATTTCAAAGTCTCAGGCAAAGATTAAACTATTAAAGCAAGTATATATCTTTTCTAAAAAGGAAAATTCTATGTAAGCCATCAAGTTGGTAAATAAAGAAGCCCATTTTTGAAATTCCTGTTATGAATAGATGTAGAGTTGTGAATAGATGTAGTTTGTTTTACTTTTGTCTTCCACCTACTGGTAATTTCTTGACAGGAAAAAGTTTCCCCAGCCCACACAGGCACATCAGTTTCTGCCATCAGCAAATAGTATTTTTTTTTCTGAACTCTAGGTCCTGCTGTGTGGTGGTGTTGCCTTTGCTGAAAGAAAATGCCAGAAAGTCACCATAATATTCCAGAGACAAAAGTATGAGAAAGTGTCTTAATAATACGCTCACATAAAGAAGCAACACATTGTTTGAACTTGATTTTTGAGCACATGAGATGTCAGACACAAAGGTTAATATCTTCTATAACACAGATTTGAAACTAATAGCTAATATAAAAAGCTTAGCCTTTCGTATTTGGGCTGATGATATGTAAATGGGTTTTAAGTACTTTGTAGTGGAGATAAGATAATTCTCCTTTTTCATTTCTCCCTGTCTCTGAACATCCTGGCACACTGGATTCTGCACCAAGTATTAAACACAACATGGCTTGCAGTTATATGGTTTGTGTGTGTGTGTATATATATATGTATGTGTGTGTATATATATATATATATATATATATATATATGAATTTGCTCTCTAGGACATTACAGGCTGATGGCAACCAGGGATTTTAGCTATCAGCTGAGCCTTGTGACTTGCATTTTCCTCTTTCCTCTGATAGTTTGACAAAACATTGCTCTTGTCTCATTAAAGTAAATTGTTAGATCATCAGAGATCAACATATTTTTGGATAATAAATTTCTTGCTAATGGGCTATATTTATTAACTGGCTTGTTCCACAAAGAATCAGAGAATGGCTGAGGTGGGAAGTGACCTCTGGAGATTGTCCAGTACAATCCTCAGCTCAGGCAGGGTCACCTACCTCAGATTGGTCAGGGTTATGTACAATCATGGTTAAAATATCTCCAATGATGGAGAGTCCACAACCTCCTTGCACATCACAGAAAGGTGTGAAAGTCATCTTATTTTGCCTCCACTCTTTTTAAAAGTGAGGCCTACCCCTCCTGGTTTGGGAAGTGCTGGAGCAGACCAGACATGCAGTGTGTGAATTCAGAGGAATTTTAGTATAACAGTTGTTGTACTGGGATGTGACTCAGCAGGGAGCAGAAAGTCTGTGCTCAGTGAAGCCCTCTATTTACTCCCCTGGCATGGGATGAAACGTTCCTGGGACACTGTCTTGGTTTGAGGGGAAAAACCAAGATGTTTACTCACAAGAGGAGGAGGGGGCTTCCTCCTCAATAATCACG
>JAWWEV010000115.1:56350453-56387028 GCA_035583235.1 Hafferia zeledoni
CTCTCTTTGTTAACTACTGGCATGGGCAGTTAATGGCAGGGGAGAGAATTCACATAATAATTCCAAACTACAACAGACACATGCCAACTCTCTAGTGATGTTGGCGTCATTGGAGAGCAGTGATTTGTAAAGAGAAATAGAAAATCCTAATAGCAGTCTCTGCTAAGTCTTTCTTTGACAATATTTAATAGGTGCTTTTAGTACCTTGACGGAGAATCATGGAATCATAGAACCAGTTGGGTTGGAAGAGACCTCTGAGATCATCAAGTCCAACCCTTAATCCAACACCTTTTTGATACTAGATCATGGCACTAAGTGCCATATCCAGTCTCAACTCAAAAACCTCCAGGGTCAGAGAATCAACCACATCCCTGGGCAGGTCATTCCAATGCCTCACTACCTTCTCTGTAAAGAATTTCTTTCTGATATCCAACCTGAACTTCCCCTGGCAGAGCTTAAGCCCATGCCTTCTTGTCCTATTGTTGGTTGCCTGAGAGAAGAGACCAATCCCCACCTGGCTACAACATTCTTTCAGGTAATTGTAGAGAGTGATAAGGTCTCCCCTGAAACTCCTCTCCTCCAGGCTGAACAACCCCAGCTCCCTCAGCCTTTCCTCATAGGACTTGTGCTCAAGCCCCTTCATCAGCCTCATTGCTCTTCTCTTGACCTACTACAGTACCTCAATATCTTTCCTGAGCTGAGGGGCCCAGAACTGAACACAATACTCAAGGTGTGGCCTCACTAGTGCTGAGTAGAGAGGAAGGATCACGTCCCTTGTCCTGCTGGCCACACTATTCTTGATACAGGCCAGGATTCAATTGGCCTTCTTGGCCACCTGGGCACACTGCTGGCTCATGTTCAGCCTCCTGTCAATCCAAACCCCCAGGTCCCTTTCTGCCTGGCTGCTCTCCAGCAATTCTGCGCCCAGTCTGTAGCGCTGCATGGGGTTGTTGTGGCCAAAGTGCAAGATCCAGCACTTGGCCTTGTTAAACCTCATACCATTGGAATCAGCCCATCTCTTCAACCTATGCAGGTCCCTCTGCAGAGCCCTCCTGCCTTCCAGTAGGTTGAGACTCTCTCCCAACTTGGTATCATCTGCAAACTTGCCAATGATGGACTCAATCCCCTCATCTAAATCATCAATAAAGATGTTAAACAAAGCTGGGCTCAACACTGATCCCTGGGGGACACCACTGGTGACCATCTGCCAGGTGGACACAGCCCCATTCACCAGCACTCTCTGGGCCCTGCCATCCAGCCAGCTCTTAACCCAGCAGAGGGTACGCTTGTCCAAGCCATGGGCTACCAGTTTTTCCAGGAGTATACTATGGGAGACAGTGTCAAAGGCCTTGCTGAAGTCTAGATAGACCACATCCACAGCCTTCCCCTCATCCACAAGGCGGATCATCTGATCATAAAAGGAGTTCAGGTTGGTCAGACAGGACCTGCCCCTCCTAAATCTGTGCTGGCCGGGTCTAATCCCTTGTCCATCCTGAAGGTGCTGTGTGATTGCACTCAGGATGATCTGCTCCATAACCCTGCCAGGCACCAAGGTCAGGCTGACAGGCCTGTAGTTGCCCAGGTCCTCCTTGCAGCCATTTTTGTGGATTGGGGTGACATTTTCCAACTTATAATCATCTGGGACCTCCCCAGAGGGCCAGGACTGTTGGTAAATGATGGAGAGTGGCTTGGCAAACTCTTCCACCAGCTCCCTCATCACTCTGGAGTGGATCCCATCTGGTCCTATAGACTTCTGAGTATCCAGGTGTTTTAGTTATATCACTAACTGTATCCTCCTGGAATTTTGAGGGGTTATTCAGCTTCCTGACATTGTCTGTCAGCTCCAAAGGCCCGTTGTCCTGAGGGGTACCTGTCTTATTGGTGAAAACGGAGGAAAAATAGGTGTTAAGTACCTCAACCTTCTCCTCCTCCCAATTTACTATGTTTCCCCTTGAGTCCAGCAAAGAATGGAGGTTTTCCTTGCCCCTCCTTTTGTTATTGATGTATTTATAGAAGTGCTTTTTGTTATCCCTTATGGTAGTAGCCAAGTTAACTTCAAATTGCGCTTTTGTCTCTTTAATTTTCTTCCTACAAGACCTAACTAAGTCCTTAAATTCTTCATGAGTAACCAGCCCTTTCTTCAACTCTCCATAAGCTCTCATTTTTTCCTTGATTTCCTTCAGAATCTCCCTGTTCAACCAAGCTGGTCGTCTTCCCTGCCAGCTTGCCTTTCAGCACACTGGAACAACCTGTTCCTGTGCACTCAAGACTTCCTTCTTGAAGTATGTCCATCCCTCCTGGACCCCCTTTTTTTCAAGGGTTGTTTTCCAGGGTATGCTCTGAACCAGTCTTCTGAATAGGGCCAAAATTTGCTCTCTGGAAGTCCAGCATGGAGGTTTTATTGATGGCCTTCCTTGCATCCCTGAGCATTGAAAATTCTGTTATTTCATGGTCACTGTGCCCCAGACAGCTTCCAACTACGTCTTTCACCTGCCCCTCTCTGTTTGTAAACAGCAGATCTAGCGGGGTCCCACCCCTGGTAGGTTCATTTACCAGCTGAAGCAGGAAATTATCCTCTGTACACTCCAGGAATCTCCTAGACTCCTCTTCTATGCTGTGCTGAGCTCCCAGCAGATATCTGACAGGTTAAAGTCACCCACAAGAACAAGGGCAGTCGATCTTGAGACATCTGCCAGCTGCTTGTAGAACAAATCATCCCCTTCATCATCCTGGTTGAGTGGCCTATAACAGACTTCCACCAGAATGTCAACATTGTTGGTCTTCTCCCTGATTCTGGTCCACAGGCACTCAGCTTTATTGTTAATGACCTCGAGTTCTACAGAGTCAAGAGAGTCTCTAATATATAGAGCCACCCCTCCACCTCTCCTACCCTACCTGTCCTTTCTGAAGAGCTTGTAGACCCCCATAGCAGCACTGCAGTCATGGGAGTCATCCCACCATGTTTCTGTGACAGCAACTATGTCGTAGTTTTCCTGTTGCACTATGGGTTTCCAGTTCCTCTTGCTTCTTTCCCATACTGTGTGCGTTGGTGTACATGCGCTTCAGCTGGGCCATTGATTTTATTCTCAACTCGGGCTTTACACCTTTAGGCTTATCTCTGGAGTGCCCAATTTCAGTCCCTTGCCCCTTCAAACCTAGTTTAAAGTCCTCCTAACCAGCCCTGCCAACTTATGGGCTACAGTTCTTTTGCCCTTCCTAGATAGATGAAGCCCATCTGGTTTGACGAGACTAGGCAACATGGAGTTTGACCCATGATCAAAAAAACCCAAAATTTTGACTGTAGCACCAGTCCCTAAGCCACCTATTGGTAAGCTGGACTTTCCTACATCTCTCCTCATTTATGTCCTCATTCATCCTGGCTAGCACAGGAACTGAGGCAATTACCACCTGTGCTCCTGTCCCATGAAGTGATCGGGCCAGCACCTTAAATTCTTTTTTAATTACCCTGGTAGTTCTTTCATTGATGTCATCACTTCCAGCCTGGACAACCAACAGTGGATAATAGTCTGAGGGTTGAATTAGCTTAGGAAGTTTCTTAGTAATATCCCTCACCCTGGCCTCGGGGAGGCAGCAAACCTCCCTGTAGGATGGGTCTGGCCGACATAGAGGGCCCTCAGTTCCTCTCAGAAGGGAGTCACCGATTACCACAACCCTTCTCTTTTTCCTCATATCTGTAGTTGTAATCTGCCTGGTAGATGAGGGGTAACCAGAAGACCTTGTAGATAGATCTTCCTCCTGACTGTCCTCCATCAGACTTTCTGAGTCCAGGGCCATATATCTGTTTTTTAAGGGCATCCCCATAGGTGAAAGGGGTCGAGAGGGTTTTTTTTTACCTCTACGACCAGGCACTTGTTTCCATTCCTCTCCATCCATTTGGTATGTTCTATCTGCCTCATGGTAGGAGGGGCAGGGTTTCATCTCCTCCTGCTGGGCTTCCTTAGGGGTCAAAAGGGTGTGTCTCCACCAATCAATTTCCCTTTCACTACCTCTTATGCTGCTGAGCCTTTCCACGTCTTCCTTTAGCTCTGCCACGAGGCACAGAAAATCGTTCATCTGCTCACATCACACACATATTGAAATGGCAACACATTTGGCACTAGGACAAGTTTTCCTAGAAAAGTTTAAACAAATAAGGCAGTGTGTCTGTGATCTATCAGAGACACAGGTAGAAAACAACCATAATGCTTGTATTCCATTTATTTGCAAAAAATACAGTTTTTCCCACTATTGTAAGGGGTCAAATGGTGAAGGAATACAGCTCAAAATGTAAGCAGGTTAAAGGCAAATTCTCTAATGAAAAAAGGACCAGAAGTTACAAATGTTCTGATTTATTTTGTCGTTGTCATAGTACCACTTTTCTTCAGGTTTGGGGAAGCTGAATCACTGAATAAAAAGAAATGTAATGAATATGCTTAACAGTGGATTAAATCAGAAACTGAACTTTGACTTCTTCTTTGTAATTATGAGATCTTATCAGGTGCTCTTTTCTCAGTACAACTATTCAAAATACCATGATATCCTAAAAAAACATAATTCTGTGATCACATCTGTCAGCAAGTCAAAAACCCAGTTGTAACATAGACATCACAGAGTGATGCCTTGCAAGGCATTTGCTGGAGTAGTAGGCAACAAAGCAATGGGCAGCAATGGGGACTGAGGAAGCTTCAGTTCACAAGTTGTCCATTGAAGCAACAAAGAATGAATTCTTCAGGGTTATGATCATTTTGAGTAATAAAACTTCTCTGATTAGAAGCTAAACATGATAGAAATGTTTCTGTATCCATAGATATGGAACTGAGTTGCTAAATTTTTGTATAAGGCAATAGCAACTTGAGTTTAAAACAGAAAGTGCAGTAAACAGCATTTATACCTTGTGCATGAAAAGAAAACACTTTCGTTCCCTCAGTGTGCAGGCATGACCAATGAATCACCTCTTTTAAATTCCCTATATCTTCCCTGCATAATGTTTTCAGGAACAGCAGACATTATTCTGAAATACATCATCAATACTCTATTTTGTTTTCTTTGGTTTGGTTTGATTTAGTTTAGTTTTGGTTTTGTTCAGGAGTTAACCGTAGAATTATACAGTCTTCTTCCTCTGCAAATTTACTTTCATTTTGTATATGAGGTCCTTGAAACTACTTTGCTTTCCAGTCCTGGGGACAGACAGACACTTAATCTCTCTGAAATGAGAACAGTGACCCTCTATGAAAGAGTGACTGGGAATTAGATTAGGAGATTAGAAGCCCTGGGCTCTAAGATTACTTGCTTTCTTATTTCTACTAGACTTTGAGTCACTTCACTATTTTCTAATTTTTCCATCAAGTATATAATTATTCCATTAACCTTTAAAACAAAGACACTCCCTCCTGTTAGAGCATGAACCAAAACTTGTTCTTATAGTTATTTTCCTTTGCATAATTGCAATTTTTTAAAATTTATGCAAGCGTATATGTAGTAATAAAACTCCCTCATATATTGTCCAATTGAATTCTGGAGAAAATAATAAATGAACAAACAACCAGTGTGTTTAGGATTGATATGTCGCAACATTCACTGGAATTCTCCCTGGGTAAGATTAATTGGGATGCCCAGTTACTGTGATCTATTTCTGGTTTATGTTTTAACTCTGTCCCTGTAATTTTTTGTCTTTCCTGCTTTTCAGTGTTATAGAAATCAAATATAAAGACAGACACTAAACAGGAAATTTTAAAGAATTTAATATTCGTGTTCAGCACCAGGCTCTGAAATTGAGGTTTATAGGTACACACTAGCATATTGTTCATTATTTAATACTTAAAAGTACAATTGAATTTAAAACTTGTCGAGTACTGCATTTGCCCCGGTGGTTTTTCACAGGTGATAGTAAGTGTTAGGCTGTCTTTTTCAACTAGTTCCACTGTTCTCACTTTCCATGAATGACTGCAGAGGACTTTGCATTCTCAGGCATTTATTCCATGTGTAGCTGTTTAAAACAGAATCTGAACAAGTCAATAATGACTTGTACGTAGGACCTGAAGGAATACTAAATTTGCTGATGACATTAAGTGGGAGGAGCTGTCAACTCCCTCAAGGACAGAGAGATCCTGCAGAGAGACTTGAGAAATTAGAGAGATGGGCAATCACCAACTGTAGAAAATTTAACAAGGCCAAGTCCCAGATTCTGCATCTGGGATGGGGTAACCTTGATTGTATTTAGAGACTAGGGAACAGGATGCAGAAGAGCAGTGCACCAGAAAGGGACATGTGGGTCCTAGTCATGGCAAGTTAAAGAGGAGTCAGCAGTGCCCTGGCAGACAGAAGGGCCAACCGTGTCCTGGTAAGTATCAGGAAAAGCATCACCAGCTGGTCGAGGGAGGGGATTGTCCTGTTCTACTCTGCTCTGGGGCAGCCTCACCTTGAATATGTGTGCAGTTTGGGCCACCACAATATAAAAAAGAGATTAAAGCTATTAGAGAGTATCCAAAGGAGGGTAAGAAGGATGGTGAAAGGTCTGGAAGGGAAGCCTTATGAGGAATGGCTGAGGTTACTTGGTTTGTTCAGCATGAAAGAAGACTGGAGACTGAGGGGAGATCTCTTTGTGGTCTTCAACTTCCTCGTGAGAGGAAAAGGAGGGGCAGGCACTGATCTCCTCTCTGTGGTGACCAGTGACAGGATTTGAGAAAACGGCATGAAGATGAGTCTGGGTTGGATATCAGGAAAATGTTTTGCACCTAAAGGATGGTTGAACACTGGAACAGACTCCCTAGGGAACTGGCCACAGCACCAAGCCTGACAGAGTTTGAACAACACTTTCAGGCATATGGAGTGATTCTTCCGATGAACTATGTGAGGCCAGGAGTTGGACTCAATGATCCTGACAGGTCCCTTACAACTCTGAATATTCTATGATTCTATGATTCCAAGTCCAGACTGTAAATCTACATAAAATGTCCATTGCTCAGTATCACAGGACTCTATAACAGTTTCCACTGCAAAAGGGAGTAGCGTTGTACTGTTGTGTAGATTTGTTGCATAGATTTTTATTTCCATGCACAGATCTCAAGTAGCCCTGTCATGAATCTGCAACACTTAATTTGAGTGGAGAAATTGGTCAGCTGTATCAATTGTCTGTTCTGGGTCAATCTTAAACAGAGACTGAATATTCACACGCAATGATATTTAATGTAGTATGATAAAAATTCTTTCCTTGTGTATATACATGGTCTATCTGAAGTAACTAAATACTAAATGCCTGTTACTTTTTTTTTTTTAAGAGCCCATACTCTGGAGGCAAATCTGCAAATTTAATTGTTGAATTAATTTTATTATAGTCTTTTTACTACGAAGAGATTTAAATGAAAAAAAAACACCCCAAAACCTAAATATGTTAGCGAACTTGATTATTCAGTTAATACTTCTGTCAATGACCAGTTTTGAAAGACGGCTTTAAATTTACAAAGACCAGATATTTATATTCCTTTATATATATATATCCTAAAAGGAATATGTGCATGTCAACACAGATGTTACTGATCAGAATGAAGTTATCTGAACAGCACAGTCTTCGTTTTTTGATTATTTGCTTATTTTGATTTTTAATTAATTGTTTAGGAAAATTATATCACTTTGTTCTGTTGTTTCAGCTCTTAGTAGGGTTTCTTTCAACTAACTTTATTTAAAAGCTAGATTGCTCATTTGAGTTCTTCATTTAATTAAAGTTATGCATCTAGCCAACCCTCTTTAAAAAAAGAAAGGTTGCTTAAGGTCCAAATTCACCCCATAATGGAATCAAAGTCAAGCAGGATAAATCTTCTTTTCAATATTCACATCTCTTCACTGACAATAGAAGTAGTCCGAATGACTTGCCTTAGTACTTAAATTTTATGTGTCTAAAATTAGGGAAAAGAAGCCCACTCTAGGATTCTGTCCATCATCTGGGATCTTGGATGATATTTCTGAGTATTTTACAATTTAAATTCTTCCCCCTCTATTATTTTTGGGGCACTTTTGTTTTTCCCTGCTTTGTAGGGCCCCATCATCTTAATCTCTCTGCTATTTTTCAAGAACAAGACTGCAGGTTTTTATTACTAGCCTTTCAAGAAATACACTAACTCCCTTAAATAATAGTTTATTCTCAAAATCTAAGTTTGTCTTACATGGACTGGTTACAGCAGTTACTGTTTCAAATAAATTTGTCTCAGAGGGTGTGTTTTGCTCACACTGATAGTTGAAAAATAAGTTATCCTGCTGAGTTCTTTAATTGCTAAAAGTGAACATTTAGTTATAAAGAACTAAAGGAATTATGTATATTAAAATTTATCATACATTGTATCACATGAGTAATGCTTCATTTGAGAATGACTGATTTTATTATGCAGTGATGAATAACACTTACTTATTTTAGTTACATATTTATACTCTTAAATATAAGTGGTTAAGACATTTACCTTGTGTAATTTTTCTTTTTTTTTTTTTTTTTTTCCTTTAAATAGGAATTCTTTGTTTTGATGAATTTCTGTTCATAAATACGCAGAGTGTCTTTAGAGTGATTTGATGAAAATTAGAGGTGGTGGTAAAGGTCCTTTTTCCTTTCTAACTTTCAGTAAGGTAAAGAAGTTATGAAAAGTTACAGAGGTAGAAAGCAGGAAAAAATGAAAAGAAATAGATATTTACCCCATTACAGGCACCCATCTTTGTTAGAAGTGTTTTGGAAAAAGCTGGTAAAATTTTTTTCTTTGCAAATGTGCATTGGAAAACCATCTCCGAGAAGACAGACAAGTTGCACCCAGCTGGCTCTTTCCTTGTGTTTGTTTGGCCATAACTAAGACAACACCGGTCACACTAAAACTGGACAGTACAATGTTTCTTATGTTTTCTTTGAAACCTCCATGTACATGGTCTTTTCTTGCTGCTTACAGGGACTTCTGAGCTGATGAGAGCATTTATCTTCAAGAGAGGGCAGCCAGCTTTCTGGTAAGGCAGATAACAGAAGGAATTGATTTCATAATCAGAGCTAAATGGCACCTCTGGCAACAGACACGCTGAGTCACATCTGCTATGCATGTTCCTCTATGCTGTTCTCTTGGAAACTCTCCTATATGGGGTCTGTCTGCCTCTCAAAACCCAGGAACAAAAATGGCCTTTTTGAAAGGTTCATTACAGCCGGGTTTTCCACCTGCTGCAGACCCATTCTGACACTTAATTTTTATAGTTTCCAGGTATCCTGTCTTCAGGTTATTAGTATCTTCTCTATATCTGATAGGCTGAATGGGATGTGTTAAACCATTATAAACTTTGCAATGTAAATAATTTAACACAAAAATCCACTTGCTTCCTATGCACCTTTGTGACTTCCTGAAGATAACAACTGATTTCCAAACTTTTTGGAACTATTTTTTTGCGATGAAGATACAGCTTGTACAAGGTAAGGCAATAGCTGCTTCCAAAATGTAATGGGCATGAGCACATAAAAAAAGAAAGAAATTAGTCAGGCAACAAGACTGAAACAGCAATTAGATAAGGAGAATCCTATGAGCTGGTCTGAATAGGCAAATCTTCCTTCACATGTGTCCCCTATGTGAAAGGTAAAGAAATCACAGAACTTTTTCACTTAACATGATTCCTCCTCTAGACCAGTAGATAATTAATCACCCTCTTGCCCTTTATCAGGTATATGGAGCTGTGATCAAAATTACATACTCATTAAAGTAATCAGATCTCAAAAAAACACTTGGCAACAAATTGTGTGGATCAGTACAGAGCCAGTATAAAGCTATACTTTTCAAATACAAAATGACATGTAGTGTAAGAAATTGCAGAGTAATTAGTACCTGTATTTTCTTTCCCTTCACTCAGTAACTCTGCTTTTTGTCTTATCTCTGTTTCCTTCATGTAATGAAGCTACTCTGATCTTCCCAGAGAAATTTGTCAGTTTGTTCCAGATTCAGTTTTTGAAATACATGTCAAATTATTTTGCCCAGGAGTACAAACAGTGATATCAAAGCGGAAAGAAAGAAAGAAAAAAAACAAACAAACAGACAAAACAAAACAAAACTCCCAAACATAAGAAGTACCCCTTTAGAAATTTTAGTGATGAGTAGTAAGTGACTTCATTTATTAAAAAGGTAGATCTCAAATGGTACAGGAAATTACTAGGCATTTTAGAAATGGCAGTGAAGAATTTCCTGTTGTTCCTGTGTTGTTTCCTCTCCTCTTCAAATGTAATATTAGTTAAATGATAACTTGTTTTTCATTATGTTCAGGAAATATGATTCAACATTTCTGCAATGTTTCTTGTAAATGGAAGTAACTGTGTATACTTCTAGAAATTGTAATGTTCAATACTAATACCTGTAAGTAGCAATTGACTTGGAAAAGTAAACATAAATATGAATGGAAAATATTTTCAAGTGATAAGAGAAAATACAACAACAAAAGTATAAGCCAATTCTTTCAGAATACAGTGCTATGTCTGCCACACCAGAAAAGTTTCTGTGAAAGAAACCAAGATCTCATCTTGATGCTAAGCACAATGCTGTCCATAGAGTATTATTCTTTTTTTTTTTTTTTTTTTTTTTTTTTTTTTTTTTTTTTTGTTAAGTCATTTGTTGGCAAAATCATATCTTTGCAGCAGTATGGCTACTAAACCTCACTCTTTAAAATATGTTCTTTATTTCTCCTTTGATAAGCTTAAAGCAGGTCTAGTGAAAACAAGTTGCTCAGGGGTCTGCTCACTTGAGTCCGGTCTGAACAGCTTCAAAGCCATTCTGAGCTTATCCAAGGACAGAAAATCCACAGCCTGTCTAGGAAACCTGTTCCAGAGTTTGATCACACCCATGGCCCCATGGTGTCTGATGCCTCTTGAAAACCTTTTGAAAATATTCTATCAACAGCCATTTTAGATTACTTTAGAAGTATTTATCGCATACAGAATCATTGTGAACAACACTGGTGCTATAAAGGATTTTTTCAGAGATCAGAGTAGAAAATTTTCATTGCAATTGTAAAGATACCACCACTCCATGGGTAGTAAAGAGATAACTGTGTTATAAGTACCCTAAATGATAAAGCTTACTTAATTTATGAAAAGAATGGATGAAGCTATACATATTTTGGTTGAGAAAGTCATAATGAACCTCATATATATCCTAATATAGAGTGACTTTTTTGTGAATTTTCATGGAGTTTACATTGCCTTGCAGGATTAATAAAAATCAACCTCATTGCATATGTAAACATATTTCTGTAATATGAACAATAATCAGGACCTTATTAGGTGTTATAAAATGAAAAAAAAAATTTCTTTGCATGATCCATGTGTGTGTTTGTGAAGCAAAACTGAGTCCTTTCATAAAGGGGCGAGAAATTCAGAGAGTGAAAGAAAAGAATGGGGTAGGCACTACAGAATTGAATGAAACTTTTCTAGAATTTTTTGGACATGCAAATATTATCTTGCAATCATTGGTGATGGGACTCATACAGTAATTTTTACACAAGATTGACATTATTGCTTTTTCTTTTCATACTGTATATCTCCGCATCAAGTCAAGATTTGGAGATAAACAAAAAGTTTATTTTCTATTTCTCTCCTCAATATCTATTTCCACTAAAAAGAGCCCATAAATCTACTCAGGCAGACAGTGCCGCTTAATCTAGAGCAAGTTCTTGAGGGAAAGAGGACAAATATAGAGGTTATCTTTTTAAGAGGCAGGGGAGACATTGGAAACTGTGGACCAGTTGTCTTAATTTCAGTTTATGCCATAATAGAAATGTGAAAGGATACATTTTTGTAAACATGAAAAAAATAAAGAGAAAACAAGTAACAACTAATAGACATTTGTCAAGAGCATATCATACCCTCTGAATTTTCTTCTCTGTTGATAGGAAATACTGAGTATGCAGAATAGTATATATTGTATATCTTGACCTCACTACTGTCTCTTAGTTGTTTTGTGCAACATTTTCATAAAGAAAATGGAGAAGTAAGACCTTCATGAAATTACTCTCAGGCAGATCTCAAGTGGTTAGGAAACCATGTTTAGTAGCTGTTAGTGGTTCTTTGTTGTTTAGCATTACGTATTGAGCAGTGTTCTGCAGAGATCAGTCTTGTGCCCAGTTCTTATCAATGTTCTCATTAGTGACTTGAGTCATTGAGTAGGTAGTCAATGATTAAATAGTGTACTGTGCTTATTAAATTTCTAATGACATCAAGCTGTGAGGGTCTGTAAACATACATGGGGACAGACTTAAAAAGATCTTGACAAATTAAGGAAATCATTTAAATAAATTGGATGCAATTCAGTAAAGAGAAATACAGAACACTAAGCTTAAATGATCAAGCATTTCAAGATAGGTTATAATACATGAAGCAGCAATTTTGCGGATAAGAATCTGAGGCAGACTGAGTAGACTTTTTCCTTAACATTAGGTATCCAAAATGCTCCAGACATCCATGTCTAATGTATTCATTTTATTATCTCTTTATAGTCAGTGGGAAGAAATACCTTTTCAGGGAAGGTGACTTGTTTCAAAAATTTGCTTAAGATACCTTAGAAATGCATATATGTCTCCAGTGATTATCAGAGAATCCCAGGACAGAAGATCAGATACAGATGTCCATAGACAAAAATATATCAAGTATCAGAGATAGATACATTTCTCTTAAACTAAAGGAGAAAAGTTCTATTTATTGAAGAAATTATAAAGGATTCAAAGTCACTTGCAGAATAGAAGTTCTATGTAGATTTACCAGGCATAAGGAAAGAGCATCATGGTTCCTATCCTTCATTAGTCAACTCCTCTTTGCCTACTCACCACCAAAATCATATCCCAAAAACTTTACAATCCAGGAAAAAATATTTGAACAACAGATGTTCAAAACATTATGGGTCAACACAACAAGTAAAAGATTGCAATGTTGGTGCTACAGGTCTGAAGTCTGGCCCATTTTACCAAAGCACTTCATAATTATTCTGTCTAGATCTTATGGTTAGCTGCCAAGAAATCACTGTGATTGCAGATACTCAGAGTCACACAAGCATCTGTGCTGGCTGCTAGCTTTGAAAAAAATTCCTTGAAAAGCCTGTCCAAACACTATCATAAGCAGCAAGAAGTCCAACTGCATGAACAGGCACAGCCCAGATTTTATTCAAAATGTGTTCAGGCTGTATTCTGGTCCATGGCATTATGTCAGTTGCCCTCCCCCAAAACCTAATGGGTTATTATAATGAACAGGAGCTAGCAATAGCTACATGCTAAAGATGGACTTTGTGCATGTTAACCACAGACATTAACCAGGTGTTTTACATCTACCCAAGTGTTTGTGTCTAGTGAAAGATAGGAATGATCTTCCTGGCTAGTGTTGAGATCTTAGATCACTTTCATTGGCATACGGAGGACCATGGATTTGCAAACTGACAAACCCAAAAGTATAAAACCCAGGAATAACTGATAAAGCACTAAAAGTCTTCAGCTACATTCAGTTACATTACATGTAACCAGGTTGATTTGGGTTGATTGAAAATATTTCAGCCTTTTACTGCTTACAGCCACTATTGACTCTCAGAAGGAATTTTTTTTTTTTTTTAGCACAATATCAAAGGAATTTTTTGCACCTTGGAGAAATCTTTATATACATCTAAAGTCCTAGGTCACATAGTATTGTGAAGTACCCAGAAGCCCCAGGGACAAGTTGTTGCTCATGAAAGTTTAAGTCGTCATTGTTTTATCCAGAATAAAATTGGTAATGTGTTACAGCTACAGCTGAAATGCCCACACCTTCTATATTTTTTTCCACAATATCAGTGGAGTTAAACAGATAGAGTCTGTCAGCAGGACATTGCACATACTATTTAGTCCCAGCAATAAATTGTTTTAAAAAAGAAATTACAGACAACCAAAATGAACACTAAAAGCAATAAAAAGCATAGGATTCCTTTCTTTAATCTGTTACTATTTGGCTTTTGAGGATTTGAGCTTGCACTAAGCACTCATATGGACCATAAGTCTGACACCTGCTGTCACGGTCTGCGTCAATCAAGTGGCAGTGTTATTTCCATCAAATTTATTAGAGTTGTGTGTCCCTGGACACTGGCTCTAAGAGCTGAACTGCCAGCAGCCTAAACCAGGAAAAGTTCAGTGACATTTGGATGAGAATGATTCAGTGCCTGTTTCTTGCTGAGGAAGGAATTAGGAACAAATACATTTCTGCATGCAAGGATCTCTGCTCTCAAGGTCTGTAAACAATGACAGTCCCTATTTCATAAGCATTGTGTGACACTTTTGTTATGAAGTAGAAAGCACAAATATGTCCATAAACTGATAGACATAGATGTAGATAAATATACATCTCAGGGGTGTAATGAAACCAGCAATAAGGAGAGAGGAAAGATTCTGTGTGCCCTGTCATAGCCAAAGCAAGCCTAAGCCTGCTGCTGTGAGACTGGTTTCTTCCTTTTGTCCTCTCTCTTCCTCATGTCATAACACCTCCTGAGACAGGGAGTGTGACTCTGGATGTTTCTTCCACACCTTGCAATTACAGCTCTGGTGCCTCCTGTGCCCCCTCAACCCATGGACAAATACTGTTATTGCCCTTCTGCTCAGACTTGTTCTTGATGCACTTGCTTTCCTTCTTGGAGTGAGTTTTCACCTGCTATCTCCCACCCTTTCATATTTATTGGAAATAGCTTTTTACAGCTTCAGAACATAGTGATGTGTTGGAAGCATGGATTTTGCTGACCTTAGTAAGGAGAAGGAGAGCTGTCACAGTTTTGGCAAATTATCTTTGCAAACTTAAAAAATCCTTTAAAAAATACGTATATAAATTTCTAGTGGAATACTTGAAAGATGTCTTTTCAGCTCCAAGAAAATTTTTCATTTTGATTGCATCAAGCTGTTCTATTCTAAGTTTGACTTTTTATGCCCACAAGCCCAAATAAAAATCAGAATCAGAAGGAAAAGGGAAAGTATTTTACATAATGAGTTCAATGTCAAAACAGGATTGGCATGAACACCTGGACAGCTCTCTTAGTGCTCAGATTTGAGGCCACAAAAACTAAAGAAAACACATCATTAATAAAAGCATGTGAAATACTTGAACTACCTGTAGAGGTGAACAAATTTTTATTGATCCTGCCTCAAAATGGTCATTTACTGCATTGTTATCTGAGGAGAGCTGTCTAGACCATGGAAATTATTACACTTGTGACAAAATCTCTAAATGGGACATAAGCAAGCTCTCAATCTGCCCATGTTATATCCTGACACACTGAAGGGAATAAAAATCAGCACCAGTCTGCTTTATTATATACATTCCTCTTTGGAAGTATTTGCATTGTGTATGAAGAACAGTGCCTGCAGTTCTTTTGTAGCTGTTCTTTGCACTAAAACACACCTTTAGAAATCTCTTTTATATTTGACCATTATCTAATGCAAACCATCTCAAGAAGTCTAACTGTGACTATTGGCCTGCCCAGAGAGGTGGTGGATTCACCATCCCTGGAGGTTTTTAAACTGAGATTGGATGTGGCACTGAGTGCCATGATCTGGTAAAGGGACTGGAGTTGGACCAAGGGTTGGACTTGATGATCTCGGAGGTCTTTTCCAACCCTATTGATTCTATGATTCTATGAACTGCCCAGTTTCTATGTGCAACTCTCATTTTATTTCTCATCTCCAGCCTTAGTCCTCTATGTCCCTGTGGAACATTAGTTCATGTGACCTTAGGTCTCTGTATTATAAGCAAAATGTACTCTGATTTCTCAGTGAGGATCCTCTCCTGCATCACAGCAATTTATTCTGGTATACCATTCTCTACTGTTTTGCACAGATGCAGCCTAAATATGCCCTCAGAAGAGAACTATTACAGCTCAGGCCCTTGATCTCAGATCCTCATTATGCAGTCCACCCTCTAATTCTCTTGAGGACTTCCTTGATGGTAATTTGCATAATACTTCATTTTATTAGCTGAATACATAGTATATCTCCTATCATTAAACAGAGGCATATACAGGAAGAAAGCTTTTCTTGGGAAAGAATTATATTTAAATAAGAATAAGAACTTGGGCAACCAATGGCTAAGTTAAAATTAGACCTGTTTCTCTGTGGGAGCAAGTATCTTGCTGATTAGAGTATACAAAGGCCTCACATTTGTTTGAATTTGGATAATTCATAAGATGAGACAATTTTAAGGGTCCAACATTTAAACACATGCTTTGGACTTTGGAAAACCATCCTTGCCATCAAAATATGGTTTTTCAAGGGTCCTAAAATATTGCTGTTTGATAAAGGGATAGATGTTTATTCCAAAGTTAGGACCATCAATGGATGGTGTTTTATTGATGGAGTAAAACTGCCCTGATGCTTGTGTACATGGAAGAGCATAGCCCTTCATAAATATGACAAAACCATCACAGTCTGCTTCCCAAGCCAAAAGCTATAGGTAAGATAGGGGCTTTCTATCTTTGTTAATCACTACTGTATTAAGAAATAGCCTAATTTTTTATCACCAGATCTTTCAGAATGACCCTAAATATATAACCCCTGTTAGAATGCATGACCAATACTGTCATTACAGGTCTCATGTTGCCCACATGACAGTATTGATTTGTTTATACTTTCAGTCTATATGAATATGAAAATACATACTGTTCTCACATGGAAAAAAAATACTGAGATATACTTGCATCTTTTTTAAGGGACATAATGAAAGATCATATTTTATAATAGCTAGCTATATCTTAACATAGTTTAGTTTATAGAAAGTGTTTTGTGCTTATTCCTAGAATGGATCCCCTTCCTTGAGACTTGTGCCTATTGGCAACTGAGTGGCAATAATTATACACTGAGATTACATAAAATTAGCTGCTACCATAAGTGATAATTCAGCATATGAAGTGCTTATTTGAACTTCTAGTCCTGATTTCTCAGTGCTTTTACATAGCAGTGCATGGTGTATTGGTGCACACTGAAGAACTTTTCCTCCTGTATGAATTGGGACTGAGGAGCTGTGACAGTGGCCTGGCTCATCCGATCTCCATCCCTGAGTTGCTCACTCATTTTTTAAGTACTTTTTAAGAACTATCTCTGTCTGAGTTCTGTTGTAACATGGACATATTTTTCAATACAAAGATGTAGTTGTTTAGGTATGGACTAGCTATTTCACTGAAAAATCCAGCTTATTAGCTTTGAATATCCACATTTCCATGCCATGCTTTCTTTACTAACAGTGGATTACTAAACTTAGAGGTCTGAGATACTTCTCACTGAATTAAATGATGTTACAGGAAATAATAAACAGGATTGTCACTCAACTTGTCATTTTCTCTCTTGTCTTTGTTTTATTTTTTCCTACTCCTTTCACTTAGCAGCCCTTGTACACTTGTCTTTTTCTGCTACACCACGTTGGGTGCTCAATGAGATGCTGGGCAGAGCTCTGTGAGCAAACAGTGCTCCTGCCTCCAACTGGGAAGAGCAAAGAAGCTTTGCATCGTAACACTGCTGTACCCCAAGACAGAGACAAAACAACACACATTGTCTCATAACCATGAACACATCATATGAATGCTTTTCAGGTCTCTCTCATACTGGGCTGTTGGTTAGATGCAAAGGGGTGTTTTTCTTTATTTTATCCTGCACAAAGTGTAATGGCTCTGTGGACAGCAAGCATTTTCTTTGGCAGGATTTTAAGCAGTGCAACCAGGAGCTTGTAATCTATCTTTAATACTACAAGGATATGACATTAATCAATTTCTAGCAAATCTCTGTTTCATGTCTGAGCATGCAGGTTTTACTCTTCCTGGTAGCTGTTCTAATTGCTTGCTAAAGGCAGCAAATCTGTAGCTCTGGGATCAGTAACACTTCAACTCTCTTTACACAGCCCTGAATTAGTCAGTGGTTGAATATACTGAATTCACATTGTCAGATAATAATCTCATTTTCTTACCATTATTAGCCTGGCTTCTTAAGGAAAACAGGTATATGGGAACATATTGTTTCACTGGCATTCAGCCTCCCTCTTTCCCTAGTAACTTTTAAATATATTTTTGGTCATTTTCAGCTGTATCTGACAGTGCCTGGGTATCTCAAAGCCATTCAATTCCTCTGACTTTTGTGAAAATAGGTGACTGTAACTCAATTTTATCCCTTCTGTCTGACTTCCAAGCTGCAGAGAAAAAATAGGCTTTAATGCAAGACAGTAACTCATATGAGACAACCAGCCAAGCCCCACCACAAAAAGGTTTGCTGATGCCCTTCTGGCATATCAAGTATGGACAGAAAACTCAGGAGGGTGTGGGTGGTTTGAGAGAGCCGTGGCAGAAAGGGGAAAAGTTTCAGAGAAGGCTGGAGCTGAAAAATGTTAGGACACAGAGAAAATTGAATGTGATTGTAAAAAAAACCTGTAGCTTGAACAGGTACAGAAATTTCAAGATCACTGTAAAGACTTAAGGCTAATACATTTACTTCAGTGGAAGACATGGGACACATTAGTATATTGGAGGAAGAAAACAAGGACTACAGGAAGCATCTGGGTCCCTGGGTTAATGGTTTATTAGTCCTGCATCTTACAAAAAAAGATGAACACCGATTTTTGTTTACTGTAATGTAAAGGATTTGAAACAGCTCCAAGAATGTACTTTGTGAAACCCAGTAAAAGTGATTTTTATCTTTAGTTATGGAAATTTGTATCACTTTCTATGGATCAGAATATTTCCTAAACTGGAAAATCATGCATTTTCTTCTGCTTTTATAAGAGTCTGGAACTGAATATTGGACTGCTTTCTATATCCTATCAGAAAAGGTAACAAATTTAGCTCCTGCAGCCATCTAAGCATACGTCTCCTGAATTAATCTGTACTTATGTTGCTTTCCTTCAGTTCTGTTGGAACATTTCCCTTTCACACTGAAAATAAAGCATTCATTGAGTTCTGGCCAGCCAAATACTCATTCCAACTTATCAATTTTAAGAATTCTCTGGTAATTTGGAACGACAAGTAACATAATAAATCAAAGTATGAAGCTATTCTTTTCCTCTTACTACTTGTTATTCCTGTTCATTTCCCTAGTTTCTGCAGTTTTATTTAGAACAGAGAGGGGTCTTCTTAATTTTGCATTAATGTCATAAAATTGATCGAAGACTGTGGAGAGTTAATCAAACACTCACAAGGGTAACTTAAAAACCTTAACAAATGGCTGTATTTAATCACTGAAAAGCCTTTTTTGAACTGTGTAGATAGTTACAAAATTTTGCTTTTGATTTACTACAGACACAAAAAGCTAAGAGCTATTATTTTGTGGGATTTTTTTTCTCAGCAACCCGTTCCCAAACAGCACCCAGTAGGGACTTCATTATTTCTAAAACTAAATATTGCCTCTATTTGGTTTTTGATCCTTCTTTATTTTTTGAATTTGTTCATCTTTGAAAAGAAAACATACTAAATGCATATTTATTTATTTACTGTATTTATCAATATCTATTTACACAAAACTGTGATATTTGTTTGGTTTTCCTTTTTTTTTTTTTTTTCAATTCAAACTCTTCCTTAATTTCAACGCAGGATTTTCAGATAATTTTTGTTCTCCCAGAGGCATATGTTTTGATAGACTACATTAAGAAATATTACCTTAGTTTGAAGCTAATTTCTAATTTAATTTTCTCACTCAAACATCGTATACTTCGGAGGTGATGTTAGTCTATCCTTTCTCCTCTCTTATAACTGGAGTAAGGTAAATGTGACAGTTTAGGATATCATCATACATGCTGCAAAGTTCGTAACTTGTGAGAAGAGATAAAAAACCATTGCTTTTCACATGCTTATTTTCTAAGTTACTCTAAGTTGTCTCCCATTCTACTGTTCACTACCAATGCCTGCAATTTTGTGACATTCTGCTAATCAGGGTACCTGTATGAGAAAGTTTTCTGTACTGTGAACAATTCACTGGAATTCAACAGTAGGAAATACAACAGTGGGAGATCCAAAATGTACCCTTCTCTTCTGAGGACTGTGCAAGGAGCCAGTGCATCACTGAGAAACCATCATTTCTGGAGTTTCCAAAAGAACCCCAAACATATAGTTTATTCAGAGGCTCAGTCTAAAGAAAGGTGGGTCTTTGTGTAAGTTGTTGCTACCTTTGTCTTGAATTTGCTTTTTAGTGCTTGCCTTTTTCTGTGTCAGGGCCAGAGGCAGGAATAGATATCTGATTGCTTTCAGCTGGACTGAAATCCTGGAATTTGTTGGAAGTGCTGTACATGTCATCAGTAAGGCCATGAATTAAAAACATTGATGGGTGTTTGCTCCTTGAGGGATGCCCTCAGTAATCAATTGTCATCTGGCTTTGTGCCACTGATCATTGCCCTGGACACCAGTCACCTTTCCACCCACTTTATTTTCCACATCTCATCAGTCTGGATACCTGAACACAGCAGGCTGAAGTCACAGTGAACAGCATCCAATGCCACCTCCACTGACACAGCCTTCTCAGCACAGAGGCCAATCTCTTCATGATAGAAACTGCCACATGAATGCAAACCAGCCTAATTACTTATTTATCTGATCAGCAATTCACTGGAAGTTGGATCAGTGCTTTGCCTAAGCGAACATTTGTCTTGTACTATCTCTGCTAAAAACTTCTTTGTCTTGTCACATAGTGGTGTTGTTCCCTCACACCAATCACCTCTCTTACAGAATATGGTTGTCTTATGCACCTAATATCAAGGTCCCCTTCTCCAGGTTTTTCTGGTCATCAACTGTCAGTTATTGTCAGTAATTTGCTGAGGTTATTGTCTTGACAACTCTTTTTATGAACAAATTATTCTCTGACTTCTCTTTGTTGTCTGAAATGCAGAAAAACAGTTATGACTGTATTTTGGTACATAGTTCATTATCTCTACAAATATTCATTTTAATTTATCTGTAGTTTCTTATTCCCTAGTTGTTTAACCTCAGAATATGATATGATTTCTAGTTCCTCTTTTGATGACAGAAAATACTATAAAAGGAAAAATATCTGAAGAAGGAGCACTTTGCCTGTATGTGTTCTCACATGGAAGCATCAGAGTACAGTCTTGTGCAGGAAACCTTCTGTCTGAACTTCTTCAAAGCAAATGATAATGCTGATATTCATAGCACAGTCATGATACGAGTACTCATAACAGGGTTCTGGTTTTGCACATTTCTAATTCAAACCATCACATTATAATACTGAAATCTTATTAATTGGTTCAAACAAGTTAAAATACTATCCCTATTATGCAAGCTTTTAAAAATTTCATGCTTTTTTCTCAAAGGAACAAATTTCAGCTGATTTCCTTTGCCTTCCCTTGCCTTACAATCTCTTCCTTTCTGCCAATGATTAATTTTTTCTATGTGCTAGTAACATCTTGGGATGTATGCATAGCATGCAGTTTCATGGCATGTTCTACAGTGGAGTCTAAGGGATTCACTATCCACTGTGTCTAGCTGCTGGAATCACCCAAACAGCTAACTTGAAATTTTGAACCACTAAGGAACTCTTTGGTCGATTCCATTTTGATGTTCCTGCAGCCATATGAAACACAGGAAATCTGAAAAGACTCAAAACTGCAGAAATTAAGTGAAGAAAACAGTTCTGAGAATTTCATTGCATAGATGATGAGAGTTTGCATTTTGAAAGAAAGAAATCCTTTAGATATTTTTATTATATTACTTATGTATTTTTCTGATTCTTCTCAGGTGAAGTGAGATTATTATTGTTTTTTAAGTAAATAGATAAAGCACAGCCAAACATTTTGATCTGAGGTCACAGGGGCCATCAAATCAGATGTCTTTTCAGCTTACCTGCAGTTTCAAGTATTTTGGCCTGGAGGGCCAATATGAGTCTAATTAAAAAATTGTTTGGCAATACTTCCTTTTATAGTCAGATTGGAAGAAGAATTGCATTTATTACCATTGCTATTTTCTCATTTGCTTCAGAAGTACCTCAATCACCATTCTATGTTTCTGTCCAATCACTTTTCAAGCCCTATCTGCACAATTAGTGTTGATTTTTTTTGGTGATATTTAAATATTCCACTGAGTACTAAAATCCAAATCTGATTTTAATAGTACTTACATGAAGCTGGAAAATAGTTAACATGAAATAAGATTAAATTAATATTATTTGGTCTTTAATAGTCAATAAAACAGGAATCTGAATCTAAGATTTCCAGCTTTCTGTCTATAATATATAACTGCATTCATATAATAAACCTTGTTGAAATATCAGATTCTAGGCACAATTTTAAAGATTACTGAACTACGAACCTATGAGAATGTAAGTTATAAGCTCAGGGAGCTGGGGATTTTGATTCCATTTTAGTAGTTCTGAAGACTGGGAGTAGGTGGGTTGAGTATGATTCCAACTTTCTCTGATTATGCAGGAATGATTTGCTGGTACTGCAGATACTTTCTCTTTAGTAACTGTATGTTCTTTAAGGAGTTTCTAGGTTCACCTCCAGCTAATGAAAATACATTCATCATGTTATATCTTATTAAAACTTTCACTGGATTCCCCACTGTATCTAGTTCTCTGAGTTATTAAAAAAAATAAGGGAAAATGGTTAAATTTCTAGGTTAATTTTTAAATAAAAAAGAAAGAAACCAAACAAACAACAAAACAGCAAAAAGTACTTTAAAATGTTCAAAATGTTCAAAATTAACCATTTTTATTTCAGAAGTATTTGCACAAAGTAACCCGTCATATCCAGAAGAAAATTTGCCCATTTAAATAACTCTAAATCGGGACTAAATGACCAAATTGCATTCACTATGAACAACAGCCTGAGCCAATTTTTTTTTAAATCAACTTATATTATTTGATTGTATAGTGTAACACATTTGCATTAAAGTGCTATTTGTATGCTTATGCTATTTTCCTGAATGTATTTTACTATGGTTTTATTGCTTTTGTGTAAAATTCAGGTAGTTAACTAATTAGTAGTCCTTACCAGTGATATTGTGACTCATAACAACAGTGTGAATCAGCAGCTCTGACTATGTCTATAAAGGGCATCCACGCAGTTCTAAGACCCACATCCCTAAATGTATAAATAAGTAAAACTACAGTTGGATTAACCTTGGACAGATGGTTATATTTCCTTCATCTTTCCTTTCTTTGGAGCTAGGAAAAATCTGTATCAAAATCTCACCTATGGAGAGCTGCCACTATGAAACAACGAACTAGTTTCCAAACTGTTTTGATTTTTTGATACCATTGTGCTCAGTAAAACTTAAAGTCTTTTTACTCTGTATCTTTTATAATGAGGATATTCTAGATATTTCAGCAGAATAATCAGCCTCCCTACAGTAAGTTTCATCGTGTGCTTTATTATTAGTGAGATACTGGTTTGAGCCCTGAAGCATGTTTTAGTATCTCTTCCAGAATGTATTTTTAGTAATAACATTTATAACTCTGGAATCCTTGCTCTCTGTATAAATGTGCAATTTCTTTTTACCTCTCACTATTTTTTTTTCTTCAGTGTTTCCTTGGGCAATAAGTCACGCAGGCCAATTATTGGTATCTTAAAAAAAAAAAAAAAGTGTTCACTTTTATTGGTTTTGAATATGCTACTTCTTAATTCCATGCTGTAATTCTCTGGTTTTGTGTTATGGTTCAGGATGAACAGTAATTCCCAAAAGACACTCTTTATAACATGCACTATCTTACACTTTTACGTAAATATTTTGAGCTAATTAATGTAGTCCTCGAGTGCTGATTACTACTTATATATTTTTTTTTCAATATTTCCCTCTCCTTTTCTATTTTCTGAACCAACTTGGAGATCAAAGTTGAAAAATAACTGGTAGATTATCCTGTACAGACATGCTGCTTCAAGAGTTTAAAGTGCTGGAAAGCCAGGTAAAAGTCAGGCTTAATAAAAAATCCAAAATAAACAGGTCTCAAGTTAAACACTAGGCTTGATTCAGACCATTGTAAACATAAGCAAAGGACTTTTATTTCACTGTTTTACAGAGAGCAGAATGGGTCCCTTGTCAAAGTTGCCCATTACTACTTTGCAGCACCATGACCACAGGCAACCCCTTTCACTACTCACTTTTTCGTGACTTTATAAAGGACTCACGTGTTTTCACTACTAGAGTCCTACATGCCCTTGCCAAATAGAACACTTAGACATCAGATCCTTTTATGAACTAAAGACCCTTTTGTTCACTGTTCTGGCTCACTGATGAGCTGTTTATCCTATTTTTTTATGACAACATTTAAAAATACACCTTAGTACAATCCATGTCCCTAAGAAGCATTTTAAGAAGTTTGTGGGTAGAAAGTACCATATGTGCAAACCACTGCAGTGACTTAAGAAGATTCTTATTGAAGATCCAGTTGGTCTTTTTGAACTGAGAAAATATTTGTGGCGTTTGTTCTGAAACTTACTAAATTGCCTCCATTATTTCTGCAGCTAACACAGATGTCTTTTGATATTGTGCTATTCATCTTTTATTAATTATCTACTTAGACATATGAACAGACCATTTGAAAACTATAAGCATTAGCAATGTGAACTCTTCTGTACTGGATACACTCAAAACCATCCTCTTAACTAAAATGTCCCTCATTAAAAGAAAATATTTAGGTATTGAGATTATATCCGCTGTATTCATAAACAGCCTAGAGTTGAACTTAATAACTAACTTGTGTTTACAATGGAAGTCTATGTGTGTACTGCTTGCATATATTGATGTTGCAAACTTGTCTTTCATGGAGAAATTAATTGACTGCTCTAACTAGTAGCAAAATTTATATCATCTATATAAAATTTTATATATGTAACAAAATAGATCTTAACCTGTTGTGGTTTTTTCCCACTTTAGATGGATTTTTAGACATTGGATTAGTTATGCTACATCAATAAGTTGTCTCCATAACTTACAGATTTTATACAATTTTTAGGGACACATACAGTGCAATTGAATAAGCTTAATAAATATTCGAATTCATAGTGTTCACACTCTATTGGAACTGCTGAAACTCGTTAACAACACTTTTGAAACATCCATGCACTTACTGGGGTGGGGGAGAAGAGTAAAAACAATCTGTAATATGGCTCCAGCCCAGGAGAAAGAAAATCATGCTACTGGAAACTTGTCTCCATAGAATAAAAATGAGAAATAAAAACTATACTACTCAACAGTAGTGTCCCTCTATACTGGATCTGACTGGGATAGGGTTACATTTCTTCGTAGTAGCTCATATGTTTTGGATTTGTGACCAAACCAGTATTGATAACGTACAATGGTTTTATCTATTACTGAGTGGTGCTTGCACAATGCCAGGGCCCTTTCTGTTTCTCACTCTGTGCCATCAGTGATCAGGCTGTGGGTGCACAAGGAAACACAGCTGGGACAGCTGACCCCAGCTGACTCAAGGGATAACCCATATTACATAACATTGTGCTCAATCACAGAAGCTGGGAGAAGAAGGGGGAAGGGAAGGTGGAATTTTGAAGTTATGCCATCTGTTTTCCCAAATCACCATTACTCATGATGGAGCCCTGCTTTTCTGGAGGTGGCTGAACACCTGCCTGTCAATGGGAAACAGTGAATGAACTTCTTGTTTCGTTTTTCCTGTGCATGTGGGTTTTGCTTTACCTATCAAACTGTCTTTGTCTCAACCCAAGTTTCCTCATTTTTACCCTTCCAGTTTTCTCCCAGGTCTCACTGGAGGAGAGTGAGTGGGTGGGTGAGCCGGGTGGGACTGAACTGCTTCAACACACAGCCCTCTCGCATTAGTACCTTAGGAAATGTGGTAATATACATTCAGTACAGAAAATATTGTCAACAATTGCCTTTTAGATTGTCATGTCTGATTCTTTAATCACTGGCCCCTGCTTCCCAAATGTAAACTACTTTCTTTTTCTGAAATCCCTTCTTCAAAGATAATCCTTAAAATACATTTTGATAGGTAGGAAGAGGTCAAAGCTGGCGCACTGGTTAGTACCTTTAAATGACATGGGCCTGCACAAGCAAGAAAGGTGTGTGTGATAAAACATTGGACATGCATATTATGTTTGCAAAAACGAGAGATTTAAGTTGGTGTGTTGATTCAGATATTTTTAAACATAAAATAGTAATTTTAGTTAATGGATTACAGACTGGTTTTAATTCCTTCTTCATGCTTGCTCACCTAAGCCCTTGTCCAACCCCACTGATTGTCATTATAAAATATCAGTGTCAATTATGAGATTTGTCAAAAAATTGGAGGGCAAAACCCACTAAATTCCTTTTTTTCTTTTTTTTTTTTCTTTTTTTTTTGTGGCCTCTACATTTCTGAGTATTTTTAGATTTAGTCTATGAATTTGGCCAGTTGCATATTTAACTCTTTGTAAGATTTTAGCCTCCAAAGCATCCCATGGAAAGAGTTTCACACCTTTCTGGCACATTGTGTAGTAAATTCTCTCTTTCTGACTGTTTGGAATTGTTGTTCCCAAAGCTGTCTTGCAAGTCCGTGATAACTGGCCACATAGCATTTGTGCAGCACCTGAGGGCAAGTGCAAACAAGACTGGTGAATAACATGAAACAGTGCTGTGATTTGCAGTGGCAGGTGACACCAGATAAGATTATTAGATGTCAGAGTTGCTCAATACTTGGTAATAGAATGGGTGAAGAAAAGAGAGCCCAGTGCTGCTTTGGTGGGGCCTCCACCAATAGCTGAAGTTACTGGGGAAAAGATTCGGACTTCTAAGAAAGGTCAGATGAGCTAGAGGTTGGAGGAGGGTGGGCTGCAGAGGACACAAGGTAAGAAAACTAACAAGCAAAGAGGGCAAAAGCACTTCAGATACCTCATGTCACTGAACCTTTCAAAATACAGCAGTTTGGTAATGTCCAAATATCTGTTGGTCTGTTGATACTTCTTGTTATGAGGATAACATGTATGAATGATGCAACTGAAGTTCATTATCAGTTAGAAGGATAGGCCTGCAGAAGCAAAAGACTGGAGCAATTAAATACATTGACTAAGGGTCCATAAGACAAAGAATAAAATTAAGGTTAAGGGTACTGAGCACAGAGAGAAAGAAGAAGAAAAACAAAAGATATAAGAACAACGGTAGAATAAGGTGTACCCATTTGTGATAGTATCTGAGATATTTCTTTCCACGTGTCCATCCAGAAGAGGCTAGAAGTTTGAGGGTTTCTTCAGTCCCTTAATTGATAAATCTATCTTTTTCAGTGCCATTTTTTAAGCAGTTTATGTATGTTCTGGTAACTCATGTAACCCTGGTCATGCAAGAGCACATACTGCAAATTTGTTATTTGATGTACCAATAAGTATTTTGGAACACTGAATGGAAGCTCTGATGTCTTTCACAACTGGACAGCATTTGGTTAATTAGAATACTCCTTTACAACCAGCTGTGTACCAAGGTGTTCAGGAGATGCTTCTCCTTGCCTGCAAACACTCCAGTTTTCACATCTATTGGTCCTTGATGAATTACAACTGCATCCTTGGTGTACTATGACATCAAACAATGTAGTTTCTTGACTTCACAGTTATATCTTTCTTCTTGGTGAGGCTCCTTATGAACTGGTTGAAGGTAGCCCCCTGCCTTTCCCTCAAATTCTCCTATTTGGTTATGAGAAGGGGGAACCAGTCTCTTCCTTTTGCCATGTATTCTGCTGCCATCATGTGGCTATTTCTTTTCATTCACATAAAGATTTACATAAAATAACTTGGTTTTGCACCTTCTGTAGGTTGTAGGTTCCACACTCTGTCCTCAAGCATCTATAAAACTTGTCTCTAAGAAATATATTCCATAATTTTCAACATTTTTCATATTTATTAATAAATGTGGAATTTGGCCAACACTTGCATAATAAGCACTTGAGACTTTTTCTGCTGGGTCACAAAAGTTTTTGGGTGAAAACACACATAATTTTCCACAGTGAATAGTAACAGTGAGTGCATATGTTATTCTACAGCTCAGTAAGCAACTTTTCTCACATGATACTTTCCAGAGAGCTGACACAAAGGCAATTATTTGGCAAACCTTGGGTTGCCTCAGATAATTTGTGCATTTTTTCCATATATAGTGAGTTTGACTTTGATGTTCAGTCATTGAAGAAGCCTTCTCGAGATATATATCTTTGTCTATCTATATCTAATATATATATTTTATTTTGGAATAATAAAATTATTAATAATAATTTATTAATAAAATTCAGGGGGACCTGAATTACACAGGGGACTGGAAAGAATTTTTTTCTTGGAGCTTATTTCCTCTGGTTTTAGTTTTGAAGGTCTTGTATAAAAGTGAACATGGTTTAAGGGTGAACATAGTAATGCCACTAGGTTGACAGTTGGACTTGATCATCTTAAGGGTCTTTTCCAACCTTAATGATTCCATGATTCTATGATTCCAAGGTGTGCCCAAAATAGAAAATTCTTCCTGGCCTCTAGGGTAGATTGTGTAGCTTGTAATATCATCAGTCTTCCTGTATTTCACAAAACCAGTTTATTAGTTAAATGGGTTTTGATTTAATTTGGCACCCCCTTTCTGGGAAAAGAGTAGTCTCCTTAGGTGACCAGGCTGAACTGGAAATATAATAACTTCAGCAATTGAAGTGGACAAGCGTTCAGCTGTTGATAAAATCTGCCTGATAATGCCTCACAACATACACATATGCATGTGCAGTACACACAGCCTTGTATTATTTAGAATGAATCCCATTGGCACTCTCCCATTTAGTTTGCTTTGCCCATAATGTCTTTTAAACACATTGTTTTTTGTACTCTGAAAAACTGTATGGAGCATGGGTATGTGGCTGATTTCCTTGAGGATAAAGGACCTTTTTAAAAAAAGGTTCTTTTTAAAGGGGTGGAGGGTTATGGGTGGGAATTGTGTACATGTCTGTAGTTGCCAGATTTTTGCCTTAAGGACCAAAGGCAATTTTGTGTTAACAAATTCTTCCTGAAATGTTGTGCTTATAACAGTGGTTTAAACAAATGTTAAGATACATAGGGCTGTTAGGAACAATAGTTCATGCTAACTGAATGGAGTTTCATGCTTCAGCCTAACACACTTGGGTATGCCATCGTGCCTAAGTTTTAATTTATCAATATGCATAAATGCTGAAAATTCTGCTGTTCTTTCTGCCTAGAAGCATTGCCATCTTGCTGAAGTTGAGCACTGCAGCACCTACTTCATGTCTAACACATCTGGGAATTACAAATTGCCTGACACTCCCCAAGAGCATTGAATGCATTACAGATCTAGAGGGGGAAGGATACTTTTCATAATGTGGTAAGCAGAATTTTGTAATCCTTAAACATTTGCAGCTCCTAAATTAAGATAAAATTGCCTGTTACTTTACTCCATTTGAGATCTCTGCAGTGACAAGCACAGTGAGTGTTGTAGGTTAAAGCTGAGGTGCCTATTTCTGCTGTTGCAATGCAATTTTTTCCTCCCATTTTCTTATGACTGCATCACATTCCTTAGGGGCAGAAATTTTCCACATTTTACATTAGTTTAGGCGGGAACTTGTTTTAAAAGTTTAACCTCCCACACTTGTCTGTGAATTGTAGGTCTCCAAAAATATTTAGACACTGTTATTAATACGTGTAAAAAGTAGATATTATCCCATCTTTTTGACACCATGATGCTGAACTCTCTGACACAATGGCCTGCCTTTAGCAAGACAAGAAAGATTCATATGGCCAGCATAAGCTTTTAGAGTTTGCTGAAGCGTTGTGTTTGTTTACCTGTGTGCTTTGCCCCAGAAGAACCAGACTCTTGTGCTTCATCCAGAAGCAGAATATGCTAGACAAGCATGTTACAGGAAAACTACATCAGACACATGTACAAAAGCTGTGGGCAGCATTACAAAGGGGTAGAGATGGAAGATGTTAGTTTTTTGAACATCTGTTGAGGAACAGGTATCTTAAATCTTTAATAGTTTTCATCCTGTTTTTTGTTGTTGTTGTTTGTTTGTTTTCTTTGCAAGTGTATAATTTGCAGTGATGAATCTCTTGATAGCTGGAATCTACCAGTCAAAGAAAATGAAATCTAGACATAGCTGAGATCACTGAAATTTGATTAATATGGAGGGATGAATATCAATCATCTTGCTTGGCATGATACTTTACTGAAAAGAAAGCTACAAAAATTATAATTTTGAATTGTGTAAATTATTTAGCTTTCTACTAGCAAACAAATTGAAGGAGAAATAAGAAGAAGGGAATTTTCTAGTCAGAAGCCCTTTAAATCACTGTGTCTTGATAGATCACACACAGATTCTGTAATTACCTCAACTGTGGTATATTAATTTTCTAGCAAGAGACCAACACAGGCAACATAGTTTTTCTGTCTTGATCATAACTCCTTGGTCATATTTCTTTCTGGGATATTGCATAAAATCATAAAAACTTTTCTTTCTATTGATAAGTAACAGAAAGATGAAAATGTTCTCATTATTATGGCTGCAATTAAACACAAAAGAATTCAAAAGAATTTGAAAACAAAAATGAGAATGGTAGTTGCAGTATGAAGTATTATTATATTTCATCACCAAAAAAATCTCATTACAGTGGTACAAAATACTCAGAAGCTGGATAGAAAAAAATGTTTGGTTAAGTTTAAAATCTTTGCATAGAGAGCTGTGTACCACAAGGGGAAGACAGTATTCCTAATCCTCAGAAAGGGAAACTCATTTTTCCTCTTCAACTGAGACACTAATTTACGTGGAGTTTCTCCAATAAAGAATGGATTTTCAGAGAAGAACATGAGTTTTACCCAAATTATTTACTGTAGAGATAAGTTCAAATATTAATAGAAGTAGACTACAACACAGCTTTACAGTAGTCCTTGCTGTCTTCATTCACAGATAAGAAAAATAAAGCAGAGGGATCCAGGCTGCCTCACTTCAGCACATCAAAAAGGTTTGGAAAATCTCAGAATTAAGACACAGCAGTCCAAGATTCAAGATGATGTCTATATGTGCCCAAGATCTCACTTCAGTCAATGCAGGACCAGTCCACGATGGAGCATGGAAAGTGATCTTGCTGGCCACCAGGTATATACAGCTTAGTGTGAAATGCATCATTGCACTTGTTCCTTTGAATTGCATGACTGGGGCAGAACATATTTGCCTAAATACTGTTTGCCATTTTATACTTTCTTGCAATTACACCTCTACACTTTTGACAAATGAAGAGTTGAGGCATCAGGCTATTCAGTAATTCTGTAGCCTGCTGAGTACTGAGCTTAACTTCCTCAGTCTTAAGCAAAAAACTTTCCTTCCTTGCTATATTCTGTTTGAGTTTAAAGTACTCTTTTTCTTGAAGGAAAAAAAAAAAAAAATTCTTTTTTTTTTTTTTTTTTTTAATGCCAATGTCCCAGAAAAAGAGGTAGTATGAAAACATTTTGACTTCATATCCATAGGTCTTGGAACTATAAATGTGAACATAAAATAGATTATTAGACCTATTCCTGTCTGCACAGGCAAGAAAACCAGCCTTGCATGTCTGAGGGAGTACATCATCCCTGCAAACACTTGTGAAACACTGTTCTTTGCAGGGTGTGCTGGAAACCCACAGAAAAAACCTGTCCTCATTGCACTCTTTACAGAGTTCTCAAAGTTCACATTGCGGATGATGAGCCACCACTTATGAATTAGCATATTACATAAATCATGCTCGATTATAAGGGTATATTCCCACTCCTTCAACAGCACAATGAAAATAGAACAGGAAAAAAGAACTGCATGACTGTTTTATTTACGTAAAGACATGTCATTAAAATTCTTTTGATTTTCCTGAAGGCAATTTTTTTACATTAGTAGGAATACAGATCTGGCCTAATTTCCTATCTGCAAATTAATGAGGATTGGAGATATTTAAATTAAATTCAGTGAACTCACATATTTAGGAGAGGGAATATCTTTGGTGAAAGAGATGTGTGAGGAAAAATACTGCAATGAAGTTGGAAAAGAGAGAAACTTTTCATGGATCAGTTGTATGATAATTTGCTATATATAGTGTTATTTATTTGGAGCAGCAAGTTAAAATAGCTATTGTAATAGAAAAGTAAATGAATGTTTGTCAAAGCTGGGTAGAGTTCTATTTTTGTTAAAAGAAGCTATTTTATTTTTTCTCCTTTTTCCTTTTTTTGCTGTATGTGGCTCTCAGTCAGTTTTACATATCCACTCCAATCTGAACTGTCACAGACTTCAAATAATTTACTGTAATTGCCCAGTAGTGTACTGGACCTGTGACTGAGCTGCACAAAAGAAAGGGAGCTGGTTCCTGGAGCCAGTGTGCTGGGCAGGGTAGGAGGTGATGAGCAGTTACAGAATATGTGTAATAGCTGTACCATGCACAAAGAAGGACCCCCCCTCTCTAGCAGCATCACTGTTTCCAATTTCTCTGTGCTCTGCAGGGAGTCATGGAGGACACAGGCTGCACAAGCGCACTTTTATATTGTGTTGCCTGTATGCTCTTTCCTTAGGATACATTCATGAACCTCCTGGAATCACAGGCATTTTATTTCTTCTTTTTTAAAAGTTAAAATTACTCCAAATTCCCCCTTCTTCTTTAGTATTGTTTTCTGAAATATTAGGAGAGGCATGGGTGCTGAAATACCGGAAATTTAGAGCCTAAAAATATGTGAAGTTAGAAATCTGTGACTTTTTTGTGTTACAAATTTTCAATTTGATAAAGAAAGCTTAAACCTTTGACCAGAAATAATTAAGTTGGCTGTAATATTGATTTTGATTATCCCTTTCAATTGCTAATTGTATTAATTTAATTTCTATATCATATCTACAGTGTGAGTATATATGTTTGCTTGATATTTTTGTCTCCATTGTTTCAAAGCAGTATCTTGCTGACAGCCTATTTCACACAGTCCAGTGTTCTATCATTACATCTATCATGCAAAATAATTGCTAAACTCTTGGAAACTGACTGCAAAGAAGTCATTGATCAAGTGAAACTTGAGGACTGGGCTGGAGAACAGAGGAGTGATGACAGAAGAAGCAAGTGAGTAAGCTAACTTTTATTGTGCATGAAAAAAATGAACTTACTTGAAATTTTTCAAACTCCAAATTTCTGCCCAAGGGTTCTGTTGATGGCTGACCCCAGTGCCTGCAGTACCCTGTGCTATCAGGCAGTTTCTCAAGTGGCCACTTTGCCACAGTAGCAAAGCTCAATTAATTTAACTGGAAACCTAAACCCCCTGTGGGTTAAAAGGGGCAAGGCTATGGTAATACACTAAACGTCCTTCTCAGAGACTTCCAGCCCATGTCTTCTAAAGATTTAATGCAAATCCTGCCATCCAAGGCATCTGTGGGCACTTACTGGTTGCAAACACTGAATCAGTGACTTCAGGCAAAGTTGCCACGAAGTACTGTCTTAGTTCTAACCTCTGTGGAGATAAGGTGATGCTTCAATGCACAACTTTCTCTTAGCCAATATACTGTTTGTCTCTAGCCAAGTTTTGTTCACCTGATCCCTAAAAGACTGTAGTACAGCATCTCAATATTGGCAGGTGAGAAGGTGATGTTATTGAAAGCATGCAAGAAAGCTGTCAGCGCTTCTCAGGCTTTAGGAGTGAACTCTCACTAATTAACTGCAGCCTTTGCTGCTGATGACATGTAGCAGAAAGGTTACGTGTACATATTAAGATCAGTAGAAAGACTGGTTGGAAAGGATTTTTTGACCAATATGTGCTCAACCTGCCAATGTCAGCCTACTAGCATCAAAAGAAAATTAAAACAAACCCTTGCAAAGATCATCCCTTTCCAAACTTGGTCTTTGATCCAGGCTAGTTCTTATAACTCTTTCCAAATGTCAAACTGGTGTAACACACTTAGCTGGCATCATCTATTATAGAATGAATTTGAAAACTACCCTGGTAATAATATTGTATAATTATTGCATACTACAAATATTAATGTACGGTTAAAATAATTAAATAAATTAAATTTGTATTATTGAACTTGATATTTTTGTCACTTTTAGCTGTGGAAACTTAAACTCAATTTCTTTTTAAGACCTAATAGTGCCAAGCCAGTAAGACAGCAGGGAGGATGGGTAAGGGAAAATTAATGCAAAAATGCTCTGTTGTATTCACAAAGAACTCACCATGAAGATCTTAAATTTTCTCTAGAGACAAGTTGAACTAGCAGTCATACTTTTACAAATGAAATATTTTTTTTATGTCTTTCAGGAAAAAGTCTTTCTCAAAACCCATAAGTAATTATGAAATGAAACCAGCTGCCAAGAAGTTTACTAAGATTTGGGGGACAATCTTTTAGTGTCTATTTAGATAACCTCTGACAACAAAATAACCACTGCTGTAGTCACAGTTCCCAGACATTGAATTAGTTATATCTATTTTTTAATTTTATTTTTAAAATAAAAATTCATAGGCCTGTTATCTCTGATTCACTAAAGCATTCAAAGTCACGTCTACATCCATCTTTACCTGGTGAAATGCAGTTACAATCACTTATAATGCATCAGTTAATCCTGGTGATAAAGTATTGCTAATTGTTTGAAAAAAGCAAAAACTAACTTTCAAGTGTCATGGGAAATTACAATATATTGAACCCCAAACACTGGTAAGTGGAGACAATAACATGCCTAGAGGATTCAAGAGGAATCAAGACACTGGAAAGAAAGAATAAGCTTGGTCCTACAAACTGCTTTATTGTACAGCAACTTTCAGATCTGGTGTGACAAAAGATATCCTAGTGAGCTGTGCAGAATAAAGTCTGTGAGGAGAGCACTCAGGAGACACATCTCCTCCTGTCTATGCAGACAGCAGATCACAGAGCTCAGAGGGATTGCTACTGTCCCCACTCTCTAGGGAACCAGAGCAAAGTGTTTGGGAAGTGACAATTTAGGGCTTCATGACACATAAAATTGCAAGTCCAGTGAACCTGGATTTTGTAAACCTTTGGATCTCAGTCTTCCATCTCTTCTGTTTCATAACAGACTCTTTTTTTTTTTTTTTTCCAACTGTAGACAGTAGAAAATGGGGACAGTGCCTATTAGTGTCTGTTATCAACTGGGTGCTAGCAGAGATTTGGCATACATGGTTCAAGATACTCGTCTTACTTCACACAGCTTAATTCCTCCAATATAGAATTGGATGGATAGTAAAACATACTTTAGAAAAGCCAAGAAATGGATGCTTTATTTTTAGATATAAATCCTCCTCTTGTTACAGGGATTAACTATAATAGGTCAATTAGTACTTAATATTTGTAGTTTTTGAGTGACTTAGTGAGGTAAATGGTAGTTAGAGCTTGAGGGATCATTCTTCACCAGCAGCTGGTCTCCATTACCAGCTGATATTTCCTATTAAATTGTAGTTCCCTGTATTTCACCAAAATGGGTTGTAGTTTATATCCTACATTTACCTCATGTCCTGTAGTCAGCTCATTGTCAAACTGCACAAAAGGAGAGTGAGGGAAGCAGCTGTGATATCTGTGCTCTTCAGTATAGAAAACATATTTGCAAGCAATTAATTGTCAGCATCTTTTCTGAGTTCATATCCTCTAAGCCCATCAGAGATGACAAATTAATTAACATAATACGCAGTATAATGCAATAAGAAATTGACTACCCTCAAAAAAGTCAGCTTTGGGGATTATATATTTTGTTTTACCAGTGGAAAAAGAACAAAGCTTTAGAAGTTAGTTTTCTTTCCTTTTTTTTTTTTTTTTTTTTTTTTTTTAAGAAGCTCATTTCCAAAGTAGCAGTCTTTTATTTTTTCTTCTTTTCATTTCTGCAAGATGGAGAGGCCAGATGTGTACCCTGGGACAGAAGAGGCCACTTGCCTAATCCCCAAAGCATCACAAGAACAAGCATAAATCTATCTATTCAAAATTCAGTACTTCCTTTCACAACTAGTTCTGAGTTTCGTAAGCTCTTCTTGAAAACCTTTATGGCAGGTTTTCTCTCTCTCATTACCTTCCTTGTCATCTTAGAGAGGTTAGGTCTTGCCATGCCGGGAAACAGAGGTGTTCTGGGAATGGGAGCCTCTATAGGTACACAGAAGTATATGGGAAGTCATAGAATCACAAAATATTGGAAAGGACATAAGTTAAAAAGGACCCAAATTGGAAAGGACACACAAGGATTCCATACCATTCAGTTCAGTTTACATGTGTCATCACTGATGCTTCAAGGAGAATCCATGTCAAGGCTGACAGTTTGGAATTTGCCTGGAAAAGAGTGTGTTAACAACGCATGAAGCAGAAAGTCCCAAACTCTTGAATCAAAATATATTTCTCTACATTTTATTATAGTCAAGTCTTTTTGTGTGTGTGTTTACATGAAGTTTACATCCTTGTAAGCAGAGAGCAAAACTTTGCCCCCCAAACCAAAATTGTTTCTAGGAAACCTTACTATAAACAGAGCTTAACTTTATTTGTCTACTTATTTAATTTCATCAATAAAAGATTTGGTTTCTGTGTCTTTGCCTTTTTTCATAATCAAATAAGTTCCAACCCCAAAAACCATTTAGTTTTATCAGAAAACTTTTGCCAAACATTTTGAAGTCTTTTTTCTTTTCTTTTCTTTTCTTTTCTTTTCTTTT
>JAWWEV010000115.1:56387517-56400839 GCA_035583235.1 Hafferia zeledoni
TTTTCTTTTCTTTTCTTTTCTTTTCTTTTCTTTTCTTTTCTTTTCTTTTCTTTTCTTTTCTTTTCTTTTCTTTTCCTAGTTCCTCCTTGGGATTGTTGAGAAAATGTGATATTTTGTCACAAAAAACAATTCTAAAAAGTAAACAAGATACATAATTCCATGGATGTTGGCTGGGATGTAATGAAAACCTTTTTTCTATTATGTGTAATACTAGTAGGAGTGAGCAAAGTGCCTAGGTCCTTTTCTCAGGGAAAGAATTGAATTATAAACCTGAGGAGGTATGATTTAATTTCCTTCTTGATCTGAAGAACAGTGTGGGGTCAAGACTCTTTATTTTATTTCCTTAATGAGTGATATAGAAAATGTGTTTTTTGAAGAAAATGATCTTATCAGAAAAACAGAGATCCATACAAACTGAATGAACTCTGTTTCCAAAATGAAAATTCACTTAGTGTTTTCCTCCGACTTGGATAAAAATCCAAGTAAGCCATGCCAAAGGTTGCAAAAGAAAGAAGCAATTAGGCATTTAATATTTTCTTTGTTATATATTCTGCAGAATAAAGACACTTGCTTTACTTACTATAAATATGCAGACTTCAGACTGTTGCACTATTATCCCACCTGAATGTACAGAGCCGAACGACAGGAAGCTGCCAATGAAAGTTGCCAAAATCACTGCAAACATCAGGTCCTTCAAAGAACAAAGATGAGCTGCTATTTATCCTCAAGTGGCACTGGAGAACAATGAGGATCAGAAGCAAAATAACCTGTGTACAATCAAGCTAGTGGCCTGCAGCCTCATGGTCCCTGAATTTAGAATCAAAACCAATTTTAAAACCTTAGAGATGCTGAGGTAAGCAGAAGTGAGAGTGAGTAGGTTTTAAATATGCTGACAGACACTGTCAGCAAGGGAAAGGCTGCAGCAGTTTTCAGCCAGATACACAAAGGCAGGAAAGAAAGTAACTGGGTGGACAAAGCTTAGAGATACTGGCCAGGAAATACCGGGTTGCGGGCCGACTATGAAGCCTGTTGCTGTTTTAATCATTTTGCTTTAAGCACTGCAGACATAGAGGGACACAATAAAAAACATTTTTGCATTACGGAAACTGATTTGGAGACTCTGAAGTCAAATGTTATTTGGTTTATTGGATGCATCTGTCATTGCCACATGTTTTTGTTGCATTACAGTGCAGGAAACAGAACTGGCTGCATGGAAGTCTTTTCCTGCTGTGATGAGGCAATGTTACCTACAACAGAGATACTGAGGTTGCACCTATCTTGCTGTGCTCTTGAAATAAACAGAAGGCATAAAACCCCCACAGAGCTGCAACTCTGACACTTCAGGTCTCTCAGAGAAGGAGTGGTGGAATTCCAGTCCTGGGTTTTCTAGGGTAGCCATACCCTCTTTTGGTCCCAATTACGGATGTTCAGCACATCAGGCCTTTGATGAATGAAAATGCTATTTTAAATTTCCAATGTGTTGGTAGCAATGTGTTATTATCATGAATATGTTCTAGACTCAGTCCTTTCATATCAGAGGTGAACTCTCAGTGTTGTTAATAGGACTGTTAAAGTGAATTTTGAACAACTTGAAGGTCTTTAATTGTTAAATGCTGCTACTTTTTCTTAATATTTCACTTGCAAGCCAAAAGTTTATGCTAGTTGTGTCCAAAATCAGAAATACTGAGCTATTTCACAAATTACAGTCAGTATTATAGCATCACAGTAAATATATACTATGTTACTCTCATCCAGCAAAATGTATATTAGAACACTGCACATGTCATTCCTTTAACTGTTTATACACAGTGTTCTCTGGAGGAATTTGATATATTTGTTTCACTTAGCCCAGTCATGATTCAATTTCTCACATTATGAACAGCAGGCACGGATCTATATTTCTTTTCTTTACTTCATTGCTAACTGATAATTTTATTGGATTTCATTTTGAGATTCATCTCATGAACACAGTATGTGTTTTGCATTTAGCTCAGTCTTTCTTATTTTTAGACCTTGTGTGATTCACAGTAAGTAAAAAAAAAAAAAAAAAAAAAAAGAAAAGGAAAAAACCAGCCACTCAGGATCTTTTGTTCTTACAACCATTTAAAATCAATTTGTGATCTTGTCCACTCAATCTTTTTCTTCAAAACTGATAATATTTTCCGCATGAAAAGTTGCTGACTGAAGAACAATAATATATGCTAAAACCATACATGCATTTTTCTTTGTAATTGGTTTTATCATATCTGTACATTTTCTTATCACCTTCTTTGAAGATCAGATTGCATCATGAAAAGCTCTGCACAAGAGAACAAATAAAGGGCTCACTCATTCCCTCTGTTGCTGCACATACTGAAAAAAGATCTCAGATTTGTTAGTCATGTGAAAAGTCCTTCATCTTCCCGTTTTCAGATGAAGGTAAAAGTCTTGGATTTTGCTTTCTAAGGGTCTGGAAGGAACAGAGGTGAGAAGTGGTTTCTTTTTACTACCTATAACCTGTCAAGGCAGTCACTTTGTCTTCTAGCTCATGAAGGCTTTTCGGTCTTGTCTACAACAAAGCACTCTAAAACATGGGTCTGGTGAGTGCCCTTTGGCAATTCCTAAACTGAAGTATAAACACTAAGTATCCCACCTGTAACACGCTGACGCCAGCCTGGATACCCCAAGACTGACTTCTGCATCAGTCAGAGCTGCCAAATACATCATCTATGATGAAATTTACTTGCACAAGGACTACCACCAGATTACCTCTGAGCTTTGTCTTAATTTGATGCTCACTGCAATACCCAAAGCTTAAAATCTTCTACTGTTTCAGTGGAGGAAAGACAAGATACAATTTTAGATGTTGAGAAGTTTTCTGCTTTTTCTCTAACCTGTAAAGTATTTCATGTTTGGGACTGGAACAGAAAGTGACTTAGATATGGAGCCACAAAAGTCTCCTAGATTCTCATTTTCATGCAGAAAAGTTACATTACAAGCAAACACCACACCACAGGAGAGTGATAGTGATATGAAATGCTTGAAATATTAAAATGTAAAGTACTTTAAACATTTTTTTATGTCCAGTTCTTTTTGTAATACAGCTTGACATTACAACGTATTCATATACAAGAAGTGTTTTAGTATTTAATATTCTTCAAATGCCTGGCAATAATAAAATTTATTTTAGGTTACTATATCAATTCAATCATTGTGGAAAGTATGCCTCAGATTTAAGGGTTCTTAACAGTAACTAAGATGATTATTCAGAATATATATTTGATTCATACTTATACTGAGGTCAAGGTGATATAACAATGCAAAGAGTAAATAAATATGCAGAAATACATTTTCTGAAATGCATTATCTTTACTCATAAATTTCTTCAGGTTTTCCATTGTTCCTTGCAATCACCCAAATTGTCAACCACTGCTTTTAAGCAGTCAGCACACAGTACTGTAGATATTTCTTATGGGGTCTCCTCTGCATAGAGACCCATGAGGTTGGAACACTGTGTTTTGACACCAACAAGCTCATATGGGGTTTCTTTGGTCTAGCATTTGTGAAGCTGCACTGAAAAATTTGAAAAGTTTACTGAGTGTATTCAGAACAAGAGTATGGGCTTTAGAGTTTTTCCAGCCTTTCCTTATCATGCAGACAGAATGACAGTGTTCAAATTCTTTGGTACACAGGTACGTATACAAACACTGCAGAAAAAAAATTAAGAAGCAAGCCATATGGACAACCAGAGGTCTGATGCTTAAATGCTTTCTCTGACTGTGTTTTATCTAGCAATACACAGGCACAAACTCTGCCTCATGGAGGTCCTGATAGATGGCTTCAAAGAATGGCTATATTTTGGCTTTGAAAACTCTTTCAGATCACTTATGGAAAGAGAGATGAAGCACCTTCCCTAGAGTTTATGATTCTGGTATTTGTTTCTTTTTTTTTTTTTTTGTCTCAAAAGACAATCTTCCATCTTTCATATATATAAAAGGACCAAAATGAGATTTTGGTTGCAGAAATACTGACAATTATAGGAATTTGACTGTCCAGTGTTGCAAATTGATTTTTTCATTGTAGAAAAATTGCAAACTATGCAATGAAACTTGTCACTTGCTTTTCAGGCCTTTGTCTCTACCAATTATTGCCAGTGGCATCACTGAGTAAAAATATTTGTAAATATTTGAAGATGTAAATGATGTAACCAATTGCTTCCAAAAAAAGAAAGATGGTTCTGTTTATCTTTCATGTGGCTATCTCTAAGGCCTGTTGAACTCAGGTTGTGTATCTTGGCTGATTGTATCTAACATGTTGTATCTTGTTTTCTGTAAGCACATGATGATTTTTTCCTCCTGCACAAAGAAGCAGGTGTTTTAAAAAATGTTTGAACAGCAAGCTGTGTAGCCACACTACTACATGGCATTCAACTGTGTAAGGTTACAGTCATTGATATGTTGGAAACTGAGAGTATATATTGTGTTTCATATGAAATGTGATTGACGTGATCTGTACTAAAGCAAGCACAAATCACATACTCTGAACTGCAATTGTGGCAGTTTTAATGTTTCTGTACAATTCTTGTTGTTGCAGTATCAGGACATTTGAGTTTCCTATCAGATATCGAGGGAATTTAAAACAAAAGAAAACCTTCCATGAAAGAAAGTTCCAGGACAGATTTGTGTCATAGGATTCATACATTAAATTGTATTTTACTGGACTTCTTAATGCTAGTGAAAAGCCTCAGTAGAAAGAATTTAAACTAAAGGCCATCTAAGGAGGAAAAGGTTAGAAATAAATATTAGCAGTAAATATTATAACTGAGAAAGAGAGGAAGTTCTTCTAGGGAAGGAAAATCAGTAGCTCTCAGGTCCTTAATGCAATCTCCTATTGATTCAAATCTCTATTCAAATCTCTTCCAGAGTCCCTGTGGTACTAGGATTTGTTTCTATAAAAGCAGCATCAGTGCACTTGTCTAGACATGCAGCTGGGAGAAGGATCTGTAATTTTGTGAGAACATGAAGAGTGAACAGGAGGGACAGTGTGTTTTCTGAGAATAACCAGAGGAAAAGTTTGAACTGATGCAGCTTCAGTAAAAAGTACTGAATATTTACCTTTTTTGGAACAGACTGCTTGCTTAAATTGGTCTTTTTTTTTTTTTTTTTTTTTTACTTAAAAAGTAAAAATGCTTAGCTTTGGGATTTTTTTTCACCTTTTTTTATGACAACACAGTTATTCAGTGTTTTACAACAGTCTCTAATCTGGCTTAGGCCTTCTAGGCAATGTCAGAGCATAAATGCTAAATAGAAAGCATGCAGAAATCATATCTTTCTCAAATACTACTTAAGATATAAGAATACAGTATATGAAGATGTACTATCATATCTCTGTGGGGAGGGGTTATTGCTTTCTGCTTTGATTGATATTTCCCATTGATACAGAAGGTACAAAGTTAACATATTGAAAATATGGTATAGACATGTGAATTCTGATCATGACGTGCCAATATCAACCTTTAATAAGAGTCTTAGCCTAGCCTACATTGTATCTTCAAGTACATTGTCCTGAGCCCGTAATTACAGTCTTTTATACAGGACCTATTTTAGGGTACTGTTTTTATATAATGTATATTTTTATCTTGACTTTGAAAGATCAAATCCTGTTTGTCATGTAAATTCTGTCTTGCGAATGCTTCAGTGACTTAAAGGAACATCACAGCTCCCAAGAAATTGAAGCAGCAGTATTTTCCCTGTAATTATGATGTATATGTAGTTTTCTTCCAAATTTTTCTGACTGAAAAAAATGGTGGGGAGGGAAGAAGAGGGAAGACATGTTATGGAAAACTTACAATAACACCCTTTCACAAATGAAGCAACTTAAATAGATTGCATTTAGTTCTACTTGAAATGAAAAGAAATAGAAAAAATTCAAATATTTATTTTATGTAGGCTGAATGCTCAGTTCCAACATGGACTTTAACTGAGGTCCCTATCCTTTTTCTTGTTGTCACTCTTCCACCTTGGTAAACTTGAACACAAGCAGCTTGACCAAGGCATCCAATGGTGAGTTACTGCCCAGAACCTTTTCAGCTTTTACACATGTTGCTTCAGTCCTGTTGGGATCACTCAGGTCTGTGAGCAAAAATTGGTATTAATAATAATTAAAAAAAAAAAAAAAGCAATATTTAAAACAGTTGGTTAAAAATCAGTCATACTGAATATCCAAAATCATGCGACAATGAAATTGTTCAAGACAGACAAATTCTCATCAGTTATGCCAGTTTTTATCAACTACAAGCATAAGTGACACAAATTTTTTTTGTACTGGTAGAGGTGCTGAGCATAGTAGATATTTTGCACATAATCCAGGTGACCTATCCTGTTTTCCTTCCACTCTGCATACAATATCTTCTTGGAATAAAAAGAAGCGACAATTGTAGTAGTCCTGGCCTCCCTAAGTTCTGCATCTCTCTCAAGTTGTATACACACTGCTTATTTTTAAACATTCAAAACAACTGGGAGGAGAGCAAAGGAAAATGAAGAATCCAAGTTGATTACCAGAGTATGTTATAAATAAAATGTGAAGCAATGTTATGCAAATGTACCATATATCATATAGTCATAATACATTGCAACAAAAACTTTTTATTTAATTATAGACCATTGAAAATGAGTCTCCAAAGCTAGGCAGAATTTTAAACCAACCTAAATAATGCTTTAATGCTTCATAGAGAGGGCAACTGTACAAAAATCACATAATTTCCTCTGCATTTCCAGGATCTATCTCTCTGGTTTAGGAAGACTGCCGAGTTCCACAAGTAAATTACTATCTGTGACAGAAGCCTGTGGGATTCTATATATTTATGGTTCAGTCTGATGGTAATGTCTTTGCAGTGATTATCCAGCTGCCACTGTACTGTTTAAAGTGATCTGCTGAAGTGGCAAAAAAATTCAAGTTATTGACAATTTGGGTAATACATTTGAATGACAGAGGCTGAACTATGCACACACCCCAAATTATATGGCCAGGTATCTCAGAAAACATATGCTGTATAAAAAGAAAATTTCTCTGATATAATCTATATAAAGTAAAAAATTTTGAAAGATAGATATATATATTAAGAATGAAAGTACAATAGTTTTTACCTCATTAAATATAAGTCAACAAACATATGGTTCTTATTCCACACAAGCCTATTATTTTTCTTCCAATTTAGTAAAATGATTTGAAATATGGGTGATAATACTACTCATACAATCTTGGGTCCATCTGTGAATTCATTGTTTGATTTCCTATTTATGTTATTTTTCGTTGTAAAACAGTCACAATGGATTAAGTTTTTCAGAAGATGAAATGCACATGTTGGGAAATTAGGCTGTTACATTTCCTACTTCTTCAGAGTTAATTACTGGTCAATTCATACAGCAGAATTAAAAATAATATTGAAGAAGACAAACTGGTGCCTCAGCTACTATGAATCAGTAAAGTTGAAATATAAGATGCCTTTTACATATTTTGCCTGTGGAAGTTGACATTGTGCCAAGAGCTTTTGATATTGTTATCACTCGGTGATTTATTTTGGTGGCTAAACATCCTTTTCCTCTCTTTTTCTTTCTTTCTTCTTTTTTTTTTTTTTTTTTTTTTTTTAATTCTATTTTGTTATAGGACATGAAGACTCATGAATACTCAGACAGAAAGCCTGTCTATGTTGAAGGAGAGGAATTCTTTCCATCAGCAGATTTAAATATAGGCTTAAACACAGCAGTCAGATCACTGACCTACCACATTTGAACCTGGACAGAATTTGAAACATCATTTAAGATATGCTAGCATGATATTACTATAGCTTTTTAAAAGAAAATTTTTTTTCCTGTGGTCCATTTTATCTTTGTCACTCATAACTTATTTCAAGATGGACTTGACTGTCCTCAGCTCCTGAGGTACACCAGCTGCCATGCTGCAGTGCAGCATTGACCTTTGTGTTCTGGATGACTCCAACAGAATCATTCGAGTCATTTGACATTAAAATAATGTTCAGTGACTCTGTCATTTTCAAGTAATTTCCTGAATAATTTCAAATCTATTAATATGCAGGAAACTGCTGCTTGACAAAGGTTGGATTCTGTGAATCCAGGAGCACCAGCTAATTTTTAACTTCCCTTATTATCTGCAATAAAACCTGCTATGACAGACTCATTTGCAATATCAGACAGTGAGGAAGATGGAAGCAATGCACACAACTGACATCCTTATCTGAAAAATTTCAGTGATCTTATATTTTCCTTGTAGTCTGTTTTACATGGGAAAGGAAAGCTAAGTTAAAAATACAATGCTACTGCACCAGACTTAGGAGACTTTGCTCCTAAAACTCATGGAAATTGAAGAAAAGAAATTTGAGTTTAAATAGGAATTTCATCTTTACACTTGCAGCTTATTAATTGATCCTGTTGATTACAGTTACAAAAATCCCAGCAACATATTCTTTCTTTGTCAGGCTTATTGACTGAAATGAAAACAGAAGAGCTAACTAATCTATACTAGGCACAACTTATATCTAGTTACTCTGTCTTTCAATGCTACATCCTTTTTTATTTTCATTATATTACCTAATGACAGTATTAAATAACAAAAATAAGCCAACATATAGCCTGATACTTTAAGGTGCTGAGCTGCCTTAAAAATTACTCCCAATGCATTTTTAGTTCATCTATTGCATTTTAGATAGCAAACAATTCTGACTCTGAAGTGCATACCTGATAGTTGGGTTTTTTTCATAGCATCATAGAGTATATGTACAACAGGATGTCTGTGCCAAGCTACTGAAAGCTTGGTAAAAAAATAATTTCTTTGCTGAATTGATTGACTATATACTGGGAGCCAGTAAGAACTGGATCATTAAAGAGTTTATTTTCAGCAGCCAGAACAAGGAATGATGTTGCTGGATTGAAAGATATGACATATTGTTTAACCTTGAAGAATATTGAAGATGGTTTCTTCAAGAAAAATTGAACACCGCAGATCTTCCCATGTCAAAATATAGATAAGCCCAAGGGGAAAAGAGGAAAGGGAACCACGAGATAAAAACTGAACTGTTGAAATGTGATGAGTGAAATGTGGTGATTATTGTAGTCATTATGCTGTTGTCAATTAGATTAGCAAGTAGCTCTGGAAATGGCATTGGATGATGAAGTAATGGAAAACTTATTTTGACTGCAACCAAGGTCTTGAGTTTTCAACTCAAAAGTGGTTTTCTCAAATTCTGGTTTTCTGGATAAGTACCTAAAGTAAGATGGATCATTATCTTCTAACAAGGAATATCTCTGTAAGGCAGAAAACAAACAGGTCTTACTGAATTTTTCCCAAATACTTCTGAAGAAATAGAAAATGTGCATATCTCTATTTCTTTAAGATAGGCAGACTCTGAATGCTATTTTCTAGCAATTCCCACCACTCACACAAGAACTCACAGAAAGGCAGTAAGTTTCTGGATGGAGACCAGCTTTGGCATTTGGTGTAGGGAAAGGGAAAACAATAGAACAGAACAACTTAAGGGCAAGCACTTTGAAAAAGTCTGGTCTGATTCCCCAGCTCAGTGAGCACAAGCCTGGAATCATGTAAAAAGAACGTGACCATGTTCAAGGATGGGGCAAATTGCCTTGTGGTCTTCAAAGCACAGCCAATCTCTTTCTTTACCCTCTGTAAAAGCTAGGTGCAGTTTGGCTGCTGGCAGGAGCTACCCATCATCTTTCCATTCTGTCTTAACAGCCTAGTCAATTTTTTTTCAGTATAGTAAAAAAACCCCAGTTTCTATATAACACTGCTAAACAAAATCTGGTAGTTCTTCAGTATACGTAATTAATGTGAAGTATGCAAGAAGTGGGAAAATGTGCCAGAGATACAGAAAAGCTATTAACATATAACTTAACTCCTCACCTCCAGTCAGAGTGGAGAGAATTTAAATAGAGGCTTGACTTTATACCAGGACTTCAAACAAGACAGTGCTCTTAGGAATACTCTTAATCTAGTCACAACATGACAGATATGAAGGTCTATTACTCAGATATTTATTTAAAATTAATTGATGTAAACAAGTATGAAATTTAAATACATTTATCCATAGAGGCTTTGCATATGCATACCTAAGCTATTTTTCAAGTAATATAATTTAAACTGATGTATCTTTTGATACAGGAAAACCTCACTTTCTGGTTTAAGGCATTGAATAGCCAAATTTTTTGTGTTTGTCCCACACAGAGGAGGAAAGGAAAGCCATAATAATAGCCATGAGTCAAAGCTGTGGTACCAGGTTTCAAACTGGAACATCTGTATATGTTCACTAAAAATTTGGCTCTAATAGCTCTAATAATTTCAAGATCATTCTGTCCAGTATTTATTACAGTGATGATGTACTGATGACACAGTACAATTTTATAAAACTTGGACTCTTTAATCCATTTTTGTTGTGCCTTTGTATGGTGGCCATACTTCAGACACATTGCGCTGCTGACAAATGAGTGGAAAATGTAGAATGTCTTTTCTGTTAGTAGCTTCACAACTTGGTTAACTAATTCTTACTGTAGCTAAAAAAACTCTGCATGAGTGTACAGGCATTTTGGAGACAGGAAACCTGAAACACATTCCTATGGCTCAAATGAGATTAATTCAGTTAGGTGATGAAGATTTCTTTTAATTTATCTCATCTTTGAAGATTCCACGTATTATATGAAAATGCAGGTCTTGATATTTTACTATGTACGCATAGAGATGCAGAAGAGTTTGGTTAGAATATAAACCCATTTCAGCTGTGAATTCTTACCTTATTTTTTTTTCTTTGAAGAATCATAATCTGAAGTTTGGTTTGAGTTTCTTTTAATGAATGTTCCTACAGTTCATTTCCATTCCTTTTTCTTGTGGAAAAAACACAAAATTCTGGAAGACCCTTCACTACTTAGAAATTTGGTCACTGTAGAATAAAGATATTTCTTAGGCTTACCTTACCAAGAAATTTGTGATAGCAGGAGCAGATCAATATAGCTTACGTACACAATATGGAGATTTTGAGAAGGAATGTTATTTCATGGTAGACTTTTCCACTTTCCTTACACCAAACATTTATTATGCACAAGATGTAAGGGCTTTTGTGTTTCCATTAGCCTTGTTTTAGCTTGTCAAATTATCTGTATTGTCTGGGTCTGAGAAGTATCTTTTTCTCCTGTATACTTCTGAACAACACCTTATACACTGATGGCCAGTACTTAGCAGAACAGTCCTATAAAATGTAAAGACTAACAATATATTGCTCTGTAGAGAACAGCAGTATTGTGATCTTCTTTAACAAAAAGATAGCAATTTTAATTAGACACAATGAATATCTACAGTCATGACTTGATTATCTATACAAATAAAAAAGTGGTAGAAATCATGTTTGTATTGAAAAGCCTTCTTTTTCATTTTTGAATATTATGGAAAGAAAAACTTGCAATTACTTCTGTCAAGTGAAAAGGTCTTTCATAGGAGAACAGTAGTTGCTTTTCAGAACAAGCTGATAGGAAAACATTGCCCTTTATTCTACATAAAATGATTTGTTTGTAAATTACTTTTTGCTGTAGAATTCAGATGGGTTAATACTGGACATATACATTTCTTAAAAGAATATTAAGATGTTAACAAGAGGGCAATAAAACATATACCCTAACATATGATGCAATCCAATTCCAACTGAAAGGATTAGAAAGACTCCCACTTACTTAAAAAGGATTCACTCAAGCCATTAGGGAGGCGAGCTTCTGAAGTTCAAGTGGCTTGTTATTTGAATGAAATTTTCAAATAATTCAAAATTTAAAAAAAAAAAAAAGCAGCAGCGAAGTAAACAGCAGAAAACCTCAAACAAAGACTGATAATTTAGGGAAATTTTTAAATCAAGTTTCATTGCAGCAGATAACACAATTGATGATACACAGCTCATGGCATAATAATTTCATATTACTGATATGATTGAAACAGAACAGTAACTATATACTTCTGCCACTTTTCTGTCCAAACACTGTCTCTAAAATACTATGGGCTTCTAACATAAGACAGGACAGACTACTGTCCTTTAGCCAGCCAGGCTGTAGGAACTCTGGAACTGCCCAAACAGAGCAGTTTATCTCTTCAGCCACAAATGATGGCATATAATATATACAATTAGGGGAAGCCAGGCTGATTCCACTGCTAGGTGGTGCTTCTGGGCTGAATTGCATAAATACTTCTGGATTGCAGGAATTCCTTTCCAGAGGAGGAAAAAGAATTTTTTTGATCTGTTTCCTGAAACCAGTCATCAGCTTAAAACAGCACCAGAAACTTACTTGAAGGATCCAGAGCATTAATGCCAGGATCTCTTCAAATATTTCTCTTAATACAAGGCAGAATTTCAGTTCTACAAGGTTACTACCCAGCAGCTAGATCATGAAGAAAATCTATTTGTGCAAAAGCTGTTTGAAAAGTCAGTGGTGAAATGAATGATTTTTAAAATTGTTAAGTATAATAATGATCTATACAATAAATAGCCAGTCCCTGAAGTGGGGTGTCAATAGGACAATCATAAAAAATCATAAAATTGATTAAAATTTTTCAGATAGTGGGAGGCTTTCAGCAACCTGTAATAGCATTTGCCCAAACCAATTTCAGTTCCTCTTTCTGCAAGGAGTGTGGGAAATTGTATCACAGAGAAAGGAAAAATATTCAGTTGTCCTGGATTTATACAGAGCTAATTTTTCCAAAATGCAGAAAATTGAGTTCTTGCTGATGGTCTTAATAGGAACATGTCTAATAGCACCCCTTTGTAGGATCTCTGAATATGTATAATGTGCAAACAAATAAATTGGATAATTACTTTTTCTTAATGGTCTTGCAGTGACTGAAATTTCAGATGCTTTCAGGTATTTCACCTGTTTTTTTAGTGGTGTATAAACAGTATCACAGAATATGCCAAGTTTGAAGAGACCCACCAGTATCATCAAGTCCAACTGCTGGCCCTGCAGAAGACCATCCCCAAGAGTCACACCATGTGCCTGAGAATACCATCCAAATGCTTCTTGAACACTGTCAGGCTTGGTGACCACTTAACTGGGGAGTCTGTTCTGGTGCCCAACCACTCTCTGGGTGAAGAACCTTTTTTTAATAACCAGCCAAAGTCTCCCCTGACACAACTTCAGGCTATTCCCTAGGGTCCTGTCACTGGTCACCACAGTACGCAAACTTCACACTGTTTCAGTGTTCCAAGAATGAAAACATGACATAGCTTGGTGTACTTACCAGATTTAACTTGACCTATGGCAGTTTTCCATAATCTTGGTAATATA
>JAWWEV010000115.1:56409378-56439093 GCA_035583235.1 Hafferia zeledoni
CCAGGTAGCTCTGTTCTCTTTAAGGTAGAACTCCAAACAGCTTTCCTTAAGGGATGCACTTACACTCACCCCTACAGCCTATGAATAAGCTGTGGCTGTGGAAAGATGTGTCATGATGTGATCATGATAACATGATGTCCTAGAATTGTGCAGATCCCTTCAAAAGCAAAACTAAACTGATTTTATCCCTAGTGGATTAGGAAGAAAATAATACTTTTGTCTGAAAAATTAGTGCCCTCATCTGAAGACAAGCACAATGGGATTAGATCTCCAATCTGATGTCTAATATGCTCAGTAATTCCTCATAAATCAATTTTTTTGCCTCAGATTTACTCTCTACTCCCTTGAAATACAGTGTCTTGAAATACAGACACTTTACTTTAGCTGAGCAAAAGACTAACACAAGTGCTGTGATAGCCGCATCCCTTCATGATTTCTATTAACAACAAAGACATGAGTGTCACAACAGGACCTATGCAGGTAGATCCTTCCTATCTAGATGTAGCCCACTGCCCTAATTCATCAAATGAAGTTGTAATGAAGAAAAGTATTACTGCCTGGATTGGATTTGTATGAGGTTTAGTGAGAGAGAACATATAATTTCTTCTGGAAAGCATTCCTTTCCCTTACTGGACTGACCTTGAATTTATGTACCTGTTTTAAAATTTAGCATTCTTACACTGCTGCTTTAATTTTAATTTCATGTTATATTTTAGTATACTGAAATGGTAGAGGGAAATATATGTGAGAAGGCTTGAATGGACTAATCTAGTGCTTTTTCTTCCACAACTATGTTCAGATATAATTCCTAAATAAAAAATTTCCTTAAATTTAACAGGTAGCAAACATACTCATGAAATAAATATGTTCTATTTATGCTTCTGTGGAATACTTGTGATTCTTCCAGTGTTACTCTCTGTCCTTCACCACACAGTCATACAAAAATCTGAATTTACTCCCTGGAAAACTCATGGAATTTTCACATTAGTTTTAATAATAAATTTATCAAACAGTTTATGAGAAAATGTTAAAGGTTATTATCTGGTTTGGATTTCTAGAAGAAGCATTTTGCAGAGAGAGATTTGACTGTTAATCCATTTTTACAAGAAGTTAAGTGGAGAATCCTACCACCAGGAGTAGAGGCACCCTGCTTCCAGCCAGGTGGAGGAGAGGAGAGGGAGAAAAATGTTTACTGACCTGTGTGGATCATACAACCTCGCATATTGGACTCACATGAGCCTAAGGCTCTAGTAGATAACAATGCACAATGTACTCTAATGCCCTCAAGTCACAAAGGGGAAGAACCCATTTGTATTTCTGGAGTAACAAGGGGATTCCTGGTCACAGGAGTAAAGAGGTCAGCACATGCTTCTCTGCTTCCACTTGTGAGGATGTTGAAGATTGCAATGAGGTCTCCTCACAGTCTCATCTTTCATGTTGAATAGATGAAGTGACTCCAGCCATTCCTCATAAGGCTTGTCCTTCAGACTCTTCACCATTTTCATGGCCTTCTTTGGATGCTGTCTTATAGCTTAATGGTTGGTTGTTGTTGTTTTGGTTTTTTTTTTTTTTTTTTTTTTTTTTTTTTTGTTTTTTTTTTTAAATTGTGATGCCCAAAATTGCACACAGATCAAGATGAGGCCACACAGTGCACAGCAGAGCAGGACAATCCACTTCCTCGATCAGCTGCCTTGATGCCCCCCAGGACATGGTTGGCCCTCCTGGCTGCCATGGCACTGCTGAGTCCTGTTCAACTTGCCACTGACCAGGACCCCCAGGTCCCTTTCCATAGTGCTGCATTCCAGCCTCTCGTTCCCTAGTCTATACACACAATCAGGATTTCCCTGTCTAAGGTGCAGAATCTTAGACTTGTCTTCATCAAACTTCATATGGTTGGTGATTGCCCATCTCTCTAATTTGTCAAGATCTCTTTCCAGGACCTCTTTGCCACAGATGATCTCAGAAAAAGATATCTCAAGGACTCAAAAGAGTACTGGTGAACTTTCAGTGCAGCTGCCTTGAAGATGGAGGAAATTAAGCAGCTGTCTACCCTGTAAAATCTCTCAGACGAACCTTCTATTGTGCAATTGCTGAGGGTTGAAGAATGGCAGAAAACAATGCACCACAATGGTGCACCAGCAGCAACACTGCATTAACTGACTTCCCAGTTCCTATCTGTCAGCTGGTGTTTTGACTGCAGAGCCAAGACGTGATCAGCAGGATCACTCGCCTTCAATATTCTCATACGGCCAGTGAAAAATTCTGATGGAGAAGGAGGACTACCAGTAGATTATCGTGGCCTGAATGAAATCAGAACACCTGTGAGTGCTGCTATGCTGGACATGTTACAACTTCTATACGAACTGGAGTCAAAGGCAGCCAAGTGGTGCCATGGTTGATACTGCTAATGCATTTTTCTCAATCCTTTTAGGGGCAGAGTGCCTAATGCAGTTTGTCTTCACTTGGAGTGGCACAAAATACACCTGTCCCAGGGATAGAAACACAGTCTACTGTCTGCCAGGAATTGATTCAGACTGCACTGGATCAGGGTGAAGCTCCAGAACACCTGCAATACATTGATGGTATCATTGTGTGGAGCAGTTCAGAAGTAGTAATTTTTGAAAGGAGGTAGCAAATAATCCAAATTCATATGAAATCTGTTTTCTACATTAAAAAAAAAAAAAAAAAAGGCCAACAGGAAGTCTAGCTTTTAGGAATAAAATGGTAAGATGGACATCATCAAATCCCAGTACATGTGATCTACAAAATAACAGCTCTATCTCCACTAACTAGTAAAAAAAGGAAATACAGGCTTTCTTAAGCAGTGCAGGGTTTTGGAGAATGCAGGTGCCAAATGGCAGTCTGATTGCCAGCCCTCTGTATCAAGTGACCTGGAAGAAGAATGATTTCAAATACGGCCCTGAGCAATGACAAGTCTTTGAACAAATCAGACAGGAGACAGTTCAGTTCAGGTGATGCATGCTGAAGAGGCCCCAGAATATAACAAATTTGGAGAGGGTGAGAAGCAATATGCCTTGTTTACTGATGGGTTCAGCCATATTGTAGCAAAGCCTCAGAGGTAGAAGGCAACTGTATGGAACCCTTTATGATAAGTCCCAGAAACTGCTGAAGAAGAATGGAAATCAAGTCATTTTGCAAAGCTGGAAGATATCCACCTGGATTTAGACACTGCTGAATGAGAAAACTGGCCAGTACTTTATCTGTATGCTGACATCAAGCAAGAATGCAACTCACAGACAGGCTCATGGTTGAGGGGTGAACTTGATGTGAATGTAAAACTTGTACTGCAATTAAGCAAGCCAAGCAGTTAAATCTTGTATGGAATGGAGGACAATGACTGAAATATAAATATAAATATAGGGAGGCCTGTCAGATTGACTGCATCACACTCCCACAAACCATTACTTTCTGAGGTTTTATTAACTATATTTATAATTTTATAAATGTTCATATTGCACTGCCACTTTTTGGTGATCTCTCTAACACTTTACTTGGTGCATGCTGATGATCTTTCCCCTCATGCTAATGGAATAGTTCAGTGGTCTCAAGTTTTATCTATTTACCAATTTATCAAATTTATTTAACTTGTCAGAGACATCAGGAAATATTTACAACTTTATATTAACTATGAAAAAATGTTTTAATATTCCAAGCAAGGCTTAGTTTTGTAGCTTTTTTGTTTCTATATATCTTCAAAGCTACCTCTTTTCTCTGTAAGCTCTCTGTAGATGTTTATAACCTTCCCATTAATGTGTCATCAGAGCACCAGTTGCATGAGAATATGTCTCTAGTGATCCATTGAAATACTTAAGGGAGTGTTGTCTTAGAGCCTAGATGGCTGGGAAATATTTCTGTTTATTACTTGTTTAATTTATTGTATAAATATACTGATCTTTTTTGTTTTTCTTCACTAGGGAAAAAATATAACTGACATTCTTGTGTTTTAATAAAGATACTTTGGTTGTCATTGGTCCATATTTTCACATTGAATTCTGCTTTCACTTCCTCAGTCTGCATAAATAAAATGTGAACTAGAGGGACAATATTCCTCAAGTGTTGGTCAAAAGTAGAAATTTTACTAAAATTGGTATCTGTCCTACTAAAGAAGCAGTAACAACTTTCTTAAAACAAGGTTAGAAACTCTGGATGTGTAACTCATCTCAAATTGTTAGTCGTTCTTTGTGTGAAATCAGCAGCTCGTAACATCAGCAGCTGTTGGCCTTAACATTTTGTGGTTCAAGTATACACAGCTGGATATTATGATTTGTGGGAAAGATGTGTCTTTAGTGTGGAAAATGCAAGAAGTGCAAACAGCACGAATAACAAAGGGGTTTAGACTCTGACTTCGCATTAAGATAACCTTAAGAAAGGTTTATCTGGAGAGCACTGAGGGATAAGAAGTGCTACAAGCCTCAGACATATTTACTGGAAAATAATTCTATTAATTTTATCATTCCAAATTACTTCTTAATTTTTATTTCACTATTATGTAATTCCCAGACAGAGCGTTTTTAACAGGAAAGGATCTTTCCATCTCTCCTAATATCTAGTTATGTGCCAATGGTTTGACTTCAGTTCTCCTGTAGTTACTGACATTAATGCAACTTTCCCTAAATTCTTGACCTGAAAAATAGTCTTGGATTCTTCTGTTCAATGATGCTATCTCATTTAAAAAAAAATTATATCATTGGCAAAAATAATTTAAACAAAATTGTTTAATTTTACATTACAGAAGTGGATCTTCCTGCCTAATAAAGCATTCACATCCTCCTGTGACATCACCTAAATGATCAGGGAAAGAATGACCCAAGATATCATTTCTACACATGACTGAGGCCTGCTCATCCCAGTGGTTGTAGGAGTCTCTTTCAGATCTGCACAGTATAAAAATCACATGTAACAAGTTTTTTCTGAAGACAAAGATGCTTGTATGGCTCAGAGCAGGCTCTTCACATCACTATGATGTAACAACTACTCAGGGCATGGTTAAATTAATAAATTTCCTAAATTTGTTTCTACATCAAACTGTTAGCATCCTGTCCAACGCCCACAGAAGAGCTGATCCCCACAAGTAAGTCAGATGAGGAGTATTTTCAGTGCTAGAACATTGGTATTGAAGAGTGAAGAACAAGTATAAATACATTAAAAAAATTAATTCAAAGCAAAAGAATAGTTTTAAATTAGCATTCCAGCCACCCTTCATCCCCTGTGCTCTTACTGAAAACACCTGAAGAACTACTTATCTACTTTCGTCCAGCTGTTGTTGATTGCAAGACATCTGCAATCAATCATGGACAGCTAATTTATTCTTATCAAAGAAATTAAAGACTGTTTCCTCTTAAAAAGGCTCTGACTGAGAAATTATGGAATGAACATTTTCAGAAATTTCTGGAGTGCTGTAGGAATGTAAGATGAACTGCGATGACTTGATGGCAATTCAGTTTAAACACAGGCACACAGGCTGAAGACTCTCATTGAGACAGCTGGGAACACAAAGTGAAAAAAAGTGTAGAAGCTGGCATTTTGTAACAATATTTTGCCTATGAGAAATCCTTATGATCTAACCTAAATTTCTGTAGTCTGCACTTTCCAAAGTGGAGGGATTGCCAAAGACATTGCATTTCTTTTACTTCATATATATATCTGTAACATAAAAATCTGTCCATAAGCCCAAGATTTTGCAATGTATCAGTTCAAATTTGTCTTCACAGGTGACTCATCAGAAGTCTGATGAGCAACATAGAAGGTAAACAAAAAGAGCAAATAATTTATAATAATTAATGATAGTAGCAATTATTCTTAGGACTTGAAACCTCATATATCACAGAATCACAGAAGTTTTAGGGTTGGAAGAGAGCTCCAGAGATCACCTGGTCCAACTCCCCTACCAAGGCAGGGTCACTTAGAGCAGGTGACACAGGAGTGCATCCAAGTGTATTCTCTCCTCCAGAGAGGGTGAATCCATGACCTCCTTGGGCAGCCTGTTCCAGTGCTCTGCCACTCTCAATGCAAAGAAGTTCTTCCTTATGTTGAGGTGAAACTTCTTGTGTGTTAGTTTATGGTCATTTCTCCTCATCCTGTTACTGGGCACCACTGAAAAGAGTCTGGCATCATCCTCTTGGCACCCTCCTTTGAGGTATTTATATGCATTAATGAGACCCCCTCTCAGTCTTCTCTAGTCCAAACAGGCCCAGATTCCTCAGTCTCTCCTCATAAGAGAGATGCTCAAGACACTAAATATCTGATGACAAATATGTGACCCTCTTCTGGACAGTCTCCAGCAGCTCCTTGTCTTTGTTGTACTGAGGAGCCCCAGAACTGGATGCAGCATTCCAGATGTGGTCTTACTAGGGCTGAATAGAGAGAGAGGATCACCTCCTTCAGTCTGTTGGCCACACTCTTCCTGATGCACCCCGGGATGTCATTGGTCCTCTTGACTGCCAGGTCATGCTTCCAGCTCATAGTAAGCTTGTTATCAGCCAAGACTCTCAGGTCCTGCTCAGGAGAACTGTTCTCTAGTAGGTCAGCCCCCTACCTGTACTGGTACTTAGGGATATTCTTCCCCAGGTGCAGGACCCTGCACTTACCCTTGAACCTCATTAGGTTTCCACCCAAGTCTCCAGCCTACCAAGTCCCCCTGAATAGCAAGCAGTACAGCCTTTAGGTGTATCACACACTCATACCAGTTTCATATCATCAGCTAACTTGCTGTGGGTACATTTTATCCCTTCATGCAGGTTATTGATAAACAAGTTGAATAAGACTGGAGCCAGTATTGATCCCTGAGTAATGTCACTGAATACAGGCCTCCAGCTGAATTCTACTCTTCTGATCATGACCCTTTGAACTCTGCCATTTAGCCAGTTCTTGATCCACTTCATTGTCCATTCATCTAAACTGCATTTCTTGAGCTTACCTACAAGGATGTTATGGGAAACAGTGTCAAAAGCCTTGCTGGAGTCAAGGTAGATAACACCCAATGCTCAGTCCTCATTGATCCTTCCTGCCAGATTGGTTAAGCATGATTTCCCCTTGATGAATCCATGTGGACTACTCCTGATGACCTTTTCTTCTACATGCTTGGTGATGAACTCCAGAATGACCTGTTTCATCACTTTTCCAGGGATGGAGATGAGGATGACTGGCCAGTAGTCCTTCTCCTTGTCCTATCCAACTAGTCTTAGTTAAACTGAGCTTTCTTTGTAAGCAATGATGACTAGAAGCAACACATAATTATAGATTTTAAATTATATTAGAAGTGGAAAGTGCAGAGCTAATACTTTATCAGAAGTAAGTGTTTCAGTCAATAGTCAAAACTGCAGGATAATTAAGATATGTGCTTTGTGCAACTGGGATGTGTGAGTGCAGCATAAGAAGCCATGTCAGTCATTTTCAGGATAGTTAGTATGTGTATGAAATACAGCAGTGCCGTAGAGCACAGATTTTAGTAGAAGATATCAAGGAGTATGCAGCCTTAAGTTCTCCAAACCCACTGAGTTTGCACTGCTGTGACCTCTGCAGTTAATGTGGCAGTGGTCTTCTCATGCTACAGTCATGTCTTCAGCTGCAGTGAAGACATGCTTTTATGATAAGCCTTATGCATTATTGGAATTTCTCAGCAGACATGCCTTAATACTGCTATTCAGCATGCTCTGTGAGACTGTCTCATATGCCAAGGGGCTAAGTAGAGATTCCCTGCCTCAGGTGTTGCACTTAACTTTATCCCTTCAGGAACCCATGCCTTTCTCCATGTATCTGCTTATAGTTAGTAATTCCTAATGGTAGGATATGATCTCCTCTCACAAGAGCAAACAGTCTCATTATGTTTTTTATTTGCACCATCTGGCTTTGTAGCTTTATCTCAGAAACATATGGGCAAATTCAGAACAAGTGAAAATAAAACATTATGTGCAACAGGCTGTGAAAACAATCTGCCACTCTTACTTGGCATATCCCTTTGATGAGTAAATGTCACTCAGGATTGTAGCTGTCAAGTCAAATGGTGGCCCATGTGGTCCCAGGAGCCAGGCACTGAACATGTCCGTGTATGTCAGAAAAGGAGTTGTGCAGGTCTGCTGTGCAGCTGCTGCATGGACAGCTGCTGGAGCAGCTTCTCTATCCCAAGAGGGCATTTTGAAACGCAGGGCTGTCTTTGCTGTTGGAGAGAATAAGAGGTGGAGTAAAACTGTGCTCTAATAGCACAACTCAACTTCCAAGCAAATTCCTCTGAACTGATACAAAAAAGCAATCCAGGCTTATGCCCTGAAGCCTATCTGTTATTAAACTCTATGTGACAAAGGATTTTTTGGAAATAGATAAATAATCAGCCCAGTTCTAAACTCTGTTTCTGAAAATCACTGTAAAAGAGCATCAGTAGAAATGAAGGATGAAACTCTCAGCTTGGTTCTGATGTTTCAGAAAGCTTGAAAGGCAAAAGCAGTGTTCCAGATTCATGCACATTTTTGTTTACATACACATACACTAGTTAAATTCATATAAGGGTACAAATAATTGCAAATTCAGATGAGGAACAAGGGTAAAAATAGAGTCCTTCCCTCTTTTGTTGGAAAAAGCCTGGGGCTGGCAGGCTCAGAAAAAGTTTTGTAGAGTTTCTCTTTCTAGTTAAGATTTGGCAGAGGATCTCCTTGGGGCAGTAGTGGCGAAGCTGTGTAGCACTGACACAGGCTGTCAGTCTTTTCTTCCTTTCCTGGGAAAAGACAATGCTTGGAATCCCTTTGCTCTGACTTAAGGGCACTGCATGAGGCGAACTGTTAATTTTTTGGTCTCAGGGACAGCAACAGCATTTGAATTTCTTGCACTTCCTAATGAGCCTCTAGCACTTTAACATTTATTCAGTTTGGTTGACCTCTGTTGCCTTTGTGTATCTTTAAAGTTCATTTCTGTGCAACTGTCAATACATCTCTTTTGCAGCTTTGAAATAAGAAGCTTTAGGGTGACTAAAAGGATGCTTGCAACTGTTCAGTCAAGTGTGGCTGTGATTTTAAATATCTTGCTGTTTTCGGTTGACTTTTTACAAATATTGCATTTATTTTCATCCATATCCTTGGAAAATACCTTGCATCTTCTAACTACTTTGCCTAGTGGTTCATAAAGAAAGCTCTAAGGTAGAAATAGAGGTAGTTTTGAGGGTCAAAACTTATCTCAAAAAGTATTTTCTGGAGCAATCTTTTGTTTATCCTTCTATCCTTTATAATCATACAACCAGTCTTTCCCAGAGTGATTGAAGTGGTATCATCATAAAGCAGAAAGTAGACCTTAGGTTGTATGAAATCATTTTAATATGATACTTTAACACAAGTAAGAAAAAGTGCAGACCATATAAATGAGAGTAATTGAGCACTGGGATTGAGGTTAAAATCTAGAAGAGCTCTGAAGGAAAAAAGGGAATAATGTGGGTCAGTTTAATTCTCTGCTGAAAAGAGATCATGACTGTTATCTAATTTGTCACATTATATGTGATATTCTTATCTGAGTAGAGATGCAGGAGTTGTAGCACCAGCTCTGTTCCTGTTTGCCCATTATGTGTCAGTACAATAGCATGGTAAGTCTAATGCAACCATTTTAAGGTCTCTTTTCCAGTTTAGGACCACAGAAACCTCCCCCGTGTTTGTGCTCTACCTTTTTCAGTCCCATGCAAGTAGTCAATGAACAACCTCGGGGTGAGGGGTGCAGTTAGCTCAGCTGTTCTAACTCAAAACAAAACTCATTCTAGTCTCTAGGCTATGGCATGGGATATCTGTGGGCTATGCAGATAGCACGAATAGAGATGAAAATGTACTTATTTTTTTGCATAAAATGTCAATTTTACCCTCAGAAAGCCTTGCATTTCAAAACCATGTTTCTACAGTGAACTCCATTGCTCTCCACCTCCTTGGCTGCTTTTTACTGTCAAGGGAATCAAATGACCAAGTGTACCCTAGCTGATAATTCACAAAAGATTTTTTGCCAATCAGGAAACAACTCAGTTGTGGACAGCTTTGCTGTGGCACAGCAGCAGGAGATACCTAGGGTGTACCTCATAGGAAACTGTGATAATGAGGCCTGGAGGTTCTGTAATCACAAGTTTCATTCCTAGCCAAGGACAGTCACAATCTTCACTCTGAAATTATTAAAAAAAAAAAAAAGTAGCTATTCCTAATGATTTGTGCCAGCTGGTTGCTGCAAGCCCTGGGGACTGAGCAGATGTGTCAGGAGGTTCAGCTCACCAGCATCATGCCAGCCAGCTCCTGCTTTCAGCAAGGTGCACTTCAGGGACATTTCCTATTGCTCCAAACTGTGCTGACCACCTGGGTCTGGTCTATCTGCCAACCATATTCATCTTTTTTTTAAACCAGAGTACCTCTACTAACATTCTCATACAAATATTTGGTTAGGTATATGGCTTTTCCACCTCATAGGGCAGCTCATATTATTAGATGCCTTCTGCTTTCTGTCCGGCTATATCCTTTTCTAACACTATTTCTTTTATCTTTCCTCTTTCTCCCTGGTATTTAATCTGATTTCATCTTTTAATGTTATGCTTATGTCCCCCTCCCCTCTCTGTTATATTTCTATTCCACTCTTTTCCTGTTTCTATGTCTGCATTCTCATAATTTTCTTTTCTCTCTTCTTTTCCCTGCTTCTTTTAATTTCTCTTATTTCTCCTACAGAGAAACCAACAGGTCACCCTTGGGGCTAGTCCTGTCTAATATCTTTATCAATGATTTGGACAAGGGGTTCAAATGCAACCTCATTTAGTGTCCAAATGATGAAGTTGGTCAGGAGTGTTGATTTGCTAGAGGGTAGGAAGGTTCTGCAGAACAATCTGGACAGGCTGGATCAATGGACCAAGGCCAATTGTATGAGATTCAATGAGGTGAATTGCTGGGTCATGTACTTGTGTCCCAACACCCTCCTGCAGCACTGCGGGCTGGGGAAGGAGTGCCTGGAAAGCGGCTCCGGGGAAAAGGACCTGGGATTGCTGGTCGACAGCAGGCTGAACATGAGTCTGCCTGTGTCCAGGTGGCCAAGAAGGCCAATGGTATCCCTGCTTGTATCAGCAATAGCGTGGCCAGCAGGACCAGGCCAGCGATTGTCTCTCTGTACTTGGCATAACTGAGGCAACGCCTCGAATCCTGTGCCCAGTTCTGGGCTCCTCACTGCAAGAAAGACACTGAAGTGCTGGAGAGTGTCAGAAGAAGGGCAATAGAGCTCATGAAGGGTCTGGAGCACAAGTCATATGATGAGTGGCTGAGGGAGCTGAGGATGTTTAAGCTGGAGGAAAAGGAGGCTCAGGAGAGACCTTATGACTCTCTACAACTACCTGAAAGGACATTTCAGAGAGGTGAGGCTGTCAGTCTCTTCTCCCAAGTAACAAGTGATAGGACAAGAGGAAATGCCCTTAAGTTATACATGGGGAGATTTAGATTGGATAGCAAGAGAAACTTCACTCAATGAGTTATCAACCACTGGAACAGGCTGCCCAGCAAAACGGTTAAGTTAATATCCCTGCAGGTATTTAAAAAATATATAGATGTGGTGGTTAGCAACATGTTTTAGTGGTGGACTTGGCAGTGTTTGGTTAATATTTGCACTCAATGATCTTAGAGGTCTTTTCCAATCTAAAATATTATATGATTAAAAATTTCTTGTGTTGTTCTTCTTGATCATATTGTTAGCACTACATCGTGGTGTTGGATTAATCTATTTTTCAGTGACATTTCCAGACAAAGAATTTAAATCAAACTAATTCACCAACTATGAATAAAAATCTGTGACAGGAATTATTTTGTAGGAAGTTCTGACAAGCCCCAGTCTTCAAATCCAACTTATTTGGTTAAAGAAAAACTCTGAATTTACAGTTAATCCCCTCCCACTCATACATTCCACTTCATTAAACACCTTTTCTCTGCTTAAGGTCACCACAAAAGTTTTGTCCCTGAACTTCACAGTGCTGAGTCTGGAACTATTGCTTTTTAGACATTTTTCCTATACCTGAGGAGCTGTTTAGTCTACAAACAATAACTTTGTTTTCAGGCTAATTGAAGAAGACTATTGTCTTGCATCTTATGGCAGATGCACAATCTCTCATTCATAATCCCTGAAACAAACCAGAAACTTAAGGAGGTTATTAAATTTGTTGAAATGTTATGCACTTTTGAAGGTCCTTTATCAAAAGCAATAGCTAGAATAATAATTTTCCAACAAATGCTTTTTCTTTTCTCTTGAAAGAAAACAAAACTTCAGCAACAGTCAGGTAGTTGTCAAAGTTTAATGCTGGTCCTTCAGTTTTCTGATATCAATGATTTAAAGAGGACATTGAATTTCTTTAGTTTTAACAGGATCTCTAAAGGACTTAGCAGATACATGGTGGTCCAAAAAGCTGCATAATACAGCCTAAGCTCATGTGAATGACAAATCTGGGTGTCTGTGTCCTTTCAGAAACCCTCAGAGTCTTCACCTGACAGGAGTGAGATTAGCTGTCATCTTTAAATCATCGAAGCTTGAGATCAAACCAGGCTCCTAATCTTAACAATTCTTTTCCTGCATATCTTGGTGTAGTTGTCAAGGTCAAAACCTGAAGCTATAGCGCTTGTTCCTAATATGATAGGGAAGGCAGTTGCAAATGGATGAGCAGTGCAGGCAATCCAATGGAGAAAGAAATCTGTGTCTTGCAGACAAGGGAACACAAATCTTCAGATATTCCATGTAGGTTGCATACGGAAAACAAAGTTTAAACATCATCCAAGTATCAAGTAACAAATCAGTTCAGCTTTTTTTCCTTCTATCAACATTTCTTAACACTTACTCTGTCCTACACTGAATTATACCTATTTATATTAGCCAAGGATTTTCTTTCATCCTATTCTCTTTTAATATATTGTATTTTATTATAAAATATGCAATAAGGTGCAGTTACAATTGAATTATTATCTTTATTACCAGTGACTGCTTGGTACCATCAGGATTGCTTTCCTATAGCCCATTTCCAATCAAATGTCTTCTAGAGAGCTCTACCCCTCACTCTGAGTGAAGGCTTCCTGTGCCTGAGTCAGTTCCCAGGACAGCCCACAGCAGCAGAGGAAAGAACAGAACCCGTGTGCTATTATGTTAGGCTGAAACAGCCTAATTGACAAACCATATTTCCTATTTTGAAGTTTCCCCCATTGAAGGAGAAGGGCCAGGCCAGGATTTACATGTCTAAGTGGTGGTTTTGAGGTAGAATAAATGTTTAAAATGTAATGGTTGGGCTAATAACCCCTCTTTGAGCAAAGCTCCCTTACATGGGCCTGTAGTTCACTTTTCTTATTCCTTCCATAGAGGCAAGCACTGAATTAGAAAGGTTAAACAAAAAGCACATGTCCTGCTGCAGGGGACAAGCCCAGCATAGACTTACTGTATCTCTTTTGTTGAATTAATAAATGAATAGTACACTGAACGTTCTTTAGATTCCTGTGGTTACAATTCATAGTAATCTTTCAGTATAGCAGACTTTTCAAACTTTTTTGATCAAAGTAAAAATTTTTCAGTATGCATTCCCAATATATCTACATTTATTTATTTATTTGTAAATTATATGCACATACACTGTACTATATAAGACGCATATTCTAAATCATGCACAAAAACAAATATAAAAAAAAGGATGAAATAAAAATTAAATAAACATTATTTAATTTTTAAAAATATTCTATCTTGTTAATGGCACAAAAAGTCATTTCTCCTTGCACCCCAAAGGATTACCTTGCACCACACTTTGGAGACCACTGTTTCAATGGATGTGCCATAGTGGATTGAGCACCTCCTCAGTAGCAGTAGTAACAGTAGCAGTAATGCAGTGCAATCTGTCCACAGACCAGACACTTGATTTTAATACCACATTCACAGAATTTTTCTGTCATTTAAGCCTAATTCACCTTCTGCTTTGAGTCTTCTGGACTGTCTGTGGCTGGTTTGAGCTAAAAACACTGTTATTAGGGTATTAGGAAGTGATGAAGACTTGACTGTAGCTGTCTGCTCACTTCCTCTTGAATAGAATCAGAGAAATTAAATAAGATAGTGTTTGTCATTAATTCAATTGTTTTGAAATGACTGCTTATTAAAAAGTACTGGAAGAAGGATGATGTATTTCCAGTATTGACTTCAGTGCAAGAATCAACATTGTTGTCTGAAATACTCTGGCATTTAGACCTGAATGAACAGTATATTATTTATCTTTAACACTAGCTTAAACATTACCATGAATTCAAACCTAACTTTTAAATTCTGAAAATATTTTAGAATTTCTTTGGACATCCAAAATTAAATATTTATGTAAATCCTGTAAAGAATTGTTGCTTTTTTTGTTTGTTTTTATGAAGGTCAAACATTTGAACCCCACAATTTTACCAGGAGTGGAACACAAAAGGAGAGCAACCACCTCCAGAACTGTTCTTCCCCAAAACAGGACTTGAGGGTGACCTGGGCTGGACTGAACTGCTGCTGTAAAGAACAGACTTCAGCCCTCTGATTTGCTCTGATGCACATGTCACTTCAGCATCAACCTTCCACAGAAACTCCAATCTCACAACTTTCACTTTTCAGAAAAAAATACTTTTGACATTTGTACTAAGTAATTAAAATTTTAATTAAAAAAATTGAAAGTCTGGCTTCTTATTTTTCTCACTGTAATAGCTGCATTTACATCTACATCCCCCTTGCCAAGTTGTAGTGGTCTGGAGAGTGCAACAGTTGCCCTTAGGCATAATCAGGGAGCTGCTGAAACCCAATATGCAGGAAAACATGGATAACAGAAAGTTCACTGAAAATCCCTCTATCCCTCTTTGTATTTGAACCAAGTAACACATAAACCATGTAAACAATTTAAATGTAACTATTCTTATTACGCCACCTTTCTGCCACTGTTGTTCCTTCCTTCAACAGTTTAAAACTATTAAAGGAGTAATTATACATTGTCTTGCAATAGCAGCACTATCCCTCACTTAAAAGCTAGAAGCTATTATGTTGTCAAATTAAGGAAACCTTCTAATGATTCCATTGAGGGGTTGGACACTTATTCATTCTTCTCCTGATTTTTATCAGTGAAAAGATTCACGCTTCTCTAGAGCCTCTTCAACAGCAAAGAGCCTGATCCTGCTCATGCTTAAGTAAAAAAGTTCCCACGGAGTTAAGTAGAAATGGAAAGTAGATCCGGTCAAAAGTACTGTAGTGTACAGACATTTCAGCAGCACCTAGCTGGCAAGAAAATTAGCAAGCACATCTGTTCTGAACCATTAAAATGATATAAAGAAATTGCCTTTAAACCACCTGCAGGACAATAATTTCGTACAATCATTACAGAGTCATTAAAAGTTAATGTAGAAAAAACACCACTGTGGGAAATGCAATCTTCTTCTGTGTTTACTAGATACTCTAAAAATGTGAGCAGAGAACAGTCTTAAAACTGTTGTGTCAGATGGTTTGTCTCCATAACATACTGTCTCCTGTATTTCTTAAGTCACAGGTTACACTACTTTCTGCATTTTCCAGACATACTGGGAATTTCCATGTTGGACATAACATGAACAGGGCAGCAGGATTTGGGATCCCTATTGAGGAGATATTCTTGAATTCTGAAAATGTTGTAGGCATCTAAATGTAAGTTTTTGAAATCTTTTTATTCAAAGTAGAAATATCAGGATGGGTATAACCAATATGGACATAAAGAAAGATGTACTAAAACTGGGGAAGGGACATAATTATTCATACTATGATCAAAGAAAGAATATAGAGAAAAAAATCATGGAGTGCAAAAAAGGAACCTAATGTTTTCGATCCAAGTAGGAGCTATGTATTAAATGATTTAGCTGAGAACATTGTGATTAAATAATGGAATATTTGCTTATAATCTGGGGTTTTTTTCATAGATAACATGAATGTGAAGAAACTATGAAAGGAGGGGAAAGGAGGATGTTGCTTACAGATGTGTTTGTCTGCTCTGAGGGACAGAATGTTCTGGATGACAGACCAAGCTGAAAGGTACATGGAAAGCACTACCTGTTGACTTCTTTAAGAGTTTGACATTGTCCCTCACGACAGCCTTGTAAGCAAGCTATGGAAATATAAGTTTGAACAAAAACATTGGGAGCAGGAAAGCTCTATGCACATGGGGGAAACTGTATCTCATGTAGAATCACAAATATGGCCCCATTAGTTGGAGAACTACATTTGTGGGGTATTTTCTTTAAGGACTGAAAAGAGAGGGTAGAAAATCTTCTTATTAATTGCAAATAGAATTAGAGGAAAGGGGCTACATGCACTTTAGAAGGAAAAAAAGTGAAAAATTAACTTTGCAGATTGAAGGAGAGGTTTGAAATTAAGAGCATGTAATTCAGGAGGAACAAGCTCTGGATATTATAATTATCTAATTAAAAAAAACACATGATATTGAGATGTATCAGAGGGAGTAAATTTTAATTGTAAAAATATACAGTATGAAAAATGTGTGAAGTAGTCTTTTAAATCTACCAAAATCCACTTGAACTATTTTATTTTTTTTTTATACTTCAAGAAAGATCCATTGGAGGTTTAATCTCCACGTAACAAGATCCAGAGCAAAAAGAGTGGGAAGAAATATCGAAAATACAATTGACACAGAAAAACAGAGAGATTTGGTATGGAGAATACTGAAGTGTGACATATTAATTATCTATGAAATACAGTCTATAATATTAAAATGCTGACTTTAAAAAATTCAAATGCAATAAGTTGTTCTCCATATCTACTGGTAGGCGTATGAGAAAATAAACCTCAATTGCAGCAAACTAAAATGGTGAGGTTGGCTATCAGGGAAACAATCAATTAGGGTAGTTGAGTACCAGCAGATGCTTCCCAGGGAAGCTGTGAAATTCCCATCAGTGGAACTTTTCAGGCATTGGTTGGTCAAATATCAGTCAGGGACAGTACTGATGTAATTGACTCCTCCTTCACTCAGAATAATGGCTGACGTCCCAGGACCCTTCTCCTACCAACCTATGGCATAGCAACTGTCTGGACTTTTGGAAGAAAGTAATTTGTTCAATCCATAATAACAAAGCCAAAAAAACCAACCAACCAAACAAACAAAAAATCAATGCAAAGGAGAGAAAACAGTTGAAGCACTTCAACATAGAAAAAACTTCATCTTTATGGGGTTCAATTCTCAAGGACAGTGTAGAAAGAATTAACATGTCTGCTGACCTTGAAGAAGGTTAAAGGATGCCCTGCTTTACCCTGCCTAAAATAGATAATGCACAGTATTTTTTGGAAGGGCCCATCATTGTCATAGTGACAGGTTCATTCAAAAAAGTAAAATATGGAAGCCAGCTATAGTAGCTGAGCTAGTAAAATGGTCATAGAAACAAAAATGGAAGACTAAAACTGACTGCAACAGGAAGACAGGTTATAACATCATGGGGTGAAACTGAGGCCAATTCCCATGGCACAGGTTCCATCATAGAAACTACTGTTGCTGTTTTCCAAGCTAAGTGAAGGGGCTTAGAGGGTTTCAGCTCAATTTTCAAAGTTCATGTTGCCCAAACTGGTTACTGACATTGGCAGAGGAAATCTCTTCAGAAGACACTAGAGTGCTTGGAATATCACAATGTCTCTAGGAAACAAATATACTGTTGGGAAACCAAAGGACATAAGAGATGGTAGAAAGAAATCTGGCTTCTCCGAGGTGGCACATTCAGTTGAGGCACCTTCTCAAGGTCACATAAAACACCCTCCTGGTGCTGTTGATTTCAGTAGCCAAAGCTTACACTAACTTCAGAGGGACACAATTTTGCCACAGCTGCTGAAGAGGAAGGAGAACTGGACTGAATGGGGGAGTGGAAGGAGGGTTGGAAATGTCCAATACTGGTATGGAAAGCAGAGTGCCAGATAATCAAAAAGAGCATTTAAAAATGTATAATTAAAAAAAAAAAGTCAGCAAAAGCTAAAGGTAGAAATACAATAAAATAATCAAAGGAAATAGATAATTTTGTAGCAAAACTCTGGTCTTATGTCATTTAAATACACAAGCAAAAAGCCAATCAAGTATTCTGTGCAGCCACTGAGGGATATACAGAAAGTGGGAAGTAAGTTAATGACGTTAGTATTGCTCTGAGCCTGAATAAATTCTCTGCTTTCGTCTTCATGAAATAAGCCAAAGGTCAGATTCTGAGGATTGGGATATTTTCCCAAGTGGGAGGGAAGGGAATGGAAGCGTTGGAAGACTTTATGAGTACATCAAAGCAGCGAGGCAATTAGAGCTGATAAAAGTTCACACAGAAGCAGATATAGATAAATTGCATCCCAGATTTTTTTTTTTAAACTTAGCAAGATGTAAAAAGATATAGAGATTCCCAGCTCCTAAGACTTAAGAAAGCATATATAGGATTCAAAAGAACAGAGATTCGCAAACCAAATAGGGGCAGCCATGACACTGAAGTTTTTTGTTTTGATGATTTGTATGTTTGTTTATTTACTGTCTCACTGAGACATAAGAGAAGGACTCTGTAATGAGGCTCAGTGAGGTGAGTTATACATAGACAAAGGAATGAGATAACAGTAAGCGTTGATATAAAATCATCACTGTTGTTTTCCAAAGTAATTTGCACTTTGCACAGTCTCAGGTGTTTGCTACTATGAAGTTGTTTCCTTTGTTATCTTATACTTCAATGAAACATATCTGAGTACAAGTATGACAGAAGATATTGGTATTCCATGATGATGATTCCAAATGTAGTTTGTTCGCATCATTTTAGCTGTCTTGAATGAATGAGTTAAAGTTTGATGTTTTCTTCAGCCTATTCTAGCTTTGCTCAATTGGTCCATCCTATGCAGAATATTACTGCGTTCTTTATAGAACAAAATCAAGAACAGATAAGAGCAGAGAGTTAAAAAGAGGTCTGTGGTTTCCCAGACAGCATGAGTTGGTGTACTGCCCAATGCATTCAGTAGGGGTGGGAAATGTAACATCTGCTGATATCTTTATGTGAGCATACATAGCCAATGTGTGTTGCACTCTTTTCTTTAAGTGAGGCAGATGTGCTTTCTGCAGAGTTCACAAATGTGTATTCTATTTTCTATACTATTCATAATGTTTTAGTATTTCCTCTTCCTCACCTATGGCACCTACTGGAAACAACTTTGCAGAAGAAAATTTAGTGGTTTTTTTTGACCAATGAAAGGTCAAAGTTCATCAGATGTTTAGGTCCAGTTAGATGTTTGATCACAAAATAGTGGCACAGAAATTATCATTAGAAGAGTTCTGCTAGTAACTGATCTTCTGAATACATAAAAAACCCCAAAACATTGGCATTTAGTCAAAACTGTGGCCTTTCATGTATAAGCACTTAATTCAAATTTAACAATAGACAGCAATCTGAAAAAGTCTGCACAGGAGGTCCCTTTTCCACAAAACCATTATACCAAAAAAGCAGTTTCCAGTGAAAATTACAAAGGTTAATATAAAAGCCAAGGAAACCTTGAGTATCTCTGTTACAAATTCCTTCAGACAATACTGATACTTGGAAGGATGGTTTCCATTAGAACTGACTGAATTCAGTCAGCTGTTGTGTTTTCAGAAGTGCTAGTAAAAATCCCTAATTGAGAAAAAATTATTTTAGAAACATTTTCCTTTCAGGAAAAAAAAATGTGATGAATATTTAAAGTTGAAAAAAGGGGTTTTTTTTTAAGCATTATACAACTATGATCTATATTATTATAAAAAAATGTGTGATAAAAATGAGCTTTAAAATACTGAAATGCTCTGTAGCTTCTTGTGTGTGGTTTACAGAAAAACAGTCTCATTTAAAATGCAACATTTAAACAAACCAAAATAAAGATTATATTCAGAGTGCCATTCTGAAATGGTGTAAATCTGGCTTACAGATTTCAAAAGGCATTTTTGGTAGACTTCCAATCACTTCTAGTTGCAGGCATTTGAACTTAGTTTTTAAAAAGTGTAACTTTGAACATAAAACATAAGCAAAAATAAGTACACATTTTACAAGGAAATTGAAATATCCAAAACCTTGTGTTGAGAAATTTAATTTTTCATTCTAAATATTATGTACAATTTATACATTAATGCATTAGGCATTGATTAGATGACTGTAAAATCCTTTCCATTTAGAAAGTTTGTCAATGTGAGGATTTTTCTGTAGCAGTCACAGGTCATCTTTAGACAAGGAAAGTGTACCGTGCCCCCTTAATATACATTGAGCACATGAGCACTAAGTGAACTGTCCTTCCAGATTATTTGCTAAATTCAGTATTTTAGTAAGACATGTTGCAGCCATCAACTCTGAAGAATGGGCATTTTATGGCTTCTTTTCATCTTTTGTTCTAGCTGGAGATGAGGAGCTGGGTCACAGGACTTGTCTCTAGTGTACTGACACCAGGCTTTGCTCAGCAGGACCTGTCCACCTATAACTCTGGTTTGAGCAGTTAAGGGGCTGCATTTTTCAGGGGACATTTTTCATCTTTTAACATGCTTGAAATGTAAAAGGGAGATATCAGGGAACTACAACAATGCATTTACAACTGAGGATTTGGGATTTAATATCTGGCCTTGTGGGATACCAAATATGTTGCTTATATTCTCTACAGCTTAGTTTCTCCTCCTTCTAGCTCTGCTTCCCAGGAGTGTTCTTGATGAGCTTTAATTAATATCTTAAAAGATTTCTGAGCTCCTTACCTATGCACTGCAATATCAATGTGAAACATGATTAGATTTGAGAAAGAAAGACTATCCCAAAGGTTAATAACAACAAGATTAATAGTGTATTGGATTTCATGTCATCTGTTAGCAGTTTACATGTTAGATAATACAGTTTTGTGGGCTGTTTACAGGGTGATTCCCTATGGTTGTAGGAATGAGGAGTGGGTCCTGCTTCCCATGGCCCCAAGGTGCACCATCACAGCAAAAGATGAGATGACACGACTAGGAGTGAGGGTGAAGCAGAAGTGTTTATTTGGGTGAGACACCCACTTATACAGAGTGAGGGGAGAAGCTTCCAGAACAGGGAGTGGTTCCCCAATCCCCATTGGGTGAAAGAGGGATTGAGAAATGCACCAATCACATCACAGAGTTAACAACCAATAGGAGACCAATGTATGAAAACAATAGCGAGTCACATATAACAGCCAATAGAGGAGCACGACCGACTCTAAGGCGGGAAAAGAGCCCTAAGGGAAGAAGAAACTTGAATGGGGTGACTAACAGGAAACATAACTAAGGATGCCATAATGGCTTTAATTATAGCTGTGTCATAACACTAAAGGGTCATAAAAACTTGGTATACTCCCACATAGTTTTATACTTGTACCTGCTTAGAGGAAAAGTGGTTTTGATTGAAGATTTTTTTTTCCTGTTTTTATGTATCGTGTCTAAACCAGTCTTGATACAAACATTCCTTTTCCCTGACCATTGCCTAAGTGCAAACATCCCTCTTGTAAGCACAATTTACTAGAAAGCTGAGCTTGAATCTGCTCTGGCAGATAGATGGAGGACCCCCATCTATACACACTCCTAGGTTGTTGCCAAAAGGGGAATTCTACCCTTCATTTGGGATATAGGACTAAAAATGGAATGTTGATGTGTAGGTGAGTACAGACAACAGCCCCAGTTCGACACACCCAGATACAATAGGCAGTAGCACATCTGCTTTGTGGATATTTATGAGATGTAAACAACAAATCTGTTGCAATGTGAGGGCCTTCTGGACCCTTACAACAACAGAACTTCAGACATGCAAGGAAATGTAAAAATTTGATTGCTTTATGTATCTTTAGGTTTCTTCATGGTCAGGTAAAAGTGGAAATGGCTCTTTTCTATCCTTTTTTTTTTTAATGACTACCATCTTATGCATATTGTCTTGCTCAGATACCAATGAGGTTTTGGAACTTAAGTCTAAATTAAAAAACTACTGAATAATATAGTGAGCTCACTATTTGCCAGCATTGTTTCAGTTTCATCCAGCGTTAACTGCCTGATTAACAGTCTTTAGAATATTTAAATAAGATTTGATGTACTTTTTCTTAATTGTACTTTTGCTTCCTATATCATACAGTTTTGTGTAATACATAATTATTATACATTATGTGCCATGATCTAGTAAATGGACTGGAGTTGGACCAAGGTTTGGACTTGATGATCTCAGAGGCCTTTTCCAACCCAACTGATTCTATTATGATTCTATTATGATTCTAATATATATGTGTAATTATTCCTTCTGTTGACCATTTTAAACTTAAAACATTTTACCTTCACTATATCTCTTGTGTTTCCCTGTTATGATGAAAAATGTAAGATAGCATTTATTTTAGCTTGTTTTTAGCAGAAGCATTCATTTCACATCAGACTTCCAGTGCCTACTGATAATTTTTTTGTTTGTTTTTAATTAATATCATATGTCATTCAGCATATGAAACTTGAAAAATGTTAAACCTCTGGCAGAAAAAAATCCAATTGGCAATTCACAACGGTTGATGTTGTTTGGCAAAAAGAGTGCTTAGCTGGGAAAATGGAGCATGGTGATAACCTTTCCTGACATTGCAAAACACTTAAGAGTTACAGAGCTTATAATATTGACCTCAGAGAGCAGAAAAGAAATTAGCTCCAACATGCTTGTAGGGACAGCAGCATTATCCACATTTCCTTGGCTCCTAGTGAACCTCTGCATATGGTGTCCTTCTCCATCCTCCCCCGGTGAAGGACTCAGTGGCTCTGCAGTTCCCTCACCACTGCTTCTTTTGTGTGATAAACCAGAGTGCAGGACTCAGGTTGCCATTGCTCAGGATCTGCAGATGAGTTATAAGATATACTTTGGCCTCTACTGAAATAGATGTCTTTTTAATAGAAAATTATTTTTATTGAGAATCTTGTAGGTTTATTATCTATCACTGTTATGACCTAATGTAAATTCACACTATAAAGTCAACTCAGTGATGATGATGATGATGATGATTGATGATGATGATGATGATGATGATGATGATGTAGTAATTTTTTCTGGTTGTACAGTTAATTATAAGGTGCATCAATCATGAAGGTGTAAGAGAAGGACCAAGTATTGACTGTATGGCTAACCCAGGCTGCCTTTGGATCTTGATTTTGTCACTATACCATACTTCTCTGTTTTCCAAAAGTATATGCATGTATTTGTAGAAAACAATAAAAGTACACCCTGTCAAACACATATTGTGCATAATCCTCACCAGGATTACAGGTTATTGAGATCTTGTGCTGCTGAGGATAGGACATTAGAAATGCTGTAGACATTCAGCCCAGGCAGGGTCTGTAAAAGCTGCCTTGTCCCCATCACTGCCACTGCCTTGGCAATGAGCATGTCTGCTTGCAATGTGTGATCAGTCTGAGAACCAGTTTACATCAAGCCCACTAATCTTTTGTAGTAAGTGTCACCAGTCACCACAAACAATAGGATTTGATTGAGATTTCTTCTCTTTTGAAGGAATCAAATTGCAGTTTTGTCTTCCATGAAATAAGACTCACTGCTTTGTGATTAAGATATATTATATATCATCATTCGTTTCCTTGTTTGTGTGCCTAAATATGTATGATGTGCTCTGCCAACATCCTGTTAAATAGATTTTTTTTAAGAACAATCTCTTATGCTTTGAGGTTATATCTTCTTACATTGTTTTCTGGCAACTGGAATTAACAATACCTCTTGCGTAAAGTTTAATAAGATTCACTTCCATGCTATTAATGGCTGGCAGGTAACACTTGCTTGGAGGCAAATCTGATTTTCATGCAAATAGTTCTTCTAAGTTTTTTACAAGCACAGCTCATGACAGAGAAGATATTAGAGGAGGTACAGTTGCAAAATGGAGTTCTGAAGGTGTGAAATAGGATTGCAATAGGATTGGGGTTTTTTGGTTGAAACTCACCATGACTAAGCTTTAAATATTTTTGCTTATCTTACAATTAATGTAAGATGGTACAGTAACACCTCTCAGGGTTCCACTGTGGTATAGACACCAACCATATTCAAACAATTCTTTATTTTACAAATAAGCAAAAGAATGACCTTATGAGACCTTTTCTTCTAGATAGGGAGGTGAGTTGAACAAGATGATCTTGAAAGGTCTCTTCCAACCCAAACCATTCTATAATTCTATGATTCTATGAATGGAAGATTATTTTTGTACGAAGGTAGTAAATATCTTTATATTAAAACACAAATACTCCACCCATTGAAATCATATATGCAAAAACTTATACCAAATCTAAATTTCAGAAGGGATTTATACACCTAACTTTATCTCAGTTCTAACGAAACTGACAGAGAAGAAATATATTTCAATGCATTAAAATATTTTCCTTTTTCCCAGTTGAAACTGACATAGATTTCCCATTAAATATCAGGGTTCAGCTATCAAATGCTACTCCTATTATTTGACTTTTTAATGCACCTTCCACTTACAGTGTAAACCCCACTATCATGCTGAATTTATAAAAACTATTCATTAGGAATAAAGCAATCCTGTTTTTTACCATGACTATTATAAACCATGGGACAGATGTTGGAGAGGTAAAAACTGTCATGGGTCCTTCTCCAACTGACTACATATTAAAAAAATTAATCCCATTACATGTATATAACTCCATTTTATATTTGTGGTACCAGAAAGACATAAATCATGATCATTATTTCAAGTATTAGTTTTGTGTCCTTTCAAATAATCTTTTTTCTCTTTATTATGTTGCCTTGCCCTGGGGGAAAAAAAAAAAAAAAAAAAAAACCAAAAAAAAAACCACCACACAACAAAAAAAACCCAAACCACACACACACACACACACACAAAAAAAAGCAAACCAACAAAAAAACCCCAACAAACAAAACCAATAAAACCCAAACCCATAAACAAACAGTATAAGACTGAAACTTTCCATCACCCCCTTGATACCTATAACTTTTAAATTAAGACTAAAAAAACCCCTTACTTCAGGCTTTCTAAGAGATGGATGAGATAAAAAATCCTGAAATTATGGAAGATATGCCAAAGGTATAAGCCATTACTCCTGGTCATGATATGCATATAGTATAAACTTGAAATTTTCCTGTGGTATGCTTAGCTTAATGGAACACAAACACAGTTTCACATAGGTGTATTTCCTGTAAAACCACAGGTGTTAAACAAGCATAAAACTGGAGTACCAAAGTTTTAATTGCAATGATGTATTGAGACAAGGGGGGGGGGCAATATAGAATGGGTGTTAGAAGCCTCCTGCAGCAAAGCAACTGTTGGAAAGAAAACTAATCAGACACAGTCAGAAACAGTTGGTTTTGATAGACTGTAAACAGTAAAAGTCATGATTTCTCTCTAAGTCATCTGACACCTTCATTACTGCAATTGCTTATTTAATCCCCTTCACATCAAGACACAAACACAGCTTTATTAGCTCATGCGAGCTTATTTTTTAGTCTGTATTCTTCACCAGTACTTACCAATTAGCACTGTGCATCAACAACCTGCATTTGTAGCAGCTGCTGAGCTAAAAATGTGTTCTGATAGAGAACAGTATTCAGAAGTGTAATACTCCTTCTAGGAACATGATCAAGTGAAGTCAACACTATAAAATACATTTTGAATTATGGATTTGTGATACCTGAAAGGGAACTTTTAATCTGTAGACTTTCCATAGCTATCCAACTTAATAAGCACCAAACTCTGTATTTCATTCTGTAGGTTCTTGGTACTATATTACAGAAGTTCAACCAAATAAATATCTCAGGTTTATCCCACAAGCATCTCTCAAAACATTTAATTTTAAATCTTGGTTTCTTGTGCCACTTTGGTTAACTCATCTGCAGAATCTTGATAGCAGGACTATTACAACCAGACTCAAGAAATAAAAGAAGCCAGATTTGTGAGGAGAAACAGTACCCTTTAAGAGATTAACTGTTACACTTTACGTGGAAAAGTATTCATACTCAAGCTTTCTGAAACTAAGAACCAGAAATAGCTAAGAAACTTTTGGCATCTTGTAATCTCATTTTATGAGAATACAAAATTCCTGGATTCTAGCCACAGAGATTTGACAATTTTCAATAACATCATTTCCACGGAGTTTTTTATAACAGCTGTAGTGAGGCTTTATTTAGCCAAATGTCTATCATACATGTTTATTTCCACTACAGTGCTGAGCTAGATGTCAAGTGGAAGGCTTGGAGGGATTTTTTTTCTGTTGCTTGGTTGACTGAAACTTTTTCTGTCTTTCCTCTCCAGTGTTCTGGTGCAGGTAAGAACACATTTGTATTGCATACAAAATACCAGTGAAATCTGAATAAGTTACTCTAGTTAGCAAGAATGGTTAATGTATTCAATTATCAAAGGAAATATCATTAGTGCATTTTAGTATCATCAAATATTTTAACCCTTTAAGGGAAGAGTTTCATTGAGAATACTATAATGTTCCGTTCCGTAATGTTCTTTGCTTTGTCAGTTCCCCTTGTTATTAGGCTGGCTGAAGAAAAAGTAGATATATTTTCTGCAGAACTGGAATGTGTTCCTTAATCTGTTTTTGCAATATGCAAAAATCATTGACCTGCACTTTAAATCTAATGGGAAGAACTCAGATGGAGAGCTACCGGCTTAAATACAGTTAACAAAAGTCAACCTTACATTTTTTTTTTTTTTTTCTGAACACTATCTATATCAGAAACATAGACCAGGCTGTGAAATGCAAAGGCTGAATCTACTCCATGCAGCTCCATTATTTTCTTTTTTTATTTTCCACATTTCAGATTCTTTTTAAGCTTTCTTCTTTTATTGCAATTTTAGTAGAGGAGTTTATTCAATAAAAGCTGTTTCTGTAAAGAAATATCATGGCGTAGGTAATGTTATATGTGCAAACTGAGTCGTAGTAATTTATTCTGTACCTTCAAAGAGTACAACTCCTGTACTTTATCATCTCGGAGGAGGCAAGCAGCCCTTCTGATCCAAGTCATGCTCCCTTAAGATCTTGTAATGCACGCTAATGCAATGTTCCTAAGGGAACGCCATGGTGATATTTAGCCTTGCCTGCCTACTAAGAAAATCCCTGCCAAGGAGGAAAGGAAGCATCTGTATGCGTGGTTGAGCAGCATTTTTATGCTAGTAGATATTTGAGGGCTCTGAAAATATTTAGATTCAGGAGGAATTGAATTTGAAAAAAAAATACCAGAAGAAAGGGCATGGGTTGGTTGGTTGTTTTGTTTTGGTTTTTGGGGGTTTTCCCTTTAATTTGGTAGCTTAACTTGAGATTTAAAGTAATAAAACCACCTGCAAAATCATGTCTTGTCTAGGAATGCCATTATAATAAGTTGAACTCTTCCAGATTTGATGAAATAACAACTTAATTGTGATCTTAATAGATTTCCCAGTGGCTTGCTGCAATCAGATCTACCCCTTTAACAGTCATTAATGCTCATTAATTACATTTCCTCTCTTAATTCCTCCATTTCTTTCCTATTCCTTAAGGAATATGGAAACCAGTACAACTAATCACCTCTGAATTATGCATGTGAATCATCCCAGAAACACGTGGTTGGGATCTTTCTCTAGGTCAAGAGGCCATTTTAGATGCAGAGTAATTTCTCAACTTGTGGTAGGGACTTATTGTGAGCTTCAGTTCAGCCAAAGGCTACATTAATAGCTAGCTGTTAGGCAGAAATTTCCATTCTAAACTAATTAGCCTGTCCTAAATCTTATGCTACTATAAATGAGAAATAATTTGATGACTGTCTCACCTGATCATTCTTTTATTTCCTATTAAATATATTAAAACTCTCTGAGAAGTCTACAAATGAACTTAACATAACACTCTGACTGCAATGATTAAATACAATATGAATACTTTTCTTGTACTATGTCATATTATAAATTTCAAGTTTAAAGATGTTACTTGGTGCAATGCATTATTTATGCACATGATCGTCATGAAGTTGTGATATGCAAATAGAACTACAAATAGAAGTAGAACATGTGTCCAAATTTCATATCTGTTTTCTTTAATATACAAATTCAATACATTAGTTTAGCAAATTATTTTTGAGTAGCACTACACAGATGACACTCAGCATATCAAAATGTCACATTTGGTTCCTAATCCACAGTATTTTTCATTGTCTTGAATTGGATTCAGTTCAGGTTTTCTCCCTATATGGATCTTTCTTTGTCTTACCCATAAAAACAGTGGTATAGGACACCATCATATCTATCCCCAGCTCCTAAGTGTCAGAGGCTTTTTGGGTGCACACCAGCAATCTCATACGTGATCAGGATATATCTTCATTTTTTGATCTATAGAGCCAGTCACATATCAACAAGTAACTGTGACTTTGCAAGGACTTAAAGTCTACAGAGAATCCAGACCTCAACTGTTGCATTTCTTCCTGTGGAATTGATGCCCCACCCTCCCACCACCCCCTCCAAAAAAAAAAAAAAAGTACATTTTTTAATAAGAAATTTTCTGAAGACCAAGGAAAGCTGAACTCCAGTGATACAGTGATCCACTTTGATGAGATAAGGAACCTGAAGGTAACAGGAAACACAGTTGAGATTAACTATGTTTATGCTTTATGCTGCAGGGTTTTCTTCAGATTCTTATTTTCACTGAGAAGTCCAAGTCATGCTGAGAATTAGGAAAACAACCATATATGCAGGTGTGTGAGGGAATATACATATGTTTATTTTTACATACATTGAGTGAAATAATAAACTTGCAGCAAAGCCTATTTTACCAATGGTATTTTATTCATCATGCAACATTGAAAAAAGTAACATGTGCTACATTTTTCTACCTAAACACATAGACTTCCTTAATTTTGAGTGATATTTTTATATGTATGAGATTTTATATTCTTGGGAAGCAGTTTGTAACCCAAAACACTGATTATTCTGGACATATCAGCGTTCCCTGATAGCTTTTAAAAAGTAAAATCAACACATTTGCAATATTGCCAACTATCTCAGTTTCTCTGTATCTGCAAATCTGTACAACAAAACAGCCAACGTCAAACTCAGTTAGTTTGCCAAAAACCAGACACCATAGTATAGTGAAAAGCTATACTATTTGCCATCATGCCTTGGATGTTTGAGATCTAGTCCTTGCTATCACAGGAGAACTATATCAAATTATCAAATTCATAAATGAGCTAAATTCAGACTGGAACATGCTTCCATAATTTGAGCTCTAAGATAGCTAGAAACTTCATTTCTTTTCTCACTTAAATGTGTTCTTTGTTAATTTACACAAACTTGTCTCCCACAAGCATTAACCTTTTAGTTTAAACAACTTTTTTTCTCTTATGTGTTTATTCCTGATAGAGTAAAAAAGGAAAGAAAGGAAATTATGGAAAGAAATTTTATCAAGTTTAAGCTGTTGTTTTATATTGAAGTTGCATTTAAAATGCAAATGCAAATAAAAATCCAATTCACCAAGCTACTATTTTGTAGTGCCTATACATTATGCACTTAGTATAAGACTATGAAAAAATACAAAAGTGGCAGTTTTGATTACATCCTATAGTTAAAGTCTGAATTGGATGCAGCCCCTACTATGGGAGAGGTACTCAAGGCCATACAACAGGTGAAAACTGGTAAGGCAGCTGGGGTTGATGGAATTCCACCTGAAATCTGGAAGCATGGAGGTCAAGCACTCCATGCCAAATTCCACGA
>JAWWEV010000115.1:56439414-56460863 GCA_035583235.1 Hafferia zeledoni
AGCCATCAGCACGCTTGCAGCAAGCGTGGGTAGTGCCCTTCCCAAATCTTCGTTCGCGAAGCCTAGCCATGATGATAGTTAAAGTCACAGCTATTTATGACTACAGGATTATGGAGATATTTTTAATATATTCATAACTATAAGAAGTTTAACCAGGAATATGAAGTATCAGGAAAGGCATGAAATCATAAACTTCATAGTAATTATATATAACTCCACCCAATTATGGTCTAATGACATAAGCATTAGCAGTGACATCAATCCAAGACGTGACTGCATCAGTTGTATGACTGGAGAAGGGATCACATTTGCTCCACATCAGAGAAGTCCCACATGCCTTTGACACACTGTGAATGCAGTGTTTACTCCTGCAAGCCACAATCATTCAAAGAAGTCATAGATGTGCTGGGTCCTTCATCAAAATAGAAAGATAATGGTGTATCTGAAGAATACTTTGCTTTCACACATTGCTCAAATATTTTCTATACTGGAGATGAGCAGTTCATTAATTAAATTGTCTCCTACCCAAATTAAGTCATTTGAGACACACTTCAAAATCCAGTCTCTTGAGTTCTTGTTCACTGGCAGTCAATACTAGCAGAAGAAAAACAAGATTGAAAATATTCATTTGCCTGGGTTACAGTGCAATAGCTTTAAGAAGTCTCAAAAATTGTCTCTTTCTTGAAGTGTCAGTCTTGTACTGCAAATAAGTTACAATGAGATGATCTTTCAAATTTCTTTATTTATGTTCAGTAATACAAAGAAGACTAAAATTAAAATAATAGAGGGTACTCAGAGAAATCCACAGTAGAAAGAAGTCCTCAACCACTGCAGAGCTAGCTAAAAAGAATGCTCTTTATGCTGTATCTATGTCATGGGCTGAATTTGGAAGACTGTAGTTCATGAACCTGCCCAGAGCTCCTCTATTGATATACAGCTTTCACAAAGTATACTCAAGCAGCCTAGATTACAAAAGATTAAAATCTGCTTTAAATTTAACCAGAGCCAGTTTAAAAGTCCTTGAAACCATAATCTTTTCCATTGTGGCTTGCTGTTGCAGCTACAAAGTGAAGCTGGGGCAGGAAAGGTTCTCCTTCATTGATTTCTTCACTTTTTAACAGAAAATAATTTAATAGTCTGTATGCATTACAATTATGTGGCATGCTGGTTTTACACTGAAGTTTATCATTCAACAAACATAAAATTAGTATAAAACTATCTTTGAAGCAGAATTTCTGATAAATAACTCTCAGGGAATTTTTAGGAGGTAAGTAATTAGAAATAGGACATTTATATGGATTAGTCCTTTTTACAGAGATAAACTGTCTATTGGCCATGCACTTACTTATTAATCAGATCCTGCAAACCTATTTATAAAGAATAGCCAAGGAAAAATCCCATTGAAATGTCATTCTGACTTTACCAGGTAAAGTTCTGTTTGTTCCAACATGAAAAAACAACCTAATTATCTCATATATGATTCTAGAACCCTTCAGAATGCTGTAAATGTGAAAAAGCTATTCAACAGGGCTAATGCCAAGGAAATGAAATTTTGAATTAGCCATTCTTTGGGAAAATACATTTAAATGGATTCTGGAAGTTACAGAACGTGCAATACCCAATTAAATTTGATCTTTACAGAATCAACCCCCTTCTTTACAAAAGTAGAGTACATTAAGCACTTGTATTCTCACCTGTACTGAACTGAGAATGAATCATAAATCAAAGAGCTATGACCCAAGTAGTCTACTCAGCTGGATTTCTTTATTCCTGCACAGCAGTAGACTAATGATACAGAAGGTAATCCCTGTTGTAATCCTTTAGCTATGGATGAAAGGAAATCCTCAGCCCTCATCATCACTGATGCTACACATTAGCATAGTATTTCAACATACATGACATAAATGCACAAATAACTGCTCGCATGGCTCTTTTCTTCCTTTAGAAGAATTAATGCTGGTAACAGGTCAGTGTGTAACCTATACCACCTATACTCACAGAGCAAGTTAGAGGACATCTAGCTCTCTTTATCCTAACCATCTTGATAACATGCTAGGGCTTTGCTGTGAACTGAACTCCATTTCCCTGTCCTTAGGCTGGCAAATTCAGCAAAGAATGAGCGCTACTGCTGTTGTCACTCATCTGTCCACTATTGCAGATGATGGAAGGGCAACATGAGGGCTGCATTTGTCATTTCCCTTGGCTGCAGGATTAAGGAAGTTGAATTAAAAAATACAGACTATAGCCATGTAAAAAAGGATGCAGGGATCCATGGAAAACTACCTCATAACCTGGGTAGTTGCCTCTTTAAGAATTCTGTTTTGCTTTACATGCATTTTAGACTGGATTAAGTGGCTCTGTCTCCACCCTTCCCCATAATGGTATAGTATATTGTTTCCTCAGCTTTTGAGAACTCAGAAATATTTGAGAAGCAACAAAAGAAAAATTATCTGGACTGAAAAATCAGCTCTTCCAAGACCTTCAAGACAGAGGCCATCAAAATCACTAATCACTTTTCCAAAACATGTGCAAAAAAGAAGAGACTTTCAGAGTAATTTAGTGATTTTTAAGGTGAAACTTCACCTGATAAACAGTAATTTAGGAGTGTTAAATTCTCTCTGGAACGTGAGCCAACTGAGCATGAGGCTCTAGCACAGTCTTGGAAATTTAGAGTCATTTACAAGATGAGACAAAACAAACAATTTCTTTAGCCTATCAAAGCAAGACTGGGAGGGAAATTCAGTCTATAAATCCACCTAAGAGTAAAGGTGCTCTTACAATGAGAACATTAGGACAGTAACACATGGGTGGTAGGTTGTCTGTCAAACATTTAGGCTGCCAGTGAAATAAAGATTCCCAACAAGTACCAGCCACTAGATCTGTGCAACAGCAGAATTAAGGGAGAAACAACTCAGCTGTGCTCCTGAGAGAGATTGCTAAGTTTAATGAATGAACTTGCATGATGTGAGGTCCTCTGACAGAAGACATGACTATTTCTTCTCAAAGCAAGAGTCTTAAACCTACAGGGAGGAAAACGTCATAGAGAAATGAACTTTAACACCAAGTACCTTTTCAAAGACACAGTCTTCACCTGCTCTACCTCAACATTTATCAGTTTCTTCTTTGTTACTACATACTTCGTTTCTCAAGACAAGACCTCTGACACCAGCTTTGGAACACCAAGTACAGTGCACTGCTCTGGAAGGAATCACCAGATGGGATTGAAACTATCAGCAGCAAATCTAGAATTTTTCAAACTCTTCTTACTGTTTAACCAAGACTCAGTCTTTCTGCATAAATTGTATGTCCTTAGCCTTTTCATGAAGAATCTTTCTAGAATGTAGCAGTTTACTTTCTATATTCCCTAATAAGACGCAAAATTGCTTGCTTAAAACAGTATGCAAATGTTTGGGCTGTGATTATGGGAAGAGGGACTCTCTGAAATACAAAGACGAAGAACTGTGTTAGAATAGAAATAAATAGTGATAAGACATCTCTCAAATATACTTGTGATTTTGTGTGAAAAGCAATTCAATAATATATAAAATAAGCAAACAACTAGAAGTCTCCCAGGCTCCATATAAATGAATTCTCCTCTATCAAAAAGCTGATGTATCATCTCCCAGTTAATAGCTTGGCTATTTCATGAGTTTCTGATAGAAGTTGCTGCTCTGAGTACATTTCCTAATTGAAAGGTCTTCACTGATAGATGTCATCTAATAACAGGAGATAGTGACTCTATTCAGCTTCTCATCTGTTTTCCTTCTATTCCAAAAGTAGGACGTGTGTTTGGTGAGCACAAATTACTATTAACTAATTGTATCTACATATTAAACACATTAATACATCACATATTTAGAAATAACTTAGACTCTTAAAAGCTGTGGTCTCATTGAAATCTCAAATAGGGCTTCTCAATGTTCAGATCCGTTCAAGTAAAAGATCCAGAAAATGGATCGTATGCAACCCCCTCATGTACACTCTTTTAAGTATATTATCCTTTACAAAACTCTAATACCAAATAACTCACTCAGTAGGAAAGAACAAGATCGTTTCCTCCTTTTTCCATCTCATTATGAAAACAATCCCCATTCTTTCCTAAAAAAATGCTCTACTGAAAATACTTTTCTTGCCATGATAATGTTGACACTTAGATATTCACCTCTTTTACTGAATTATTATGATTTATCTCATGATCAGTTTAATCTTTGAATGACAAGTCATACTTTTATTTACAGAAGTTGATCAATTATGTTATTGAAAACACTTATCTTCATGAGGGAATGTTGTTCTTTCCTCTCCCTATGAGGTGGCCTGCATGCATATCTGCACAGAACTTACATAACACTTTTCTTTGGGCTTTTTTAAAGATTGATGTAAAAGATGAGTGTCTAGTTTCCTACCTCCAGTTTTAAACCAGCTTGGCAACCTGGTAAGTAATTTGTCTGTGACTGTTCTAGAGCAGAACCAAGACTGAAAGTATTGCAGTTGCTTGAGCCACTGCAAGCCCCAGGAGGACACAAGTTCTATTTAATGTATCCATGGAAAGGTCAGCTTTCTGTGCCAGTCACACAGCAAATGGGAAATCTCCCATGAGAAGTCAGGAGCAGTTTGTGAGCAGGACAGGTTGCTCCTGCAAATCTGACTGTGCCAGGTTCTCTTCAATACTCATCTCCACCAGCCAAGGCTGGCAGTTGTTAGATTGTTAAATTTAAGGTCTCCTATAAGTGTTCCTGTCAAAAGCACAGGTATACACGAGCTTTGCAAGGCCATGATGAGATTATTAAAGAGTGAGAAAGCTTGTGGTAAGTGGAGAGAGAGAGAAAATAAGGAAAATTAAAAAGGTAGTGGAGTGCACACAAGAGGCAGTTGACAGTCTTTTCCATCTCTCTTCCCAGAATACCTTGCAAGCAGATAAATTATTCCTGTATACATACATTCCCAAAGGTCTGTCTTTAGAGAGAATTCAATATTCTCATACATGATGTTATACCTATGCTTTGGATCCAAATTACCCATTTTCATATTTTTAAACATAGATTTTTTTTCTCAGACTTTCAGGTGGAACAAACACTCATAGCCCCTCAAACTCATTTAGAATATCAGAGGAGCTGTTAGGGTTTTATTCATTTTTAATGTGCTTTTACTGGCTTTATTTTTAAATTGTTTTGTCAACATTTGTAATTCTCATTATTTTATTCACAATCCTGAGGGTTGTTCTTGAGTAGGTGATGAATGTACAGATGCACATAAGCATGCAAATCCTCTATGTGGTTTTAGAACCAGAAAATGTGCTCTTCTAGTTCCAGTGAACATACACTTAAAGGTGATTCTGCCCATTCCCTTAAGAGCTTCAAGAAGTAGCTTTAAAAAGCAAAGCACATTCAGTAAAATAAAAACTAATTAGTTCTATCCTGTAAGATCACAGGTAGTCCCAGCTTGTGTTAGAAGTGAAATTCTGGAAAAAACACGGTGAGATGTTTCTTTAACACATACCCCAATAATCCTTCACAGTTTTATTCCTTCCCCTCCACTGGTTGCATCCTCTCTGCCAGTGGTGCTCTTCTAAATCTCCGGGGTATTTTTTTCCTCCCAGCAGAACTCGTGACACTCCCTTTGTGTCTGCCCCTTCCATTCTCCTAATTAATGAAATGCTTTGATTCCACCCATATGACATTTTGCAGGTGGGCTGTAAGATTGGTGACATGTGTCAAGACTCATTGACAGGCTAAAAATAGGTCTCGTTCAGTGATATGCTGCAATTTCTCTTCAATTTTATCATTTAATCTTATCATGACCACTTGTCCAAGGAGCTGAGGTCAACAATGTTAAATCTTCCACAATTAACTCCTCTCAGTGTATTAACTGGGTTTTAAATCTCTACAGAATGTCAGAAGTTGCTATGACAAGTTAAAAGCCATCCTTTAACACAAATATCAAGTGAGGTATATTATTCTGGAGGTTAATATCTCTCCTGTCAGTGTTAGGTTTTGCTAAAATGTGCATAAAATTTAGCATGCCTTTTAGACTATCTCTATTTGCTAACCCTCAGATGAAGCTATCGTGGTATTATTACAATGAGATTATCAATTCTGTATTTTATTACATATATATATACACACACACACATATATATATACACATGATTTTTAATACGAGTTTTTCTTTCTAACTACTTTATCTTTGTTGTAACACAGAAAATACATGTTCCAAGGTTCTGCGGTTTTCTATGGGGAAAAAAAATTTCGGGGAGATAATCAGACATGGAAGACAAGTTCTTCCATCAGATGCCTTTTTGGTAAGCTGGAAATTTAAAAAAAATAAAAAAGGAAAATTTAGGAAAAAATAAATTTCTGGAATTGTGGGATCAAAAGCTTGATCACTCTGATTTCTGTTACTTTAAACTGAGTGAATGAACATAATGAATATTTAAACAAAAAATTCTGTGTATAAATACCATATGCAGCTTCATTTTGGATGGAGTTTCTTCACTTATTTTTTTAAGATTACTTATCCCAGAAATACTAACATAGTTCAAACTACACTGAAGAAAATTTCTGATCAAGTACTACAGCAGTAGTTTGTTAGTATCCTTCAAGTATTTACAAAGACATTTTTGCCCTCAAATGTTCATAATAAGATAGGAATTGAGGGTGGAAAACCACTTTTCAAGAGAAAATTTCAAAACTATGTCTAACTTTTGTGAACCATTTACTGGCTTATGCTAACATAGATTCTGTATAGGTCATAAAGAAATAGCAGTATTAGCATCTGATCTGTGCAAGCTGATTTTCTTTTTTACATGCAGTTGCCAATATTCAAAAAAAATTGCAAATCAGAAGGCTACATATTTATGAGAACAAGTCTCCACAAATCTCAAATTTTATCATGTTGGAAGTTTCATTCTAACTGAGAACAGTAAACTTGTAAGTGAAACTTGCAAATCAATTTTGTCACCGTCTATGGTGCATATGTATGATTTATAACTGTATTTGAAATTTCAAATTGAGCTTGTAAGTAGGTCTGATAAGTTTTTCTACTTCAAATTTCATCTTTTGATAGAAGGTGAGAGGGAAGTCATAGTATTATTATGGCTGGTATCATGCAAGAATATGCATTTCATATGTTGTGCGTGCAGTACGACACACTGTCCTAATTGCAATGAAACTATCAGCCTTACAACAGTAAATCATTTTTTAGAAAATGATCCAACTGGTTAAATGTACAATCTTAATAAAATACAACCAGATTTTAATTCACAGCAACAGTGCTGTGAAACAAAACAGCTGCAAATTTCCAGTTCCATAGTCATCTAGAATGAGAGAAAACTACAGAAATGGGGACTTGAGGCTCATTTGCTTGTCTTTCTAACATAACTGTATAAATCAGTTAAAAACATTATCTTCCTCTATTATTATAATAGAGACAGGACTTACTGGGAACTCTACTGTTCCAGTTACTTGTAGCACTGACTCAAACCAGTAATTATTTGCCATGATAATAAAATTATTTATTGTCTGTATATTCTGTCAATTACATTCATTCTGAAAAAATAGTAAACTGTCTTCAGACCTATTTTATATATAAACAATAGTTTCATCATCAAAGCTATAGACAAATAAATGTAGAATAACTGATGACTTTAGGCATCAAACGAATCAAGGGATTGCATTCTTTTAGTGCTTTGTCAGCTCCAGAGCATCCGAAACACAACTGAAAATAAAAGATACATTTCTGGTCTTAATATAATTTTTATGTTGTGACAGACTAAAAAAATATTAAAATATTAAAAATGCAAAGGAAATATGCTTCTGGACCTCAAATTTGTAATGCTTTTTCAGTTTCTCTAGTTGTTTGGTAAGCTGCTAGAAAAGCTTTCCCTTTTTCTTGACAAAAATCTTCAGGGATTTTTGGTAAATAGTTTTACACACTTTGAACAATCTTTTCTTCATGTTTTCACTTCTTGTTTGTGGAGCTATTTGGAAACATATGCCTACTATCATACGTGTTTGTCTGAAGTATCACACCTAAAATAAGCCAATTAATTAGTCGATGGGCTCTTTTCAGCTGCACACTCATTTTCAAATAAATTTATTGAAGGGAAGGATTTACAGCATATGGACTCACAGACTTCTCATGAGTTAAACTGGCATCCATATGTACAGCTTTCAGTAGAGAACTCTGGAATAATATTTACAATGTAAATATCAACTTTTATTACATAAGAAACAAATATATCACAACTTTCACTTCACAACATATTTGTTCTGGTTTGATGACTAAAGTCATCTCTCTGAAATACTATGTGGAACTCAAAAATAGCTTGTTCTCGTCATAGACTTTTACCAGGTGTCCTTCAGAGGTCCTGAAAAGCAAAGGAGAAATACACTTTAAAAGAGTTGCACCACTACTCTTTCTCACTTAGTTAATACCAGAAGTTTTAGAAGGTACAAAATCCAGGAGCAGATATATTTTGTAATAACCTTGTCTAGAAAGAACACTTCTGTCCAGAATCACACTGCTTACAAATTCTTTCATTCCTCAAGGCATAAGCAGGTTATGCCCTTTCTAGTCTTTGGAAACTTTAGAGGAACTGCCACATTTTTGGAAAGGAAAAGAACAGTTTCTCATTTTGTTTTGGTCTTGAAAGGAAACCAAGTTTGAGGAAATGTCTTTTCTTGTATCCTTCCCAAACACTCCTCCTCCTTCCCCCAAAAAAAGTTATTTTGAAAGAGTAGTCTTAATCTTTTTTCTTACTTGTATTTGCCAAAATGGCTAAATGCCAAAAAACATCCTACCATCAATTTCATAATACACTTTCAAGAATACCAAATCAAATTCGCTTCTGTTACCCTTTCAATGTTATGTCCCTACAACTGTTGATGAGAAAGGTTTCCATTTCAGTAAACCAAAGAAACACAATTATGAAGGACTTGGGGGAAAAAATAGTAGCAGCTAAATGGAAAGCAGTAACTGTAAGATTTGCATGTCAGATGATCCCTCCTTAGGTGCAGGTCAAGTGCTTTCTTAATGCATAAGATTCATGTTGATGATACTCCTAGCTCTAGGGGAAACTCCCTTCTGATGAAATAGATGTTAAACAAAATCTGTAGCATTTTTTTAATTAAAAGATGTATCCTTGAGTTTGTTCTCTGAAGAAATAATAATCTTTGTAATTAAAAATGAGTCAGTTCTGGGTTTATGCTACAGTGCACAGGAGTTGAAACACCCCAGTGAGTTCAGTGCATTATTAACAGTGTCATTTAATTAGGAATTTTCAATAACAGCAGTCATGGGATATCTTAACTCTTATTATTAAAATTATTATTTTATTCAGACACAATCTCTATAACATAAAGCATTTTACGGAACATGACTCCCTTTCCTAGATGATTCTGATTTCCTCATAGGTCACACTTCATGTACACTTAATCTCGTTTTAAGGGTCACATTAGGTATCAGCAAGAGGAAAAAAAATCTTGGCATACCATTGGGAGGTGGCTCAGTAACTCATCTACAGAGTCATAGTTTTCTGAGAAGGAAGGTTCAAGAAGTTCTGCTTCATCTCGAAGTTTAGCAGGGTTTAGTTCTTCCTGGCTGTTGTGGATCAGAAACAAGTTTTATTGCTCTCAGAAGAAAAAGCAAATAGGAAAGTATAGCCTTCTTCTAACTGTAGCTTCTGTACATTTTGTTACATTTATAACAAAGTGTTATAAAACGTTTAATGAACGAAGAGGCATTTAAAAGCAGTTGTCTAAATAAGTGCATTTATCAATAGAATACAAGGTCTACAAAAACGTATGCTGGCACTTCTCACCTACACTGATTAGGACATACGGTCTTTCACCGACTTTGACATTTTCATTTCATATGTTTACTTAAAAGCAAATTTTCAACAAATTGCTTTATAAAACTATTGTTCATGTTCCATAGCTCTGTGGATTTTTTCCTTAAGAAGCTTTTTCATAAATAAATACATTTTAAGAATCTGTCAGAAGCTTTCTAAAATTGCCAGATGTCACCTTCTCTTTATTCTTTTATTCTAATCTGATGCAGTATCTGTTTCAGTCAGGAAGAAAGCATTATCTATATTTGAAAACTCTATTACAAACTACACTATCATGTCCTTAATGTTCATTACCTCTTTTTTGTCTTCTCTATACATATGTGGATATAGACCTTTTCTGTCCTAATACTTTAAAAGTATGGAAACAATATATATTTGCTTTCTTGTAGTACCTTCTCTTTCCAGTTAAAACTGAGTTTAAATATTTCTTTACAGCCATCTGCTTTCGAAAGCGGCTGTAGTTGTCAGTGAAGACAGCATCAGAATGGCGTTTGACAGGACTGTCCTGGGAGCTGGCAATAGAAGAATTACAAACAAAAAATTAATAGACAATATCAGTTTAAAAGAAGGTACAATTAAATAAGTGAAAAAAACTTTACAATGTTGCTTAGTTACATAAAATCAATTTTTTATTTCAGCTTTCATTTCCAGCTATGGCTTTGGATCTTTCTTCTGTTGAAAAGAAGCCACTGCTTCAATTGCTTACTATATACTTTAATAACAAGGATTAAGTTCCAAAGTTTGGTATTGAGTCTTTTTGGACACACCTTCCACTGATTTGTTTCCCCTACTAAGCTTTACATTTACCATGGCCTATGCAATTAGGATCCATACTCAATGATTTCTAGAATCCTTGTTGCAGAAATTCTGCTGGATCAAGTGATTGAATGTGGAATTCTTTACTCCCTCCTGTCTGTTCTCATAGCCCAACTTACTCTTTTTAATAAACAGATTTTATTCTGATTTCTATCATTTGCATAAATATATTTTAGGACAATGCCAAGGTGCAGCCTGGTTTAAGTCATAACAAGCTCTTAAAGGACCTTGTCATTGTTCATATGAACTCTGTGAAAGCAGAGCCTGCCTCTGAGGAATGTAAGACTGTAGCATCCCAAAAGTAGGTCTAAATACTTCTTCTAAGGAGGTTTCAAGAGACAAAACACATCTTGTGAAATCCAAACCTGGAGGCCTATTTTTCATGCACAATCTTGGGGAGCCTCAGAGTCCTCTGTTTTAAACAATCCATGTTAGTTAATAACATATAAGAAACTAGCACTATATGATCTGGAACAAAGACAGCATTGACATGAATGGAGTACCTAATTTTTACTCAGCTTTTAAGCATATGACGTAAGCTCTCAAGGGAACTGTCATAGTAGATCAGTCCAAAGTATTCTACTATTATATTTGCAAAAGTCCCCAGCAGTTGCTGCTTAGAGATAAGAAAACAAGGAAAGTATATAATGATCCTCCCCAGCACCCTGCAGCCATTAGTTTATGAATGTCCTGGTCTGGAAGTTGCATTCAGACCCCTTGTCTATGAATTTTCCTCTTTCTTTTTTGAATCCTGCTATCATGCAAATCTCACAAACATCTGGCAGTATATTCTACATTAGGAAAAAAACTATTCCTTTACATTCTCACTCTAAACCAATTGTTTCTTAATTTCATTGAGCATTTCTTTGTTATGCAAGTACTGAGTAATCATTCACTTTATATTTACTTTTGCCATTCATTCACCAAGCTAGTAAAAGCCCTACCAGAGAAAATGAATTAGCAAATTGGCAAGATAATCATTATAATATTGCCAGTATATATTATTCATGCTTTGTACAGTGTCTGTTACTTTACCTCTCACAGCTATATCAGGAATAAATAGAAACATATTCATTTAGTAACATCACTAAATACTTATATAAGATTCTCGCTTCCTCATAATTATATCACTTCTCTTTCATTATCTCTTAATCACAAAAAGGAGAATGTAGGTACAGAAGGGTAAAAAATTGCCAATGAAGCCAGCTAGGAAAAAAATCTACCTAATGTAAGTGTCACCTCACCTAACTCGTTTTCTAATAAGCGAATGCAGATATCTCTTCACAGCAAGTTTAGCCAAAAGATGGCTGTAGACACTGGTGAAAATTCCATCAGCATGCCTTGCATTTCTGAAATGGACAATAAATAAACTCTACAATACAGCCTGGGTTCATATCATTTTGTTAACGTTCATTTTGTAAACATACTGCTTTCCTTAATTTATCTATTGTAAATGTTAAATTAAACTAATTTCATAAAACAGCTTCCAGATTTTCACATTATACTTTTTAGCCCTTCCTGGAAAGTGAATGCATTCATTGTGCCAGAATGGCAATGCAAACAACGTTTTTGCCAACATCCCTACTGCTACCACTATTCAACCAGCGTCTGTGGGTTTTTCTTCTGTAATTGAGTCTTCCTTTCCTATTTCTTAGTTTGAAAATGTGAATGATCTTTTTTCATAATTCAAGTAGTCCATCATCACTTGTATTTATGATAAAAAGAAACTCACCTATCAATAATTCTGGACAGATCAAAATAGAATTTTTCATTTTCAGGTAGTGTGTTCTGCAAAATGTCTGATTCTGACTTTAATGACCCACGGGCATGGTCAGGTTCACTGGCTCCATCAAATGGCATTCTGTTTCCCAATCTGTTGGAGAAAGAAACCATATAAAGTACAGCTTAGCTGAGGACACGCAACACTTCAATGCAGCTTATGTTCTGGTTGGTGTCAAAAATGCACATCTACTTTATCCTGTAAGGCATTTTAAAGAAGTGTGGATAAAAGAAAAATCACTTGAAGGTAGAATACATGCTGAATGGCAGATTAATTAACTTAACAGATCCTTCTCTCAAATGTGTATTTTCTAGATATATGTTGTATTGCACACAATTGATTCCAGTGAACAGTGCATAATGCACAGTGATTACACCATAAGTGACAAGCATGAAGCTTTTCCTAACAACTATATTTTGTATAAATGATCAATGCAATTAACAGCCACTACCCATGCAAAGTGAAAACAGTTCCTGTGACATACTAACTTTCTAGTCCAGATTTAAGATGTGCATTGAAATGCAGAATGAAGCAGTTCTTAGGCGTACTCCAAAGAAAGCAAATATATAAAGAACTTTAAATTAAACAAAAAGTCAGTCATGTATCTCTATGTGTTTTTATTCTCACGTAAATGTTCACATTTAATTTCTTAAAATGTATCATGGCAATTGCTTTGTATAAACTGCTTTACAGTTACTTCACATTTTCGTAAACTGCTGTTTCTTATAATGTGTCCCATTTTATCAAGGGCAGTCTGACTGCATAGCAGTAGTTTGGCATCAGACATTCCTTTTGGCTGATCTTACATTCTCTCGCAGACAATAGGCTTTCACCACTGTAGGAAACTCCTGCATGTGGTGCTGTGCAGAAATCACATACTAAAAGTAGGATAGGCTATTGCTCTTGTAATTTTACGGTCACTATTAGCACTCCTTATGTATCTGAGTCATGTAAGATTTCTGTCTGGTAAAAAAAAAAAACAAACATGCAAAGTTGCTGTGTAAAACAAACCACTTCGAGTCAAACCTTTTGTAAGTCAGTCACTGTGATGTTTTGTCGTACTGTTTTCCATTGGTCTTTTTACACACTGTGTTCCTCTACCTAAATGTAAACCATTTTGCCATCTGATCTAATTTAGCTGAACAACTAATAGCAACTTCAAGCACCCAAAGCACACAGCGGTACCAAGCCTACACACTGCTCTGTTCCGATGGGCACGCTCACGTCCCAGGGCACACCGCAACCCACATGCCCTCCGCCTCCCGCACACAGCGCCGTCACCGCTTCCCAGCCCGTGGAGCAGCGCTGCTGCAGCCGCCTCGGGAGGTGAGTGCGTGTCCCGGGAGCTTTTACAGGGCGAGTTCGGAGAGCACCGGCCAGGACACTCCTGACCGAAGCCTCGCGGCGGAGCTCCCGCGCACCCGTTCCCGGGGAAATATCCCGACGGGAGGCGCTTCACTGCGCTCTTGTTGGAAGGACGCAGCGGAGCACTGGCTTTTCTCACAGCCCCCTCGGTCGCCGGCCGGGGTTAGGAGGCCCCTGTGAGGCGCGGAGCGCGGCGCGGCTCTTACCGCGGCACGGGAGGGAAGGCGGCGCCCCGCGGGGGCAGTGCCCGCGCCCGCCAGCAGAGCGCGCTGAGGAGAGCGAGGGCGAGGAGGAGCGGGGAGGCGCCGCGGTGCTCCATGGCCGCCACCTGCGGAGGGAAGAGCGCAGTCATCACCCATCGAACCGGCCCGCCCGCACCGACCGGCCCCGCGCAGCGGTACCGGGGCTTCGTCCTGGGCCGCCGAGCAACTGGCCCAGCACCTGTCCCGACCCGGTCCTGGTCCCGATCCCGAGAGACGCCGCCGGCAGCTACCCCTCCACCGCGACCCTACTGACGGCAGGGAGGGCTGCCCTCCCCAAAGGCGAGCCCCGAGCTTAGCAACATAAGTGTCAAAAAGAAAGTGTCTTCGGCCGCCCTGGGCCATCAGAAGCACTTTCCCGACGGCCTTCCCTGCAGGTCCGAGAGGGGAGAAGAGAAGCGGGGGAGAATGGGTTGGGGATATCCTCCTCATCCGCTGGGAAGTTCCCGCTGCGGCGGAGGGAAAGTTACTCACGGAGCCGCGAGTCCGTCGATGGGTCTGGCTGGGCTGGCGCGGAGCGGAGCGGTGCTGGGGGAGTGCGCACTGCCCCGCTGTGCGGCTGCCGGAACGGCGGCAGAGGGTGAGGAGGAGGATGAAGAGGAGAGCTCCGTCTCGCCGCACGCTCTGAGCTGCCCGCCGCGCCGCCGCGTTTTATAGCGTTTACACGTTTCTGCTTCCGAAGAAGCAATCACGTTACTGGAGAGACGTCACCCCTTCCCAAGGGGACGGTCGCTTTGTTCAGGACAGTCAGAGACTTATATTTAACACATGAGCAGTGGCGCACCCTACCTCTTCCCCCTTCCCCCAACCCCCTCGGCCCTTATTTGATTTTTATTAATGACATAATTTTGCGGGGAACGGAGCCTCGTCGTCGGGGTGATTCCACCTCGCCAAGCAGGAGACAAGGCGGCCGTCGGGGGCTGCGCGAGGCACGGCGCACCGCGCACCCCTGCCCGCACCCGGGATAGCCGGAGGGGAGGTGGGTGCACTCCCCGGGACCCTCCGCTCCCTCCATGCACCCCTATAGCCGTTGTGCTTCCCTGTGGAGTCCCCTTCTCCGCCCCAAGGTTGCTCCTTTCCCTAGCTCTTCCTTGGTGTTTCCATGCTGAGTTCGTATCTCTCCGGCGCTGGTACATGCCCGTCCTTGACGGGGTTTCCTGCCCGAGGTGGATAGGGAGCTGGTCTTAAACCCAAAATTTTCCTACGTGTTTTAGCTGGATTTTAGCGGGTGTTGCGGTGTTTGCCAGTCTTTCTTTTTCGTTTAAACTCTGTGTGTTCGTGGAAAACAGGTTAAACCCCACATCCAAGCGACTCTTGGTAGAGCACTGCAGGTTCTTGTGACCGTTCCGCGGATCCCAGAGCCGGCGCACGCCGCGCGGGCGCGCAGGGCGCGCGGCTGGAGCCTGTGTTAAACCCCCCTGAGCAGGAGGGGAATCAGATCTTCCTTTTAAGGTTCTTAAACTCAAACCTCGGGGCTGAAGTCACTACCACAGCAAGGGAGAATCAAATAGTTTCAAGCCTTTGATTTTCTCCCTCGAATTTTCCCTACCTCAGAATGATCTGTGGGCATCAAAAGAGAAACACGGGGCAAGTGGACGTGGGAGCTGCGGGTGGGCCGGCAGGGCAGGACTGCTCCTACAAGCACCACTTCAGTGTCGCACCGTGTCTTTTCGGTGCCTGTCCTGAAATGTTTGCCAAACAATCGCAGAATTTCAGGTGAAAAGTTCATTATCCTCTTTTCTTTTTTCTTACTTTTTTTCCTTGAGCTTTTGTGCCTCTAATCCTCCTACTCAGTCAGTAACGATTGTACCAAATCCATACAGACGATTTCACCATTTCTTCTTACTTGTATTAAGTTTCTCTGTTCCATGTTTCACTAAAGGTTAGGCAGGCTCAGTGCCAAAGATTCTGCGATGCTTAATCACATTTTCTAATTCAGTTACATAAAGAATAAGTGAATTAGATTAAAAATGCCTGGAAATTTGTTTCTCGGATGACAGCTGTGACTAAAACCAGAGTTCCTGCAGTAGTCTAATTTCAGGAAATTTTCCCCTTGTTACTACATAACTGGAGGTCGAAGATGCTATTCTGCTCTGGAATGGCGAGATGAGCATCAATGGCACCGTATTCCCCTCACCCCTCAGAAATAACCCAGCTAGGGCGAATAGGCGTTGTGCTGTATGCAAGATCTGGGGAAATGCAGTGGACTTCGCCCAGCTGCTTGAAAGAGGAGAGAGAGACGAGAAACCCATATCCTCGGTGGCATAAAGACGCGTCGCCGGGGCTCTGCGAAGTCTCCAGGTGCCCAGGCTCCTGGCCTGGAGCGGCGTGCGAGGAGGAGAGGCAGCTCTTAGGACGAGGGGTGCGGGCACCGCGCTGCCAGGGCCGGGCTCAAGGGCATCGGAGCGCCGCAGCTGCCCGCACCCCCGCTCCTCAGCCCTGCTTCTCAGCCCCTCTCTTCCTCCTGAGTCCCACTCCCGCCCAGGGCGCCGCTGCGAGAAAAGCCCAAACGCTGCTGGCAGAAGGAAACGGAGAAGAAAGTTTCCTTCTAGCGCTAACACGCCTGAGTTAGAGCAGCGTGAAGAGCAGGGTCTCGCAGGAGTCCTGCGGACTGTGGTTCCTGGGAGGGAGGAGAGGATCAGCCGATTCAATCTAAGAAATATATGAAAAACAAGTCTGGTGTCAGTTGCTACTTGTGTGCAGTATGGGTGGCTGCATATTGTCAGGAGATGGATATAGACTCCACTGCCTAAAAATTTGAGAATCACTGAAAAATCAGTGCTTTCTTCCAATGCTGTACCCTCCCATGCTGCAATGTATTGTACTTCACTGTTCCATACTATACCTGGTAAATCTGGTTATCTGTAACTTTGTTCCCTTTTTCACAGGTAGTACACTAAATTGGACACATGCCACAAGGCTGGCTAAAATGGCCTCAGAGCCTCTCTAGGGATGACAGTATTGATGAAAAAATGCTATAGCCCTCTTAATGGTCTGAGAAATCTGTAGTGAATATAGTTTTACAATACCATCTATTTTCCCTTTTCTATAGACAAGAAACTGAGTCATAAATAGGGAAATCAAGTGTATTCCCCTTGTTTATCCAGGATCTCTCCAGAAGAGCTTTGAATTGACCACAAATGTGCCAAGCATTCTTCAGTCACACTAACAATTGTCTGCATTTCCCTTCAACACCCTGTTGCAACCCACCATCTCCTCCTCTTGAACCAAAATAAACTCAAAAAGAGGTGTCATCTCTCCCTTTCTCCTTAGTCATTCCTCACATTTGTCAAGAGGATTTTCTCTGAGGAAGATTGCTTTGGGATTACTGAGAAGGATTTATGGTGGCAATCCAAATTCTATCTTTTCCAACTTTTTGTTCTCCCCAAGGCTTAAATACACTACTATTTCTACATTTAAAAATGTTTTGATAAGAGTAAGTCATTGAGAAAAGACCCATCTCCATAGGAGTCCTGAGTGAGTCCTCTAAGATCTAGGCAGATGAACTCTTTCTGGATGGTAACCTCTATTGTCTTCTACGGACAGAAACTCTGCCCTTTCAGGAAAGTGTTGCTTGGGAAAAAAATAGTTTTCAGGACCTTCTCCAGGATAATAATTAGACACAGGCAACTCTTGGGAAGTCAAGAATTTTGCAGTGGTTGTTGCAGGAATCCTGATGTTTAACAGCTCAACATTTACTGAACCTTTTATCTTTGTTCTATGTATTAGCAAATATCTCTTGACTACCTTCACTTTTGCTTTATTTCCTTTACTATTTCACTCAACAACAACAAAAAGAAAAAAGGTTATAATTATAAAATTGCAGTATTTGCGAATGATGGAGAACCAGGATTGACCAAAGAGAAGAAGTTGTCAGAAAGTTTATCTCACTATTTATGTACAAACTTTTGTGATGTATATATAAATCAAGTATTGCCTAAAATAGCTACATCATCTGTGGTAAGACATTTGGGAGTTGTTAGGTTTGTTAGTTAGATTTGACTGCTATTTTTGGCATGTAAAACTGTTCTGAAATGGATGTGATAAAAATCTCTTAAAGCCAAATCCTTAGATGAGAGAAATATGCTTAGTTCCATGAAGGACATGTTTAATATTTACCCGTTTTATCATGTAATTGTATTTCAAGAAGAGAATGACATCAGAAACAGAAATAATGTTTTACTTGGGGAAAAAAACGATAAAAATATTAAGAGTTTAGAACTTGAACATTATATCAGAAAAGGAGACTTCTACTGACTCATGAGCTCTCTCTTACTAATCATTGGGTTAGCAGCATGTCTCTTGTGCATTACAGCTCATGTTTCTGTAGATGAGTTCTGAAATTCTGCCTTTGATCCAGTAGCCATATCACATTGATCCATGAGTTTTTAGAGCTTATAGAGCAGATTGATGGAGCACTATTGTTCAGCAGCTAATAAAAGAGCTTTTTTAACTTTCACAAAGAGACCAGAGATGAAAAGTCAAGAAACTGTATATATAGAGTAAAAAATAGAACGAGAAAGTGATAAACTAAACTGCCCTTCTCTAATGCTTTAATGACATGATTAGTGTAATCTCCAATATCTGTTCTCAGCACCCTGTTGCACTGCTGGGTCCCACTCTCACATAAACATTCCTATTCCTCAATATCATCTGGTTCGAGAAAATGGATGAAATGCTAAAATGAAAATTATGAAACTTGTTCCAACTTCACTTTATTTGAAGCTATCTCTGAATGATTCTCACAACAAATAAGGAGAAAACCATCAGTTTGTTTTTTAGGTAAGTTGTATTTCAGAAGTAGAGTCTACTTTCTATCATATCTTTAGCCTGAGTCAGCTCTGCAGACTCAGAAATACGATGGCAAGCAGAATAAAACACAGACAAATATTTTGCAGGTAAAAACTTATGACTTGCTTTCTGCAGCAGAAACATTCAGCAGAAGATTGCTTGTCTCCTCAGTTCTCAAGCCACAGAGAGGTCACACAGGTGCAACAGGGAAGCCTTTGCTTCCCCTCTCACCTCTCTTGATGTCTGCTTTCAGGTTACAAGTGTGCATCCTCAGAGCAGAGTCATTAGCTGAAGTAAACTCCTGCAATATGTAAGTTATATTAACAAATGTGATACTGTGTACATATCTTGAACAAGTCTCTCCTGTTCGAGGTGGTGGTTATGCATTATGACTCTATGTGGAAAACAATTTTCAAAATCAGTTTTCAAAACCACTGTAATGTTTGGATTATGCCCATGACTCACAGCCACTCTACCACCTCTTGCATTAGTATGTCCTGGCATGTCATCAACACAGACATGCTTAACTAAAACTTCCCAGTGGATACAGTGATAAGAAAAACACATGCAGGAGAGCTGCTGACTCTAGTGATACTTTCAAGGGCTTTTTCCCCTTGCCTGCGATGTTATCTGGGAAAACATCTATTGCTTGTGGTTTAGTTCCGTGTTTTCATACTCCTGCTCCCTCACCCCAAAATGCAATCTCGGCTTCTCTCAAAGACTCCAAAGCCATTTGCCATGGACATTTTGGTCTCCAGGTGTTTATGCTGTTTGGTATGTGTATGAACTACCGCTTCATGTCTATCAGGCTCATGATATGCAACTATCCTAGAAGTGTCAGTCCTAATTCCTTCTCATTCTTTAGCATGGATGTGATGTTTTTGCCATCCCCCTATCAATATCAGACACATGTATTCTGCGCTCATACCTCAGGAAGACCCATGACTGCACCAGCTTTAACAGAAGCTTTAATATTTCTGGTTTTCTTTCAAAGCAATTTCCTTCTAATGCTTCACCTAAATTGTTTGAAGAATTTTGTTTACCTTCAAACCCAGAAAATCACACAGTAATCCAAAGTTTGTCAGGAAGCAGAGTAGTTTCTGGTTTGATCATGTTGTGTATTCTTTGTTTTTAACAAGCTATCTGAAATATGTCCTATCTCTACCACCACAGTTATGATCTTCAGCAAAAGATCAGATGATACTTTCATCACCAGAAATTTGTTTTTCTCCTGGTGCTCCCCTAACCCAATCCTCTTCTGTCCAAATCTGAAATAACCTTTGTGTATGTCAAGAATATATGTCTTTTAAATGTTATAGCATTCAGATTGAGCTTCCCACCCATTTTTAGCCTGATCTTTGCTTCATGGTTTTGTATATACAAAACCAGATTTTCAATAGTGAACCTTTGAAAAATCACTATATTTTTCATGATATTTTGACATGTCTAGGTTTAGATATGAAATTATCTAAACAGATATGAAATTATCTAAACAGATGCTAAGAATGATCTTTCAAACCCAAATCCCTACATTTCCCTCATGCTTTCAAACATGTCAGTGATACCTTAAGGACCTTATGGAAGTCCTTTTGCCTCTACCTGCACAGAAAGTATACAGAACAGAAATAACCTCCAGAGTCCGTTCAGATTATCTGTGAAAAGTAAAACCCATCTAACAGCTCCAAAATGGAGCTCAAATCTAGAAGTTTGAGAGCAAACCTGCCTGGGATGCCTTATCTCACTCTCAATAACTGTTGACACTCACCTTATGGATTAGGGTTTGGGTGATTTTATAATGTTAATGGCGCAGCATCGTTGGCACCTGAGAGACCAAGGCTGCCACCTTTTCCCTTGGCACAAAGCTCAGGCCTTCCTTGGCACCAATGGGTCTGGGAAATTGCCATTTTTCAGCTAAGAGTTGAAGACGGATGAAGATTCCTCTTCGAAAAGGAATCCAAGAGGAAAGGTGCCAGCCCACAAAAGGATGGCCTATTTCTCTCTATTCTGCCACACCCCCTCCTCTCTCCACTCCCGACTCCTGGGTTAGGCTTCCTCTTAGATTTACGGTTAGGATTAGGGTTAGGGTTAGGGCTAGGGTTAGGGTTAGGGTTAGGCTTCTCTTTACTGTTAGGATTAGGGTTTGGGTATTTTTTTTAATGTTAATGGCCCAGTATCATTGACACCTGAGAGATCAAGGCTGCCACCTTTTCTCTTGGTACAATGCTCAGTCCTTCCTTGGCACCAATGGGTTAGGTTTAGGGTTAGGGTTAGAGCTAGGCTTAAGGTTAGGCTTCTCTTTAGTGTTAGGATTAGGGTTTGAGTGTTTGTTTAATGTTAATGGAGCAGCATCATTGGCACCTGTGAGACCAAGGCTGCCACCTTTCCCCTTGCCACAAAGCTCAGGCCTTCCTTGGCACCAGTGGGTCTGGGAAGTTGCCAATTTTCAGCCAAGAATTGAAGATGGATGAAGATTCCTCTTCGAAAAGGAATCCAAGAGGAAAGGTGCCAGCCCACGAAGGAATGGCCTGTTTCTCTCTATTCTGCCACACCCCCTCCTCTCTCCACGCCCGACTCCTGGGTTAGGTTTACT
>JAWWEV010000115.1:56460963-56500517 GCA_035583235.1 Hafferia zeledoni
GCCTGTTTCTCTCTATTCTGCCAGACCCGCTCCTCTCTCCACTCCCGAGTCCTGGGTTAGGCTTCCTCTTACACTTACGGTTAGGATTAGGGTTAGGGCTAGGGTTAGGGCTAGGGTTAGGGTTAGGCTTCTCTTCTTTCTTAGGATTACGGTTTGGGTAATTTTATAATGATAATGGTGCAGCATCATTGACACCTGGGAGACCAAGGCTGCCACCTTTTTCCCTTGGCACAAAGCTCAGTCCTTCCTTGGCACCCATGGCTTAGGGTTAGGGTTCGGGTTAGTCTTAGAGCTAGGGTTAGGGTTAGACTTCTCTTTAGTGTTAGGATTAGGGTTTGGGTGTTTTTGTAATGTTAATGGCACAGCATCATTGGCACCTGAGAGACCAAGGCTACCACCTTTTCTCTTGGCACAAAGCTCAGTCCTTTCTTGGCACCAGTGGGTTTGGGTTAGTGTTAGGATTAGGGTTAGAGTTAGGCTTCTCTTTTGTGTTAGGATTAGGGTTTGGGTGTTTTTGTAATGTTAATGGCACAGCATCATTGGCACCTGAGAGACCACAGCTGCCACCTTTTCTCTTGGCACAAAGCGCAGTCCTTCTTTGGTAGCTTGGGGAATCCAAGGTTCATTAGTAATTTAATGACACTAAAGACCTGGAGCATATCTCCAGATGTAGGCAAACTGTTAAAAGTCCCTTTGACTCCTTACCTACTTACTTCCTATACTGACTTTAAAAATCCCAATGAAGTATCACTGTTTTTTTTCCATTTTCACATTTGTAGCTGCAAAAAATTCTTTCGTGGGTTGTAATTGTAACATCTATGCTGAAAGGACTGGTATACTCCAATTTTGTACAGATCCTTTTCTGTATGTGTACTACACCATGCTGGTTTTAGACTCCGTGGCCAAATTCTTTTGTGTTTCCCAGTGACTACTCCTACTGTCTGGAGGCTTTTGACAACAGACATATGAGCTCAGGATATTAAAAATAAACATGTCAGTTGGTCTGAAAGGCTCATCTTAAGATGCTAATTATGCCAGGATAACTTTATCCCTTGAACTGACCTAATCATCACAAGTTCTTTATTTACCAAGCTGAAAAAAGAAACCATCTAAAAGCTACAGCAGAAACAAGCTAAAAATGTTTCAGTCTCAGGCAATTACCAGTATTGTCTTCATGGAAAAAGAGCTGAGAGAGGTTTTCTAAAACTGTCCATGTGTACAAAGGACATAGCGCAACGTGCTGTCTCTTAGCACTACTCTAAGCCTAATGTACATTATATGGCTGTGGAAATCTATATTCACATTTAGTTGCCATGAGAAAGCCATATAGAAGAAATTACCAAGCTGTTAGTTTACCATCCTTAATAAATTATATTATTTAGACTTTTCTGGGCTTGGTATTAGTCATAAACCAATTTCTGAAGTGTTCATGGACAAAAGAGTTACAGTTCCCACCTAGTTTATCACTTAGTTCAACTCCACAGGCCTCCAGAACAAATGATAACTCCTACATCTTGTTTAATTGACTTCTTGACCAATACATCAATGTCTCATTATCCTTTTTATCTGAACATGAAATACTAAGAATTTTCCAATGAACATAGCACCACAGTTAGTATATTCCCCCTCATTAAGTACACATGAATATATCCAATATGAGTAAGTTTCTAAAAGATTTTGGGAAGTAAAGATTATCACAAAGATAAAATACATAAGTAGGCACAGCAGAACCTTTGATAGCCATTATATGTGCTGTTATCATGTATGTGTATAAATTTTAAATCTTACAAATTAATTACAGTGCTTTCTGCAGAAACAAGTGAAACATTCAGCACCATCTTCAGCACTTTTGAATGTCAATATTAAAATGTTGCTAACTGTTGAGCCTAAGCCATGGACCTTAGCACCTTGAAATTTGCTAAACTTTCAGCTCAAATTGTACCAAAGCATGAATTCATAAATTATTGATCTAGATTTGAATTTTGCTCCTAGTGACTCTGTGTCAATCATGTAACTACACTGATAGCAGCACAGTAAAAATAGCTATAACTCTTCTCAAGCATGTAACTACAGGATTTTCAAATAGTATTTCATGTAGTAGATAATTGTTCTGTGCAAGCTTTAAGGACGCTTCCAACTGTCTAAGTCTCAGGTAATTTTTCATCTTACCTGGGACATTTTCTGATTTAATGGAAAAATTCTCCATAGATGTGGAATCACACAATGACACAACAGACAATTGTACCACACGACACTGGCTGAAACTGGAGTCACTAAAAGAATTCCAGACCCCTTTTTGCCTTACCTCCAGACAGCTCCAGAGGAAGCTGAACTCAAAGTGACATCTCTCAGGATCTATCAGAATAACACATTTTGTCAATTCCTCATGCTGTCTGGAGGCAGTAAAGATTACAATCTTTTCACAAGCCTCCAAGAGACTTTCTTGCTGGGGAAAGTTTGTCTTCAGATAGTCTTTATTGCAAGCAGGATCACTGTAACATACGCCTCATGAGCCAGAGGAGAGACTGGCTATCTGATGCTAGAACTCTCTTTGCTCTGCTTTGCTTTCCAAACCCAACACTAAAATGTTCCTTCTAATGGTGCCCAGAAGTGATCTTTACCAGAGTGAGACTCTAAAAGCCTTCTCTTTAGTCTTTCCTACTATCATCCTATTTCATGGGCAAATAAGTCAGAGAGAAGAGATGATGCAAAAAACACCTCTGTCGAACAACAGAACCAACAAGACTCAGATTCAGGAGTTCCTAATCCTGCTGACATGTCAAATAGTAGAAAGGAATGGCCAAGCACTGATTCACCATGACCTCCATTGTCAGCCCTTCATGTGTCATGCATAGGGTCACAAGGATCACCCTTATATCCTTACAGATCTTTTAACATGCTCAAAAAGTGACTGGGCAGGTGAGATGAGCAGAGTAGTCATGTGTTCTCACAGAGAAGAAACCTTCAACAAACAGAAACCACTTGATAGATACAAATTCTGTTCTTAAATTAGTATTAAACTAGTTCTTAAATGAGAATTATGTGCTTTATGAAATTATATTCTGATTCATCAGAGTTGTTAAATATATGAGTAATCTCACTGCAGTAAATAAAAGAGCAATATAGATTAAAATACCAGTGGTCAGCCAAAGCATTTGAAGGGTTAAGGGTAGCTTATAAGCACAATGCTTGATGGACTGGGTTTGTGTAGCAAGAGCCTCAGTTGTGTGTCTAGCATACCCCATTTGCAAATCTACCCCTAAACCCCAGCAATATATAATACAGTATATTTCTTACTTTCCTTTGATTCACTGTTGTGGATTAACCCAGCCAGCAACCAAGCCCCACAGAGGTGCTCACTCACTCCCCCACCAGCAGGATCAGGAGAGAATTGAAAGGGTAAAAATAAGTAAAATCATGGGTTCATATAAAGGCATTTTAGTAGGGAAAGCAAAAGCTGCACACACGAGCAAAGAAAAACAAGGAATTAATTCACTGCTTCCCAAGGGCAGGCAAGTGTCCAGCCATCTCCAGGACAGCAGGACCCCATCATACATTAGAGCTACTTGGAAAGACAAATGCCATCACTCTGAACATCCCTCCTTTCCTCCTTCTTCCCCTCACTTTATATACTGAGCATGATGTCATTTAGTATAGAATACGCCTTTGATAAGTTTGAGTCAACTATCCTGGTTTTGCCTCCTCCCAATCTCCCATGCAGCCCCAGTCTCTCACCAGTGTGGCAGTACAAAAAGCAGAAAAGGCCTTGTCTCTGAGTAACCACTGTTCAGCAATAGCAAAAACATCTTTGTATTATCAACTCTGTGTTCAGCACAAATCCAAAATATAGCCCTATACCAGCCACTGTGAAGAAAATTATCTGTACCCCAGCCAAAACCAAAACAACTGTTCTGCTTTACTGTTAAATAAACAATTAGCCTTGAAAGTTTTTGATCACTAATGACTCATATTTTGAGTACAGCATAAGTGCAACAAGATTGTCTCAAACATTCTTGTTTTATTTTTAAATCTTTTTAATGTCCAGCATTGGAAGCAGCTTTCAGATCACCTAGCCATTTAATGTCTTACAGGTGCTTTGAATGAAGCAGGAACATCTATTTATACCTCTGTGAATTGAGTAAATGCACTTAAAAATATGTGATGACATCTAGCCTTCAGTAGCTATAAAATGTGTGTGAGAAGGCATGCAGATGCATGTGCTTTGTTATGGATTAGTGGTGACTTGATCAGTAAGGACCATTTCAGGCAACTCAAACGAACACTATCACGACAATAAACCCAGTCACACTTCAGTTAATTTTTTTTTTTTTTTTTTTCTTCAGTTGTTGAATCCTGTCAACTTATACTCGGCTTTCTCTCCTATGTACTTTTTATTTTTACCGGAATGTATCTGGCCTAGAGCAGGTTCCCTGGGTTGGTGAAGAGGTAGAAATCTGAAAATGCTTGACTTTGGTATTTCAGGGAGAGTTTAATTATTTTTAGGCTAATATATTTCAAACATGATTACATGATGTGGGAACATATTTAATGTTCAGTTTCCTTGTCAGAAATGATTCAATGCCTAGGAGCATTTATATGCTTTGAAAGATTTTATTTTAGTGTATATAAAGCTCCCAAAAATATGTTCTTGTGCAAGCAGGAATTTTTACAGGAGTCAGTTTTATGTTACTTAAAATGATCCAAAATACCTGCATTATGAATTAGTGCATTGTGGAGTTAGGAGAATTTGGCAAAGCAATTTAAAATTTTGTTAAATTATGTCTGCCATTTAGTACTAACAAAAAGGTGTCAGTATCTTTCCATGACATTTGCCCAAGGGATTAGAGAAAGAAAAAATAAAGATCAGTGCTTTGATGCTGGCAAACTAGTGCTGGAGAGATTATCACAAGCAACCCAATCAACTCCTCAAAGTGATTTTCTGGATAAGAAAGTTCTGGCAGAACAACAAAAGAATGGGAGAGTGAAGATTTGTGTATTTTTATTGTCATACTTATCCACAGAGAAAGATGGTACTTACTATGGAATTAATATATGGAAACTTAAGGACAAAAAATGTAAACCTACAATCTGTCTAGAAAAGGTTTAAATGAAATTATTCTCTCCTATAACAAAACCAAAACAAAACAAAAAAACCAAAAAAAAAAATCATGAGGATGTACAACATGGAAACAAAGCATGGAAGCATGGACAGAGAACAGGACTCCTTGGCTCTCCAGTGTGCTTCAACTCAAGATCTAGACTGGTCAGTCTATGGGATTCATCCCATTTCAGTGCACAATTAATCATCAGCAACTTCTCCATACATCTTCAAAGAAATGCATATTACTGCCATCTGTGATTTGTGCTCTTCTCAAGTTGGAACAAGAGAGCAGCATTACCTTTCCTTTGTAGTCATCAACATGCTGCTATAAAATAAAGTGGATTGAAATGGATACAGGTCTGCCGTGAACTAGATAGGAATAATTTTGCATTTCAGTATCTTTCTATACTGTTCCTAATCATAGGCACATCAGACAGTTATGTCCTAAATCAGTAAATCTAATTTCCTGCCATCTCAGTCCCATCACTATGCGTAATCCCTTTCATGATTAAACTACTCTTGTTTAAAAGAAGTCCTTGCTCTAAAATAGGGTAACTGCTCCTTCACAGCCTTCAGCACACAATTGCTTGATTCTGCTGCTAAATAGATGAAAACATGTCTCTGATGCAGAATGTCTCTGGGAAAGCAGACAGGAAACATACTCACTGAAATAACTCCTCAGTCCAGTCCGTGCCTGTCAGGCGTTGCTATACTGGTGCACCAGTGTCGTCAGAAATCTGATGGAAGCCTAAACCTTCCACAGAAGTTAAAAGCAGAAGCAAGATATGCCAACTAGGTTTCTTTCTTAAGTTGCTTCCTCAACGTTAAAACTGAGGGCAAAAGCGCAGAATAATCCACAGCCCCCACTTGGCACAGTGAAGCCAGAAATCCTCAGTGAAGTCACTGGTGCTGCTACAGTGGGAGGCAGAAAATCTAAATGGAAAAGTCTCCTTTTCATTGCCTTGTGTGCTTCAAAAGAGCTGCTGGAAGCAGTAATTCACCTGCTGAGTGCTGCAGCAGTTTTCTCAAAACTCTTTACTCCAGGTGGATTGAAAACTATCAAGTGAATTGTAGTCAATATTAATATTACGCTGAAAAAAAGATTAGGATCTTGTCATCCTTTTCGACATTCAAAAAGGTAAATATCCTCACAAAGTCATACAGGAACTCCAAACACTCAAAGCCTTTGAAAACTCACTTTTAATAAGAGACCCAAATGAAGATATAGGTATTGTCCTTGAGTTTTAAGACTTTGTAAAGTTTATTTCTTAAATTCAGTTTTCTGTGTAACAAAGTTATATCAATGCTGGTTTTATTAATTTACTCTGGACTTGCCAGAGGTAAATTTCCAATGAGAATTTTCTTTTTTTGTTTCTTTCTGGTTGGGGTTTTTCGTTTTTTGTTTTGTTTTGTTTTGTTTTGTTTGTTGTTGTTGTTGGGTTTGGTTTTTGTTTTTCGTTTGTTTGTTTTTTTTTTTTGTTCCAGAAGCTGTACTGCATCATAGACATCACCTAATTTTATCAAATACCTATAGGTCAGGGATCTGGCATGTATCATTTCACCTCTGAGAGGACATTTCCAGTAAATGTAGTTTTCAGTTTATACTTATGAATGGATGTTGAGATGACTCAAAAAATTCATGATAAATTATAAATTATGAGTGAACTTTAAAAATGTGATTTGGCAAAGGTACTGCATGTTCTCTGTGTTACAGTATGGTACTCAGGAACTGAAGAGGTGATCAACCACATTTCAGTAAGGAAAGGTCAAGGAATACATCACAAGCCACTTTTGTAAATATGATAGAACATAACTGTTCTCAGACAAAGGTATGTCAAGTTTCACTTTCTGTACGAACCCATAACTGGAGCAACTGTTTTTGTGGACATGGATGATAATAGGATAATGTTTCTCTTTATGAAGAGTAGTAGCTCTGTGTACTCAGGACAAGGGGTGGGAGTATCTGGATGTTGACCAAAGCTGTGCCTATTGGATCTTATGTGATTCTAGGAGCACAGTTTTAATCACTATTTCTTACTGTGAAAATGTATCACATGCAAAATTATTGTGAAGTTTAGTACATGCTTGTGAGTGCTTAAAAATCTTGAAATCTGGAGTATTTTTCTTTTAAATTTAGCTCTTCTTTCTGGTATTTTAAATTGAAATAAAAGATGATTTCATTAAGCAAATATTGTCCTTTGCATGTCAAACACCCAATATTTGCTGAATTCTGCCATTTGTTTTGGGGATTGATCCTGTGCAGTGTGCTTTGGTCCTAATGCAATAAAATGTGAATGAGTACATTTAAGAATGAACCTTACAGAGATTGCCCTTTCGCTTAAAGCAAGCATTTGCTTAAGCACTCTGTGAATTGAAACCTATATACTTATAAACCAGTGGATTTAATACCTGTAAATACTGTTATTTGTGAGAGACATTCTCACTTGTAATCCTTTAAAGGTTTTCTCATATGGCAAATTTCTAATCTGCCTTCAAATAACATCTTCTGTTTTGGGGTGTTTCCCTGCAAAAGCAGAAGAAGGACCAAATTCTCATTCATACTTCTAATTGTATCAGTCTGCATAATTTAAAATAATACTCTTCCCTTTAAAGGACATTTTATGCAAGTCAGCGTATTTATCTTTAAGAAAAAGACATGAGCTTGATGTTACAGTATCTAACTTTATTTCACATTCTGAAGCTTCCAGAATGCTTGCAAAACATTCATTTCAGATGTTGTGAAAATAAGTTTTAGGTATCTGACAGTTAAACTGGTTATGCACCAAACAATATGTGTTTTTAATCTCCCTAATTCAGGGAACATAAAAAATGTTCTGATATCCAGTATGTATTTCAGGAGGAAAAAAAAATACAGTACATTTAAGCTTCCCTTTCTACACTGATTACTAAATACAGTGTAATACAAGTAATAATATGCTGTGGAAAGTTCTACTGTAATGTAATGTGCATTTACAATCCAAAAGTAAGAATTTACCCATCTAAAATTATTTCAGTCTCAAGGAAGAAGGAATTTTGGCCATTTGGGTACACACGGAGTACATAGCTGGTAGGCCAACTTGTCTCTTACATAGTCCATCAAACCCAGTAAGTAAAGGGAGGAGGCTTGAATTCTACTTTTCATTTCAGGTTAGAATAGTCACCACCTATTCTATAGCAAGGACACTGTGAACATAATTGTGCATGCAGTTCACCAGACTCTGAAAAACTCTAAATAAAAAAAATAAAAATAAAAAAAAAAAACCAAAAAAACCCCACCAAAAAACAACAACAAAATAGCACAACTTTGTTTCTTCAGAGGACTATTATTTTAAGTCTATAGCCTGTGATCAGTGAAACGTAGTTTTACAGTCTGATCAGCAATTCCTCCGTGTGCTAGAACCCATAATGTCTGTAGTGAAATGCTCTGTAAACTCTGTAAATGGTTCTTATAACAATGACATATCTCTCCAGAAGGAAAAATGTTGCACACTAAAAATAAAACAGTGAAAGCCAGTCAGTAAATATATACAAAATAATTCACCTTTACAATAAGGAGTACTTTTTTACAGTAAGTATTGCTTGTAAGCTCAGTGTTTTTAAAATTATTTGCAAATGGGTTCATATTGGGCTGGAATACTCTGGTTCAGAGATCAGTGCTTCCTGAGCTCAGGAAAGGGGTGCATGCTGCCAGTCTCCAAAAGCCTGGGCAGTAAGATTTTAAGCATTTTGCCCATGCTCAAAGGCTGCTGAAACTTCGTCCCTCCCAGAAGACAGATGAGAACTTTTTCTCTCTACAAAAGGCCCTTCAGAATCAGGAGTCCTGTGGCTGGCACTTGCCCAGTCCTTTTAGAAACAACGGGCTTATTGTAAGTGATGAGTAGGACTGGTCCTCTGCTTGTGGAAATTCTTTACCCTTTATTTGACCACAAAATATTTTACAGGAAACTGATACAATAAGACTTAATTCAGGTCCCATTTGTCTGTGCTATTTTCAAATCCTGAACCTTCTGCCACATCAGTGCAATTAGTCTCTACTAAGCCAGAGGTTAGCTTGACACGATACACATACAAAAGTCAAGAATATATGTAAGCCTCAACTAAATATTTAATCTTTTTCTTCATATTCCAATTCATTGTACAATCCCAGCATTCAGCCATAGATGTCTGAAATATTGCTATACTGAAAGACAAGATTCTGGTCAATAATTTGCCAGAAAGAATTAAACGTTGGTACAATATGAGAAAAAAAAAAACAAACTTGAAATAAGGAAATGAGTAATCTCATAGCAAATCAGGAAACTTAATTAAAAAATAGTTGTCATTCATGCTGCTTATCTGGATAACCAGAACTAGAAAAATGAAACAGGAGCTGTTCTGCCCATACAGCCTCACTGGGTATTAAAATGTGTCTACCTGTTCTGCAGGCTGCAGACAGAAAAATCTTTGTAATTGTTATCATGCATTTAACATGTTGTTCAAAACTTCTTTGTGTGTGAAGCTTCATATACTTCACCATTTTTTCCCACACTGTGGGGAGTTCCATAGAAGCAGCCCTTACAAGGACTATTTTCAGATGATTTAGAATCAGCAGAACAGGATGCCTAAAACCACAGCCAGGACTGTGACGCTACATCCTCTACAAGGTCTGCATCTAAGGTTCCTCAGACAAAAGCTGTTCTGGGGTTATAGGAAGAAGATGGGTACTGGAAGGTGTTCTCTGAAAATGTAAGATTCTTGGGAAAATATGTACACCCAGAACTTTTTTTTTTAATATAGAAAAGGGAATAGTGAAATTTGCACTGTTACACTGTCTATCAGTAATCCCTAGCATTACCTGTTTCTTCAAGAAATGATCTAGTTTTATGTGGCAGCATTTTCCCCTCTAAAATAAAAAAAAAAAACAATGGCTGCAATTAAAGATACAACAATATAAATATGCAAGCATATGACAGAGCAGTAAATTAAAGGCAGCAGTGCAAAGACAAGTGGTCTCTCAGACAGGATGTTGCACTCCAAGAAATCACTACTACCTGCCTCTTGGGAATGTACGTCCCCTCTGCAACAGCAGCTGGAGACTTCTCAGAGACCTTCAGCATGCACAGAAAAATGTTGAGATAATTGAGGTTCCTCCTAAAACGCACATATGTTTTTGCAGCAAGAATGTAGCTCAGGACTCTGGGAAAGCTTTTATGATGGTTTCATAGGCAGGAGGTGGGGTTTGTGTGGAGTGGCAGATGCGGAGGCTGTTGTTAGACCAGTGGAATTCAGGTCGACTCAAGCTATTGGTGGTGCTTCCAACAAGAGTTGTGGTGGTATTTGTGGGAGTGAGGGTGATCAGCTGACTGTTCGTCTCCACAGGGAGGGGAGGACACTGCAGAAAAGGGTGGAAGGTGGATGCACGGAAGCTCGACTTCCTGGGGAAGGAGTTGGCCTGCTCCAAGGAGGCTTGCCGCTGAAAGGTGAGGCTGGCCAGGCTGAGGTTGCTCCGACGTTCACAGCTGCTGTTGCGGTAAAATCCAGTCCTGCTGGTAGTGTGGCCATGGGAGGAGGGTCTGGACCGACGGCTGAAAGCTGAGGGGCTCCCCTGGGAAATGTGGGCACTAGCTCTGCGACGGGACAAGCAAGTGAAAAGTGCCCAGATGATCCCTCCAATCACCAATCCAATCACCATGGACACTGTGAAGGCTATTACTATTTGGTCTGAAATACAGCAAAAATGAGTATCAAAGTTACTTCATTAACTCTGAAAGATATTCCTGCAAGAAAATTAATCAAAAATGGCAGTTTCCTTAAAAGATGAACAAGCCCTTAGATCTTTGTACGTAATACATGAACTTCACAACACAAACGCAGCAGTTCAGAGTGCTCTTACTACACAGCATTTTGGTGTTTCATGGGGTTTTGCGTGTTTGGGGTTTTTTTGTTTGCTTGCTTGTTTAATTTGCATAATTCAACAACATCTATAAAATAGTTTACATTTAATATCAGTTTCTGTACCAAGGAAAAGAAAGTCTTTAGCCTTTCGCAGAATCAGCCACCCACCAGCTCCAAAGTGTGTTACAAAACTGCCAAGTATTTGCTTCTGCAGGCAATAGGAGGTGTGGATTTATGCAGACTTGTCCTTCTGTTTATAGATGTTTATGTTCTACATGTACGTGTTTGCAAACTCACCTATTAAAACACTGATGTGCCTTCTGCCATGTTCCTCGTGGAGTAAGCACTGTATTTATTACAAAATGAGAACATTTCCCAGCCTTTTACTGCTGAGTAACAGATAGTTTAAATCCTCATAGTAATTAATGTAAATTACTATATCCTAAATTATTATGGTCAGAGGTAACCATTTGTAATACTAAGTCTCTTGAATATTTCCTATCCTCAATGCTCAATTTAAAGGTGTGTTATTCTGCCATTAAGAAAAAAAAGTAAATTTCTGGCTCTTTTAAAAATTTTTTCAAGGATTAAGGGATCGGAAAACAAAAGACAACAGCAACAAACCCTAGCTAGAATTGTTTTCTCTCCCACAATGGAGGAATTTGATTTTTTCCTTGTGTATTTCTAAGAAGATGACAATTACTTCAGAAAACTTCACTTAGTTTGCAACTGAGCTTTATTGCCATTCTAAAAAAGCTGATATATTTGTAATCCTGAATAAGTCCTGAAATGAATGCAAAACCTTCATAGATCCCCTCAAAATTCAAGAAGGGCTTGGATCTCAAGCAAGAAGGAAGACTATGTTGACAACTGGTGGAACCAAGATGGAATAAGTTAAAAACATTCATGGGACAACTTGAAATATGTTTGTTCTGTCTGTGATGTACTATCATGTCTGTAAAACATTTCTGTTAAAAATCAAAATGTATTCATTAGACAGAGAAAAGTGAGTAATTCCTATAACATCCCAAGACACAGTGCCACATCACTATAACAGAAGGTAGTAACTCCAGGACTGGAATGCAAGCATTAGAATCCAAACAAGGCAAGAGAAGACTAGGTTCAGAATTTTCTTGCAAGGTATCAGCTGTTAAAATTTCCCCTGAATTTATGGTAATGTACAGTCATTTCCAACACCCAAAATAATGACAGTGAATCTGAGTTTTGGGACTTAGCAAAAGCAGGTGCTGAAGAGTCAAAGAGAGTGAGTGACCTGGGGGATGGCTATGAGGAGCAGGCACACTGCAGACAGAGAGGACAGGTGCCAGGCAGGGCCAGCAGGACCAGCCTGAAGACAGAGGCACCCCAGTACTGGCATCCAGGAACAGATTCATTTGTTTAAGTCATCCTTAAACTTAGGGCATGTCACTGTAGGAGTGGGAAAAGAAACATTTTCTTTGCTGTCAGCAGGGGAGATGTTAGCAATTATCGGTTAATTGTGCTGTAAGAAGGAGTCATTGCTATCTTCCTTGTCTACCTTCTTACTTTTTTCCCTTCAGTGAAAAATTGCTAGCAATGTGATTCATACTTGAAAGGCTATACAATCCCACTGCTCCTTGCTCATAAACTCTGCTTTCAGGTAAGCATATAACCGTTATCCTTTTCAAATAAAGACTAGCAACAGTAACACATTGGATATTGTTGTAGAGGACTGCTCTCTCTCAGGAACACTTCATTGTTCTTTCATGCAGACATGGATCAGACTTGACTTTAAAATACAGTTTTGATTTAAGCCCTCATTTTTACAACTATGAAACTCTAGACTAGGCACTCTAAAGACAAAGGATGTTTGCCTGGTCTGCTTTTTGCAAGAACCCACAGGCTGCATCCTGCACTGCAACTTCTGGCTGCAGATAACAGCTCCATCACCATAAGTAGCCTTCTCACAAACTCAGTGTGATTCTGCCCTTTATAAAACATCTTAAAAGACACAGCAGGACTTACTTTGCATCTTTTGGCCAGGGATAGCCTATTATACAATTTTAAAGGGTTCCTATATTCTGTTATGTAAGTGCCTACTCATACTCCCAAAGGTGGAAAGGGAGAGCCAGGACTTGGTGACCTCTAGTTGAACAAATCCCAGGGGCAGTCCTGAAAACAGCAGTTCCCACACACTAGAGCTGCAGTCTGAGTACCCCTACTGCTGTCCCTGTGTGGCTATGGGAAAGTGGAGCAATTCTTATACCGATCTCTTTTGCACTTCAGCACGAATGCTAGTTAGGTTATTATATTCAAGACTGACAAGGAATCCCCCTAGGCACAGGTCTCTGTGCTGCCATGCGATATCCCTGGAACTCTTGGGCTGTCATCTGGAGAAGGGGATCTCCACAGGGCTTAGCAGCCTCAAGCAGAAGCAGAAGCACAGCAAGTCACACAAGTATGCCTGGCTCTGGGGTTGCCATGCACCATGGTGAGGATTTGTCTCTGCATCCCTCCAGCCATAATTTTCACCACCTGCACAATCAAACTAGAGTTTCACACTGTTAAAAGTAGATGAGGGAATTGACAAAAGTATTGAGTGCAGCCCTTCAGTCCTTCCCACGTGCTGGAGGTACAGCACAGACAATTATCCCTTTGGATAATGGCTTCATTTTCTTTAGCTTCTTTAGTTCTTTTATTTTTCTATCTCTATATATGAATGTAAAAATAGAGGGTCAAATTATTTCCTGGTGAAACTCAGCTGGATTTACACTGACTATTGTTATTGCCATGTAGGACACCAAATGCCCTCTTTTCCATTTGGACATACACTTAGTGTCTTCTTCCGGTTTTTATTATAAAAGTATCACCAGATTCATTGGTTACAGACATTTCATTTTTTCTCTTTCCAAAATTTCACTGACTTCAGCTGGAACTATGGGTCACACTAATAGGCCAAACTTGCTCTTTGCTCACTTCCTGCAGAGGATGGATTTTACTGAAATGTAATTCAGTTCTAAAAACTTCCATTGAAGAATTGTAAATCTATGTACATTGATTTCCTCTTTAGAATGTCCAGCAATCACAACCCGGAGGTACACTGGAGAAAATACTATAAAACAGAAAAAGATCAAAGGCAGAGTGTGACTTTCTGCACCTGGGATTTTGAGGGGAACACCAAGTTGTTTTTCTCTCCCTTAATCTGAGCAGTGCCAGAGCAGAAGTAGCCTTTCAGGAGAGCTGGCGTGACACTGATACAAAATGTCCCTCAAGGGGCCATTAATATCTTACAGTTTCCTGAGAGCTGTGCATGTTACTCCATCCTCTATTTTTAAGGAAAAGAGAAGAAAAAAAAAAAAAAAGATTTGGGGGGTAAGGTAGGAATTCTGCCAATAACAATTGCAGAGGTGCTGGTCCTTTAAATGTGTTTTGGTCTATATGTTTCTCAGACTGCTCACAGTGCCTGCTTCATTTGATTATATCATAACCAAAGAGATTTGGTACCCTGCCTCACTCAATTCTCCGCTCTCACCTCTAACACCAGCTGAGATGAAGGGCAAAGGCTTTTATCAACAACGCAGGACAGACTTTGGGTAGAAAGTCAGAACTGAAAGTACAAGGAAAAAAAAGCAACATAGCATCTTAGCTACCTTACCTTTCTGTCTACAGTACTTCTACTGTGACCTTGCAAAAAAAGATTGCATGATCAGAACCCATAGTTACACCCATAATGTCTGAATGTTACCCCCAGATCTGAACATCAACTCAGCAGGTTTGTCAGCCTAATATCTATGCATATCAGGCAATTCCTTCTGAAGTCTTTCTTATTCCTTCCTCTCTTGTTTTTGCATGCAGTGTTATGCAAATGCAGTGCTACAGGTTTGTGCAGGGGATTATTGCTTCTGCTGTAGAGTGCTTTTTCTTGGTTATTAGAGCTTTCTTTAAGGACTTCATAACTTTCCATGAACTGTATATTTGAAGTGATAGTATATGCCCTATGAAATTAATAACCTCTAGCAAGAGTTTAATACTCTATAGAATCCACACAGGAGAAATTTAGACATGTTATTCATAAAGATGATAGACTTCTGTGAGAGTTTCATTTTCCTTTCAGGTGTATGGACCACATCAGATAGCAAGACATACCTTTGAATTCAAAACACATTTGTATTGGGGATTCATTTTCCTAAGGGATCTCCCTCTTGCCCTCATCTCTGGCTGCAATGAACTGAAATAGCATTTTGTTCCTTGAACTCAGGAAATCTCTAAGACTTCCATATTTCCTTTTCCTTTATGATAAGTTTCCCAAGGTGCAAAGTTAAGGTGGGCACAGGGTCTTCCTTCCTCCATGCTCACAAATATATACATCTGAAAACTTTACAGCCAAAATCAAAATCACATAAGTAGCAGCTTCAATGGGAGCATCTCAGAGCAACAACCAGGTGGGGCAGAGCAAAGTAGGACAAAGTACTGAATGCAAGGAAAGAGAAATGGAAAAGCCTATTTTAGTCAGGTGGTGCACACATGATGAATTTGAACTACATTTTTGCCAATATCAGCTAATAAGGCTAATAAAGAACCAGTCAGCTTTCAAAGCATCCATTATGCTCATACTATTGCTAAGCACAAGAAGTCAGAAAACACCCATAGGGTGAGATTATACCTACACATCTGGTTTGATTTCTAGCAGGTGACCTTCAAATATTGCAATCTTCTTTATATTTTGGAGCTGCTAGTTTTTTTTGTTGTTGTTGTTGCTATTGTTTTATTCAAAGAGGAATAATTAACTACTGTCCTGGTTTCAACCAGAACAGAGCTAATTTTTCCACAGTATCTGTGAGGGAGCCTGAAGCCATGTGGGTGTGTATAGGTTGTTATTCTATACCATTACATCGTTGCTGGGGGTGGGAGGGGGATGGAAGTAAATGACTCTCACTTCCAGAAAAAAGGATGTGGCTTCTGGTAGAACAGAAGTGTGGTGGGGTAGAGAACCAAAAGGCCATTGTTCACTGTGTGTCACACAGTGTTGTGTTGGTTGGTTAGCTTTTTTTTTCTTTTTTTTTTTTAACGTGTAAATCACCTTTTTGTATAGTTTTGTTATTAATATTTTTGCTGCTACTGGTCATTTTCTTATCTCATTGCTGCTTCCAGTAAATTTTGCTTAACTCAACCCATAATTCTCACCTTTTTTTGCCTCCAATTCGCAACTTCATCCCTGGAGCAGGAAGGGGGAGAGAAAGGAGAGGGAGTGAGTGAGCAACATTTGGTTTGGGAGAGGCTTGGGTGGAGGGGGAAGGCACTAAACTGGGCATGCCATTCATAAACCACAACAGTAGTTTTATTTTTAAATTATTAGAAGTGCTAAGGAAGCTTATCAGTCAAGAATGGCCTTATTCAGCTTTCTAACTCAGCTTGATATAGAGATGTTTTACTCATAATATATTATAGCAAGGTTCTGTTCATTTACTTGAACATCTTAGAGTAATTTTCATATTTTCCTTTTATTCCACCAGCCCAGAAGTAGCACAAGATATTGTGCATGCAAACTGTAGTCCATAAGGACTCCAGCAAGCTTGTATGTAGAACATACAAGTTTACTGATTTCAGCTGTATTAGTAGAGAGAAATATCAGAACATATCACCCTAACGTATAGTGAAAAATAGCTATTTTTATATTTTCAATCAAAATATTAGAATTCTAAATTTCTTTCAATTTTCTTTCCTTCTTACATTTTTGTGAGATCTCTTTACTTTATATGATGCCATATGCCAGTGATTCAAAACTTAAGTTAGTAAGCATTCCTTTCCCTACATATACACGCATTTGCACACACACCTTCATCTTGCCTTGTCATGAAGATGAAAAGCCTTGATAATTACTAGATAGTTTGATCTCAAACATGAAAAAAATCATCTCAGCCTTTTTTTTCCTGAAATGTTTTTTTTCCAAGTTGAAAGTTCAGTGACAAAAGCAGGTATAAAACCATATAAACATCTATGGAAATTCATACCTGAACATTGTACAGCTTAGCACAGAGCACCAGCTAGTGTATTAAAGCATGAATTGCATTTTACAAATGACAAATCTACTAATCTGAGAGTAATAGGGGTTCAGACACTATTTTACTGGAGGATCAGTGTCTCAGGTTTCAAGTGAGGTTCAGGTAAGTCATCAGTGTATGTTCATCAGTCTGTTTTGTGCAAAACAAGGCAAGTGCAGCCAGGGTCCATCAAAGTTTCAAGAAACTCACAGCATCTTCCTGACAGCTACAGTGTTAAGGAAATTTCCCTGCCCAATCATGCAGAAGCCACTCTGGCAGTCACTCTTGCACCACCTGAGCTGGGACCAAGGCTCCTCCACAGCTACCCACCCCACACTCATAGTCAGACCAGGTTCCCTTACCAGCTCAACCCCAAGTTTCCTATAACAGTCTCAGACATCTAGATCCTTAAACTAATTTAATCATGGCACAATAACTAAATAACAAAATAACAGCTCAACCTGGATGCCTTCGAGGAAGGACGTTGAACAAATGAACCTCTGGGCTTTTATGCCCTTACAGTCTAGGGGTAGGAAAGTCTGGCAGTAGTAGCTCCTGTTGTGTCTCTGGGTGTCCTGTCACCCGGCTGGGCTACAAGTCCCCAAGCCCTTTGTTATGCACAGGGTCGGCTCTGACCTCTGGCTCAGGCTCCAGCTCCCCAGAGCTCAACCTCCAGCTCTGCAGCTTCACACCACTGAACATATTCAACAACGGCAAATATACATCCCTAAGCCAGACAGGCTACAGCTACTCCTCCTGATGCACCCCAAGGCAGTGTGTAAGGAAAGGAAATACACCCTGGACCTAAAGAGTAACCACATTTTCCCACCACAGAAGGTTTGAAGGGATTTGAACTATTTGAAAATTTGCCAGTTATACTAGCTCCAAGAAAATGGTTTAAAGTTGAGGGTAGTATCAGTAGCCAAGTCCTGGGCTGCTGTTGTCATGCTGAGTTCAAAGAAGCAATTTCTCTGTATATGACAATTGTTGGCATTCCTATCTTCCCAATTGTCACTAATTGTGTTAGAAAAACAGCCTTTCATTAATCATTTGTAGGCAGTCCATAATTCAGTTGGGTGGGTGAATCAGTTGCTGCGTAATATCAACCAGCAGTGATTTTAGTCATGGCAAAAGTTCAAAAAACTTCACACATGACTCTTGTGAGATGACTGAGAGTGATAGGCTACAGCATAAGGTGGTTCATGTAGTTGTGATGTCCAGAAAATGAACCAGCAAGAATGGAGGCATATGGAAAACAGAATCTGAGGGCAGGGGGAATAGCTGAAATAAAAGTGTGTAGGACATGAGAAATAACAAACAAAATAAGTGAGATAGTTATGCTGCCAGAAATATTAGAGCTCTGCATTCAGACACAGCTTGCTAAAGAGATATTTTATTCAGTCTCTGTTACTGCAAGATTGTTTTCTGCAGCAATAGAGGGTAATTCTCCCACTTTGGCTAATAATTATGCAGTTGGGGTTTTATGCCCACAGCAGAAAAAATAAGTACTGAGTTTAAAATAGAGGAAGGGAAATTAAAAAATGCATTTCTATATATGAGGATAGGTAAGAATCAGAAGAGGTAGTCCATGCATGTAGTGTATCTACCCCCACAAAAGATTTTAAAAAGCAGCATCCTTCAAGAGTTGTAATATAGTTAATCCTATCTTGAAAATGAAGGTAGAACAGATGGCAGCTCAAGGTCCATAGTAGCATAATTTTGTGCAGTTTCTAATATATTCTTCAACTGGATAAGCATCTGAAAAATTATTAATCAAATGACAAGTTAAAAAACCCACAAACAACAAAACCAAACAAAAACAAACCCCAAAACTGCAGTCTGTGCTTTTGGATTAATTTTTCTTTTGAAAGGCAGAGGGTTAACGTCACGATCAAATAACCTACCTAGGAACAAGATTGCCCTCTGCTGGAAATTGATGCTTGGAAATCTAAAGAATATAGAAATCACCTTCATTCTAGTAAAATAGACCGTGAGAAAAAGCTAACAAGGAACATTCCAATGGAAGATTGAAGACACATTCATAGTACCTCAAAAATAAGAAAAATTTTGAAGTGCATTGCCATAAACACTTAGAACTAGCATTTTTTCTGAGGCTTTGAAAGTAAAACAGACCAAGACAGAGGAAAAGTGGTCATAAGCTTAGACAAGCAAAGTCTGTACAGTTTTGTGGCTTTCTGCAAATATCTGGGCTCATGTAGGAGCACAAGGCTATGTTTTTAAATTCATATTTCTTGCCACCCACACCAGAGTACCTATGCTTTGTTCATTAATACCATAATTCATTGTGATAAAAAGCAAGAAGAGGGGAATATGCTATCTCGATATCCCGCAAACCAACTCAGAGTTAGTGATGTTCCCTTGATATTACTGGCAGTTGATTTTTACTGGAATGATAAATAAAGAGTAATTGTAACAACCAGAAAGAAACATCTAAGATAGATATATCAGCATTTTTAATTTAATATCTTTGGCACAAAACAAAGATTCCTTCAGGCAGACAGAGAAAGAAACTTTGTTATCATGTGGTTCATAATGATTCGTAATGCATTACAAAGACAGTAATAGAGTACTGATCTTTTCCTCATGTGCAGCAGATAATCCTCTGGCAAAGCATTCTTAGCTATCTCACAAAAACAAAACTAACCTGTATGGCCTCTGCATGAACCTAAATAAAATGCTAAAGCACAATTTGCCACAGTGCAATATGACATACAGGTATTGTTTAATCGATAAAAATATTTGACACCCGAGAATAAATAATTTCATATATGAACAGAGCATGAGTGACTGGAGTCAAATCCAAAAATTCCTAAAATTAAGGAAGAAATACTGAAGTACATTTGCTACATTTAAGAAAACAGAAGTCATCCACAGTTAGAACAAAGCACAAGGATTTGGGACTACTGGGAAGACTCTGGGGTAAAAAAGTCATCCTCAGTCCCACCACAGTAGTTCTGTTTGTCTCTGTCTGACCCAGACACAGCTTTGGGTGGAGCTTGTCCTTAAAGTGGAACCGACAAAATCCAGGATATATACTGAAAGCCCACGTTTGATAGGAATACAGAGAAGACTGCTTTAAAAGAGTGAAAATTCAGAGTGAGAAAGCACACTCCAAGTACGTTGATATACTAACTCTACACCCTATAAAGAGTGATTCTCAAAGACAGTGCTTTCATACGTCCTGTAAGCTTTGTGTATGTACCTCTGAGTCTGAAGGCAATCTTACCAGCACCTGATAGGCAAAAACTTGTTTCTGGTCCTTGCTATCGGCGGTGCAATCTTTCTCAGTCTCCCCCTGTAATCTGCTCAGCTGTTTACCAGGAGAGGAGCAATCTCCCCTTTCCAGTTCCATATCTTTTACTCTCCATTTTAAATTCACATAATATATTAAGGAAGGTATTGAAAGGTATCCCTGCCTATGGCAGGAAGTTTGGAGCTAGGTAATATTTAAGTTCCCTTCCAACTCAAACCATTCTATGATTCTATGATTAGCATGGAAAAATTAATGGAACGTATGTACAGCACAGTGTGTTGGCCGAAGCTGAAGGAAAGCTGCTAAGGCTCAAAACTGGGGAGTTTCTGCAAAGGAGTCTCTTCTGTCTCAGAACCATGCTGCCTTTGAATTACTGGCACAGTGTATTCTGCTGACAGTCTAACTTCTCTATTACTTGTTGAAAAACAGCCATCAATGAAAATACTGTTTAGTGTTCTATTTATAGTCTCATTACTTTTTGAGACTGCTAAAATGAGGACCTTCTTCAGGTGAAAATTTAAAAAGTTGTTCAAGGCTGAAGAATAGAAGGAAGAGTTGCTCATGAACTTTGCTGAAAACTGCTCTAAAGTACCCCATAAAAAAGTATTCAAGCAGGAGGAAGAATGATCTGTATATTTTCACTGCAGTAATACCTGAGCTAAATCCGGTCATGCAAAAAAACCCTGTTATATTTGTCTTCTTCTGGAAACAGGTATAATAGTGAACATTTTGAGAATACAGAAGTATGTTCATGTGTGGTAGTACTGTACTATTCAATTAGTCACCTGCAGTTCAAAAATTTATTTTTCTTTGTTCCAGCACTTCCTCTGTGACCATCCATCAGTTTGGGATATTTCCCTTGTACCAAGTATGCCTATTGATACCTATTTCAGTGTGGGTTAGGAGAGCCAATTAAGTAGTAGTCAGAAGAATCCGTGCAACTACAAGCTGATAAATGCTGGCATAATTTCTAAGTGAGATGATCACTGATCTGGAGTATTAGTCAACTCTTGTTGAGCTAGGACAGATGATCCAGACTGGAGACTCAGTGTGAAGTGGTTTGTTGGTGCTTTTCCTGCATTAGCCAGTGGTGTTTGGGAGGCTGTGTTTGCATCAGGTTGGGCCAGGTCCTGCTTGCCAAGAGATTCCTACACTTCTCAAGTAACAGATCTATCAACGGCTCCCTTCTTTATTTATACTCTGCCTGCATGACTTATGCACTTTACACAGAAGCCACATGTCTGCTTGGTTGATTCATTCTTCTATTACCTTGGATATCTGAGAGATGGTATCAATGTAACATAATTTTTTAAAAGCAAAATGTTTAAAATTAACAGATGTCAGTTAAATGATCAAACATGTCATAAGTGTGTGTGAAGATCCTGGTTTGTGAATTCAAACGTCTAAAACAGGGAATTAATTTTCTTCTGCATATAAGATACCAGAGAAGCAAGGCAGAGGCCTCTGGTGAAAAACGGAATCATCCATGGTTGTTTTCCTCAGCAAACACTTGACACAGCCCAAACGATTTTATTCATCACAAATAACTGACTTTTTTTTTTCTTCTCCATTCATGTTGCTGAAAATTTCCTAGATGTTATTTCATAACAATGAATTGTCAATGGAGTTTTGGTTGAGGTAATTCAACAGGTAAAACCTAAATTACTACTGTTCAATTTTCAATACATGACAAACAAATTCACATTAGTCTCTTTTCTCTCTCTTGAAGTAGAAGGGAAAAAATTATGTTAGGAGAGTAATTTAGGATTGCTTGGTGCAAATTTGAGTACAATACAATAGATTTCAAAGTCTGAATGAGTAACTTTTATTAAAGCTTATATAGGAAGTGAAGAAATATATGTTTTTTCCTAAGCACTGGATAGGTAGATAAAGAATCTATCTTTGGCAGATTAAGAATGATGCTTCTGGTAGCTCATGTGACAACAAGCAGCACAATATAATTAGTCAATACTGTAGGTGTAATTATTAAAATGCATGTATGCTGTGTGGTTGATTAATATTTAAATAATACTCTGAAGAAACTTTGCCTCTTCCTTGAACTACCTGAGATCTGTGTCCTTCCTGCTAAAGCTGGTGAAGTATTTGACAATTAGTGGTTGCGTAGGGGGGTTGGGAAAGCAGGAAAGCAGTAATTAGGATGCAACAAAACACAGCCTGAAGATGACAGACTCACTTTAAAAGAATACTTTATTACAAGGAAGAAATCACGCTCTGAATAGATGGAGTGCAAGAAAAAGACTGGCCTCTTCTCTTCATGACATACTTTGTTGCTTTCATCCAACTACAGTAATACTCTTTTCTTTCAGCTTGCCAGAATAAAGGCAAAGGAAAAATACATTCCTCATTAGTATCCACTTTTATCTCTCTGACAGGCCTGCACATAAGATCTTGAAATGTATTTGCATATTAACTTCCTAAATGTAAGGTTTGACTATTGACGTAATCCCTTTTGCTTCAATAATGGAAGTGAAAACTTTCACATGCCCATCAAATATTTTACTTAACTGACAGAAAAACAATCATAATGATATTAAATTTGGGATAGTATGATAATTCTGGTCCATTAGAAGATAGTATATGATTTATCTGATAAATTTTTAGCTAGGATTCATAGTAAACAGTGGTAGTCTAGTAGTTGATACAAAACAGTACCTTGCAAAATCTAGATGAAAAATAAAACATAGCATAAGGCTAAGGCAGTTCTGCGTCCTGTACAAATAAGCATGAGCAGAGCATGTTTGGGGTTTACATATGACCTTCACTGTTGTCCTTGATGGACCATGGAGGAAGTGCTGGCTTCCTCCAATATGCACCAGCACAAGTAGCACTATGCGGTGCAGTGAGCACCTCTTGCCTGGCTGCTTCAGGCTCTCTGTAGCAACACCAGTAGGCAACGAAGCACAGTGAGAGCAAACAGTACTGCCATGTGCATAAGAAGTCCAACTGAAAAGTTTTATACAAATCAGCTTTTCTCAAACACAGCTGAGGGGGGACAGAAACATGGTTTACTTCTTCTGAAGCTGGAGCGGGGGGAAGATGAGCAATTCCTTCCTTTTAAATCACATAATAAGTCATACATTTATTTTGCATTTGCTACAAGAATTTTTCTGGAGGACTTCAAAAGAGGAGCCAGGGACCCTGAGTGTTACGGAGGAATAAGATTCACTTCTCTCATGCTGCCACCAAAGACCTGATGTTCAAATACGTTTGCTGCCATTGCTAATGCCTCACCATCACATGCTTTTATGTTCCTTCAGTTAAATCCACACCCTTATTGCCATTGCTCTCCCTGTTACCACTTGCTATATGACAGCTGTGTCCTGTTTGAGTCACTGGCCCAGGCTGCTCTGCTGCTGCCTTCTGACACATCCCGTCAGTGCAAAGGAAATGGAAAGGGGAAGATCTTTTGGTGACCTTGACCTCATAGATAGGACAATTACATCTTTAGATCTTAACAGGTTCAGGCAGAGGAAAGGTGGCATGTGTGAGTCTCACTTGCCTCAGCAGTCATTAGGCTACTATGATCATTGTCCAAATTATGTGGAACACTTAAATCAGCTTCCATCTAATTCAACGTTGGGGAAGTTGTTTAGCTATGTGACATTTTCTATGACTCCGTCAAAGGATTGCCATGTGTATCTCATCTGAAGTGGAAAAGAGAGTGATTGCCATTCGTTAGGGAAAATCTCTGTTGCTCTGGAAGCCATGCAGCAAAAATTACTTTGATGCTGCTGGGCTTGTGAGGATGCACAATTCTACAGCCCTCTCCAAGATGTGGGGGGGGGAAAAAAGTCTGTCTCAGTTCTTATACAGGTGAAGGTGAGTTTTACTGATGTGAACATTATTTGGTTTTGCCTGTGTAGTGCATAGTGTCTGTCTGAGGTCCCAGTGTGTAGTATTTGTAACAAAACAAAAACTGACCCCATTCCTAAAAACTCTGCTGAGCTGTATAGGATTTTCATAGTCCTGGTTTCTGCAAATTCACCATGGAGATGCATTGCAATTATTCTTTCATATGAACAAGATTATTCAGGTTAAATATTTGTTTAAGTAATCTGGAAATATTGTTTCACTATTAAATTTGTGGCATCGTGCAACATTTTACTGAGGCGCAAGAGGGACAATATGTAGGTACACTAGATTTAAAACTGGTAATAAATAGGGAAACATTTCAAGGACATAGCATTACCATGCGGATTTCATTGTCTTTCACAGTAGTGTTTAATATTTTGTACCTGTGTTGTACAACTGTTTCTCATATAGGTGTACTTGAAACACTCGGTATGTTTATCGGAAGCATTTGCAAAGCCAGATTGCGTGTCTCATTTTGCCTCATCGTCTTTCTCGTGAGAACATTCCTATGAAACAGTACAGGTTTTCAAATAGGGACCTGAAACATGGAGAAACCATCTAACTTCTCTTCTGGAAATCCAACTAAAAACCTGCCTTCCAGTATGCTAATATCCACAAACATTTTAAAGAGAATCCAGCTTGCTCTAAGTCCAAGTTGACCCCAGGAAAATAAGACAATTCTCAGTGAATTTGGGAAGAATAAAGGTATTTTACTCCATATTAGGAACCCTGCCTCAGGAGTCTGAAAACATTTTGAAGTTGATAAAAATTTTGCACATTGTTGGAAGGTTTCTGGTAGGACAGTGAGGAGGCTTTGTGTTGCCATTGCCTCTAATCAACACAGTTACACATCCACTAAGCCAGATATGCTTGCAGGTGTGTTATTTGATTGAATTGGGGAACTCTGCAACCCCAAAGACATGGGCTGTCCATACCAGACTGACACAAGTGGCATAAACATTCTCTACTTCTTACTGCACCACATCTTCTAATAAACATTCACACCATTCACACAACTAGGAATTTCCTGTGCAGACAACATTTTGCAGATATCTAAGAGGAATAATACTCAGATTAGTCCAGATCAATATCTTGTGGTCTAAGGAATAAGGGAAAAGACTGCAAGGCTATATTTTCCTGGCCATTTCATGTAGCAAATTATGACAAATGTCTGACTAAACTAGGAAATGCATCCCTCCTTCCTATTTATTATTTTATATGTTAGACTACTTTTATCTGGGGTTGCACAAATTCACATGCCACTGACAGATACTCGAACAAATCAATGAGGGTATTTCAATTATACAGTCTTTAAAACAAGCTCTTTTTCGTCTATCAGTACATATATCTGGCTGTGAAACAGGAATGAAGAATGAGCTGCTCTTTTTATCAGAAGTTTTAAGGGTATGGAAAGGTAGATTGGGTGATGTACAGCTTTTGCCTTTTTTAAAGGCTCCAGTGTGAATGAAGAAAGGAGAAAATAGTCAGAAGATGGAAGGTTAGGCAAGAAATAAAGAACTAGCAGTACCCTAAAAAAAATTATAATAACAAATCTGGAAGTATGGTCCATTTATTCAATTAAAAATGATGAGTGAGGGGTGGGAAGAAAGGTTTGTTCACACACAATTGGCTCTCACACTGACTCCATTATAACGGGGACTTCTCATTTTCTGCTCAATTTTTTGATTCCTTTAATATCACAGACCACAAGGTAAAGCCATGAATCACTGAACTGTGGGTCAGTGTCCAGTGTTGTAAAGCATCTGTAAGTGTTTCTATGTTAGACCTTCATTTCCTCCTTTCTGCCAGAACAGGAATTGCACCTTCAGCTTAATGAAGTGTTCTGACCTATTAGCAATGCCAGGTCTACCAGGATAAAGGCCCTCTTGGGAACTCTGGTATGAAAACACCAGTCGTTTCCAGTCATAAAACTATGAAGAATAGTGTTCTGGTAAAAGCTACCACTGCCACATCTGCTGTCAAGTGCCCCACAGCTGGCTCCAAATTATTGTCTTTCTGTGTCCACATTTCCAGCGGGACAGCTGAGGCAGCTCCTGGAGTCTTTGTTCCTGCTGAAGTTTGAATGGAAAGGGTACAAAGTGTATGAACAGGAGCAAAAGGAATGAGGAGAGACTATGCAGTGGCTATGGTGGAAATGTGTTGACACATACATCAGAGAGTAAGCCAACAAACAACCTGGTCACCACACAGGCCACCACAAATGCTTCTTTTCTCTCTTGCAAAGGGCTGGACTGGATATTTGCTAGTGCTGCTCCTCTCCCATTACTGCCATCCATGAAGGATCACAGAAGAGAAATCAGGTCCCATGGTTGTCTAGGTTGGACTTTGCAGTGTTTGACACCTGTATTACTGATTGTGTCAGTGCTGCCCATCACAAGTATTCCAGATCATAAAGAGAATGATGCAAAGTCCTTAATCACAATTATTGCTACACTGGTAACATAGCAAATACAGCATTAGACATTAGAATATGCTCATCCCTAATGACCATATTTCCAGCAAAGTGGGTAGTCTGACTTCTTTCAATCAAACAGACACATTTTAATGAGAAGACCAGTGGGTTGAGGGAGAGACAAGGCAAAATCTGACATATTTAAAAACATGGGCACCTTTGTAGCTTATAAATCCAAGTGACAATGCTTGTATTGTGTGCCAAGCAGTTTGCAATCTTAAAATATTGGAAGCCATCTGATATATGGCATTATTTCTACACTCCAAACAAATAACACCCTGGATTCTTATTCAAGAAAACAAAAATTGTCCCTAATGTTTTTACAGTATTCAATGTAATGTTGCATTTTTAAATAGACACTTCAGTAAAACTAGGCTGAAAGATAGTCTAGGCATCTAAGTTTATGTTGATTAAAATCTGTTTACACTTTTTCTCTCTCCCACTGTCTTATTGATCAAATGTACCATTTAAATTGAATTTCCTGATCTGAAATTTTATTACTATCTATCTACACTGAAGGAATAGTTTGTTTTGAAGATATTCATTGTGTTTACTTCTGTGCAACTGAAAATGTTTTTAGGAATTAAAGAAATGCACTCCTGATTTAAATGGAAACATCTTTGCTCCCACTGTTACCTTATAAATCAAAATTAACTCAATAAAGACTATATTAAAGCAATAAAAAGTGAGATTACTTGATGAATGGGTATCAAACCTTAATTTCTCACTCAGCTATTGTTAAACCTCCTTTGGAAACTAGCAATAAAAATTATAATCCAATTTCTCTGTCTACAGTTCCATATAATAACAACAAAGATTAAGTTCAGAAAAGGCTGGCTTTAAGTGCTTCCCTTCTTACCTCTCCCAAAGTACAATACTAGGGATTCCCACTGCAAAGAAGGATGACCAGCAGTTACACAGCTTCACAAAAGCTGGCACCTGAAAGAAATGAGCTTCTGCAGCCTTGCTTAGACAACTTATCTGAAACAGGCATGTATATCTACAAAGACTTCTCACAACATCTGTAATAGGGAACAGCTCTAGCAAAGCCAGAATCAGTATGCAGATTTGATTTTTTTTTTTTTAATTTTTTTTTTTTAATTTTTTTTTTTTTTTTTTTTTTTTACATAGCAGAACTGATTTTGGGCCAGCAAAACTACTGGGTTTTTTGCTGTTTTGTTTCTTCTGTTTTCCCCCACTGCATAATTTAGTATTCCAAAAATACTGAAGATTGATGATGGTGATGTATGAATTCAAAGAACAATTCCTCCAAGATCTACAGCTGAGCGTGTTATTGACTCTCTAAACTGTTACTGATTGTACACAGAGCTTGCAAAAAAAAAAAAAAAAGAAAAAAAAAGAAAAAAAGAAAAGTACTTTTTTCCCTTTATTATCACTTGTTAGGGTCTCTGCATGAGTACAGAGAGAGGGTTTAGACTACTTAGATAACTCACACAGAATGACTTATATAAAGGTGTTTATATCTTTTTTTATCCACACAGCTGTATTCATGCACACTTCCACTAGCCTGGAGAAATTGTAAAAAGATTTATATGTGCTCACACATAAATAAGAGGAGGACAGTTTGGTTTGTTCATTGTTCTAAAATTCTTAGTCATTTTTAAGATGCTATTGTGTGAAGTTACCACTGGAAACTGGACAGCTTTAGAAAACAGGATGCCTATATATTTTCCAGCATTGGGAATTAGTTGTTAGACAATAGATGGTTTATAAAACTGTAAGAGATTAAGTATCATTATGAATAGTTGCTTTGACTATTTTTACAGCACTGATTTTTTTTCTCACAAACTTAATCCCTCTCAGCAAATCTTGGCCTGCATGTTGAAATTTACACTTCAGCTGAGTCCATCGAAAATGCTGAGAAGTCGCATGGAAAAGGATCTGCATCTTGGTAAGATAGTAACACTTACAACACTGCATGGGAGTGGCTTAGAAAACAGCCTGTAAGCCATGTCCTAAAAAATTCACTGTTTCAAGTATTCAATTCTCATTTAATAAAGAGCCAAATTTTATTTGTATCTATAATGTGTAGTTTTATTTTTACCTCAACTCATGTGTTTCCAGGATGTCAGAAAATACACTTCTATCATTTTCAGGGAAGTTTCCACAAGGTGAGCTTGTGTCAGTTGTCTTCATTGTCTTCTGACAGAGGCTATATAGTGACCCTTCCCAGTCTACCATATATGATATACCTACTGGAAAGGAAGAGGAATGGCTATTCACTCTTCTCAAATCTGTCAGAAAAATAAAAAAAATCTAAGAGGCATCTTGCCTTCCAAGGACCCTGCAAGCTCTTCACAAAACCCCAACCTCTGAGGTTCATCTTCTGTCAGAACATAAGCTAATAGGACGTGATCAGGGCTGGGTACAGTGTCAGTCCCTGGCAAGCCAGGGGGGCATTGATAATGAAAGGAGGTGCTGGGCCTTTCAGCAATAAGACAGGTTATGTGCATCTTGCTTTGTGTTGTCAAATGCAGCAAATTTTTGTTTTGAAAGAGATATTTTAGAATTACATCTATCTTCACTCTAACAAATTGATTGTTGTTCTTCAGAGTCCAGCAGACAACCCCCAGACAATAAGAGACTCTGAAACAGTAATAACTGTAATTTTTCCTCAGTTAACCTTCAAGTATTTATCAGAGATGTCAAGTACCATTACCCTACTCTTTAGCCCAAGACATAAAAATTAAGTGAATTGCTCATGGTCTTTCAGTAGGAAAATATGTGTCACTGCAGGAAGTATAGATGGCATTCAGCAGATTCTTGTTCCTTATGCTAAGGAAAAAAAGGAACTTCTTTCCATCCTCTTGTATGTTTTTTTTTTCCCAGTCTTTTCCTGGGACATCTATGCAACCAAAGTCTTATTTTGCTAATCCATATTATTTTTTGTTTTAAATAGTGCTCAGATGCTTGGAGGTATCATTTTCAAAAGCAACAATATAATAGACTAAACCAGATCCTATGATTCACTCTAACGTTAATTGTTAATACATGTTAATGTTAAACATAGCAATAGAGCTTTTCCAAAGGATAACAGCAGTTGCACAGAATCCTTCAGGATCAAATCAATTAATTTAATTACCTTGAATGAATTTCATTATAACATATACTTTCACTTCCCACTACACATATCAGTTAATGAACCACTCCTAGATTTGGGTGGAAGAAAACAGTCATAATAGAGAATAATCAAAATATACATTGAGGGAAAAATAAAGAAAAATCTGATCATGAGGCACCACAACAAATTACATATAACTTTTCATTTTTGAGTAATAGGAGCTTATTCCAAAGGTTGCAATACACTTAGTGTTTTCTATCTCTTTTTCATCAGAAGATGAAACAGATCATGTCTGCTGTGTAGGTACATCCATTAAGCAATTGAGAATGTCCGTGTTATCTGAAGTACACTGAAGTCAATAGACACCTTTGGTAATGAACTTTGTGAAACAATCAATTCTCCCCTGCCACCTCCTGCTGTTTCTGACTCATTTGAAAACATGATAAAACTTTGTCCAAGAAACGTTTAGAAAACAATCTTTTCACTGCAAGAAATACAAAATCTATTCATTTACTTTTTCCATCCAACATGAGACCAAAAATATCTAGAGGTATTTTTTTAAAGGCAATCACCAACAAATATCAGCATCTACTTTAAAAATATTCCAGTAAAAATAAAATCCTTACCCCAAAATTTTGGTGGCCATGTGAGTGGAGGGTATGTACTGTTTCTATCCATAACATCCAAACAGCAAATATAGAATGGTGTGTTCACAGAGGAGCAATAGTTTTCTGAAGGTTTGAGATTTTGCACTAGAAGCAAAGCTTTTGTGCTGCCACAGAACTGTGTTGTTTGCCTGAAAGGAAGTGGATGTATCACATTTCCTGCTTGTGGACTCAAATTAGTAAGTACTTGCCTTATCTTGGAACACCACATGGTTCCCGAGATGGGGAAGTAGTTTCCTTCTCGTCATTTCCTCAGCCAGAGCAAACTGACTCAGAACAATACCAGATCACCTCCATCTCTGAAACTTTTTGGACCCCAGAGGGTCCAGAGGTAGAGAGATGCAAATTACTTTCTCTTGCCTTTTAGGATTTTCTATGTTGAAAACCTTCCTTAAACATCCAAAAGCACTTGTATTTGATAGAAATTTTCAATAAGAAAGAAATGCATTAAGAGGCTTTCTATAAGCAGCAATTCATTAGGATATTAATTTAGGGTGTGAGGTTTGGTAAGTATTCATCATTCTTCCTCAACTGATTTGAGGAACTAGCTGGGCCAGACAGTGTAGCTGTATTTTTTTTTTCCTTTCCACACCCCATTCTAAAAAATGAGTTCCCTTGAACATAAACAACCTTTGAGCTAATTGTTTGGACAAGTTTAATATAATGCAGTGTTAATTCCCTGATGAAATTTTAAGTACTGTGCTATATATAACATATAGCAATAATCACACCCCTACAAAAGAAAATAGCCAAGATATTGAATGATACAGACCCAGAATTAATGGAGAATGCATAGAGATCAATAAAATATATGACTTTGTATTTATGCAATAAATTCTTTAGAACTGAGTTTTAACTATTTTCTTCTTAAACATATTTCAGATAATGAATATTTGTAAAAATTCTACTCTGAAGGGTTGTATGAGGGTTTTCTTGACCATTATTTAAAACAAAAAACAAAATTAAAAAAACCCAACCCAACCCAAACCAAACAAAAAAACCAACAGAATTGGCTACATGTATTTTTCACAATTAATATCCATAATCGCCTAAATGTAGGAATATTCCAATCTTAAGATTTGGATGGGGCATAATTTTAATGTTAAATCTTTTCTGGTTTGGTTTGGGTTATTTGGGACTTTTTTTTGTAAGAAACAGATTTTAAACAATCCTGAATAAAGATATTTTGATGGTTAATGTAAGACTTATGGCTTTCAAAGCTGGCACTTAAAATGATATATCCAAATACTGAGTTAAACTACTAAATAAAAAAGATCTGATTTTCAGATCTATGAACAAGATACAACTTGATAAGAAATACTCTGATTCTTCAGTTTGGCTGGGGCACAGACACCAGAGTAGACGATAAAAAGAGACAAATTAAACAATTTTATGACTTGAGTTAGATCGTCTCATTACCCTCAGAAAAAAACAGCTGTTATGGGCAACTGTCAGCCACAGATCAGAGGAGCTGGACCACCAAAAGTCTTACCCAGGTCTTACACCCTTAATACCTATCAGCAAATTACAGCAAATAAAGTTTAAAATTAATCACAGTGATGTGAGTTTACAATGACTTGCTAAGCAGGAGGCTTTTCAGATCAGTTGAAACTGTCTTTCCCCTTTTCACTCTTGCAAGAAAAAGGGAGAATTGCAAGTTTGTGCAACAAAACTTATCTAAAATGGATAAAGCATTTCAAATCCTGAGATCGAATCAGGGAATTGTTTGGGCTGGAAATGACTCTAACGACCATCTAGTTCCAACCCCTTTGGCACAGTAGGGCTGTGACCTTCCACTAGGCCAGGTTGTTCAAAGCCATATCCAACCTGGCCTGGAACACTTCCAAGGCCAGGGCATCCTTAGCTTCTCTGGGAAATGTGTGGAATCTTTTTTATCAAAAAGCTAAAGCAGGTTGATAAATGAAAAACTCTTCTTAATGTATTATTTTAAATATTAGACTAATTTTGTGCCTGTTAATTTTATTTCTGAGTATTGTAGGAATATATTTTCTTGGTAACCTTCCTAATTCTTTCTCTTTTCTCTATGGAGAAGTATCTTTTCCTAAAAATTAAATCATCAAAACACAAGGTACCTTCATGGGTAAAAATGCTTGTCATCATCATGCTGATGAGTATAACCCACTGTCACATTTGCCTGATGGGACATAAGGGTATTTAGATGATGAGTTGACAAAAATGTTGCTGATGTGAGTTCAATTCAAATGAACTAAGCAGTCTTTTACTTAGAAGGAGAAATGGAATTCTGTCCTTAAATGTTTTCAATGCAGTGATTAAACTAGGGGGGGTACTTTGAATTTGCAGTAGGACTAGCCATAACCCTAAAGAAAGGGAAGAATTTTCAGGGTAAATAAATGTGATAAGTACCATCATGTATTAGAAAAAATGTGGGCAGCCAAACAGTAGGTACACAAAGTAGTGCTGGCAGGTGAATAGGCACCTGCTTTCTTGGACATGTGTAGGCGTAGGGAGGAGAACTGCACCATTAGCAGCCTGCTCTGAGGGTGGCAGCTGCTTTCTCTGAGGCATTTATGCTCTCTCTCTCCATTGATATATTAGGATTCCTCTATCTTTCTTTCCTTCTGGGAGAGCCCTGACTGGCTAAATACTTTCTGTTAAACAAAACGCTTACAGTGGTGAGATCCATAGATCTACTTTACTGAGCACATACAGATTGATTTAGTTGAAAACATTTTTTCAGCTCCATGGGATGACGCTTGAGTATGATCACTAAGTCCTACAAATTGAACCCAGATCTTAATTATTGTCAATCACTGTCAGAGAGAAGGATAATACCACTGTCATTAGAATGAAAAAGCAATACCATGCCAGAATTTTAAACTAACTTGCTGAAAACCATTTTTCAGTTTTTCAGTTGCTTACTGTTACTGAAGTTCCTGAGGAAACATAGGTATAATGCTGAATTCTCCTGCATGAACCCACAAAATCTTTCTATTTAAAAGCAGAGTTCACAATGAAAAAATTAAAAACACTAGAATGGGCATCCAGTGAAACATGTTCTTTTTTTTTTTCCTTCCATCTGGAGATTATGATTTGTACTGGGATTTCCTTTAATTGTTTCATATTTCAGCAGCTTCGTATTTGTCCTTGGTTAGTTTCACAGCTCTCCGGATGCATGAAGAAAAACTCAGGAATTTTTTTCTTTGACCAGGGATGAAAAATGTTCCCATCTACCATCAAACTATCAATGTTAAATACTGTTCATAATGTGATAAAAGACAGTTGAATTTGCTGCCTTTAATGACTCACTTCAGGTGCAGACAGCAAATTTCTTCAGTTTACATGCTACAGGTATAATAACCTACTGCCACACACTTGCTCTATCAGAATACACCTTTCAATACAATATACCTGCTATGAATGAAAAGAAATGTGGCTGCAGTAACATCACCATCTTAGAAAACACATTGGTTTCCTGGAGTGTATTGCTTGTTACTAATTTTTCTCCAGATTTTTCAGAGAAGGAATCGTGGATAGGAATTTCATCGGAATTTCAGACACGATATTTTTGGGAAGTGCAAAATCCTGGGGTCATAACATAAAAAGAAGTTCTCTCATTGTTAATTATGTTATATATCTATCATGTTGATTGAGAAGACAGTGTCACTGCACAGTATGTGAATATACTGTCTGTTTACTGGAACGTATACAATGTTTTTAGATTGAACTCAGAACTCTGGAAGTATATTTTGCCCCTAACAAGAAAGTCTTATATTGTTCAGAGAAAGATGACTCAGAGGCACAAAAAAAAGCAGAGGAGAGTGCTTCTTTTCTGCCAGCTGGACACTTTCAGATTACAGATCTTTTTTGTGGTATTTGTGATATTACAGACTGTGTGTGTATTTATGTGTGTGTGGAAAAGTGAGAGGGAGTGAATTAAAAGAGGGTACATGGCAAAATATATTTTATGTTACTGCATTTCTGCATTATCTAAACTTAAGGCCAAAAAGGAAAAAAAATATGTATTTTTGATCCATATTTATATATCTCAAATAATACACATCTCAAAATCAGTCCAGGGCAGTGGGTCCTGCTGGAAGCAATAGTGGTGAGTTGTGGGCAAAACACAGTTTTAGTATCTTGGTACCGTATTCCCACAGCCAAGTGATAATTGTGGAATATAGTGCTGAGAGTTGGCATGATGGAGCTTGTGGGTGTCCAGCCGCACACCACAGTAATGGGTGCCATCCCTGGGGACACACGGAGATGAAAGAGGGAGGGGGTCAAAGATTAGCAATTTGAGCCTAACAGGAATTTAGGAACTTTACCTCCCCGCATTTCATGTCTAGAAAATTGCTTGATATTTTGTGGCTGCCTACATGACACTAGCAATTTGGACTCTAAGTTGAAAACCTCAAACTTGAGCTTTTATTCTATCAGGAAACTAAATTGTGAGTAACCATTCCAGAAGAGAAGAAAAAAGGTACTGTCATTATCTAAGCTGTCTTTCCTCACGTGGAATTAGTGAGGTAAAATGGAGGCATAAAGTCATCAACTTCAACCTTCAAGTTGAAGCTTGATAAATTGCTAGAGGATTAAGTTACATCAATACTCATAGGGGCAGAGAACTGGAGTCAGCAAGCCAAGAAATCCCTTTTCTTCCTCTGTTCTCCTACAAATGCATCCTGTGAGCCACTTCCCATTCAGCAGATGAAAATGAAATCCACCAAAGTGCTTTCCAAAGTGTGGAAAATGTTTATCCAATAGACAAATTTGCCAGTATTGCATAAATTTACATAATAGGAAAGAGACTTGCCCTTATATTCTTGTTATGTCCTTGCCTTCAGCTATGATGCTAGATGTAAAAGTACAGAGCAATAGAATTCAGAGTCTTTCTCTCCACTTCTGCTCACCTGAGTCCTGAGACCTGCAGTGCTGAAGCATGACATATATTAAACTGATTTCCTTAACTCGGTTTACCATCCTGTTCTTTCTACTGCCCGTAAAGAAAAGGCCCAAGTAAGGGGACAGAAGGAAACAACACTGAAATGCAATGCAGTATGAAAACAAACTTTTATTTTAATACTTTTGTAGTAACCGATACAATTCTGCAGCTGAGCTGCAAATTTTGCATCTCGCTACCAGTACTGGATAAAAAGTCACCTCTTGCTGTTGTATTCTGACCTGTTGGCTGTTAAAAAGATACAGTAAAATGGAACACATTTTCCCCCTCCCCAGGACAGTCGGAAATTCATAATTTCATTGAAAAATCATATTCACAGATGTAGATATATTTATTTGCACTGATAGACACTTCTTTTTCACAGACATCAGTTTACTGATATGAGCAGTATATGTCTCATTTACCCTTACAATGCATGAACTGTTTAGAACAAAATTGTATTCTGCCCAACTTGTTGCATAGAATTTGACAGACTTGGCTCATCATGTAGCATTCCCTTATTTCAAGACAAAAACATTCCTGTGTACTACCATTTGTATGAGGAATTGTGCATCAGAGAATCTGTGTGGATGTTCAGTACCTCTGCAGTGTTGCTACCTGTGGCTGGGCAGAGACTGTCATCTGCAATCCTTTTGCTGAGACAAAAACTAGGACTTATAACTGACATGGTCTTTTTATCACATAGTTAGTCAAACCAAGAAACATAGCATACTGGATTCAAGGTATGTTTCTAAGACCCATTTTTATATGTATTTCAGTGGAAATGGTTCCCTGTAGTTATTCCATTACATGTGCTAGATAAGAGCATAATACAAACAAATCATTGCTAATGAAAATATCCCTAAACATAATAAGATATCGTAATAGGTGTGGAATGGGCAGATAAGCAATTAGAGAGTATTTATATCTCCTGAATAACTGAAATATTTTCCAAAAATGAGAATAGAATGATAGTAAGAACAAAATCTTTACTTTGTCCATATGTTTTTACTAAGGCTATTTCCAAAGCTAATTCTTCTACAGATACCATTGTTTTAAAAAAATGTAATAAAAAAATACCAATTTAGAGACAGTTTATAACTGGATTTTTCTCAGTGTAAGGTATTACAGCCGAATTGCTTAATTACTTTTTCCAGATCTAGATCTTTGTGACTGCCAGGCTAGTCACAAAAGACCCTCAACCAAACATTCTTTGAGGAATTATACATCATGACAGATACCATTTTGATTTGATTTACTTAGGTTTACTATGGGCATACTGCTTAATTTTCATGACTGCCTCTGTTTGATAGATTAATGGATTAAAAATTATTTTTTCATTCTTCTAGGCAAATGTCTTTTTGCAGTAAAATATGCTTTCTGAGTTCCGCCATAGGTAAATAATGAGTAATGTGAAGCAAAACAAAAAACACATATTTGACAATTATAACCACCTTCATCAGTTTACTAGTACTATAAAAAATCTAGAAAAAAACCCAAACATTTTCTGAAGTTTAGAGCAAGAGGAAATCCTACGGGGAAGGTTAAGAATGGAGGCAGGAAGAACAATTGAAGGAAATTGCCTTTCGGTAGTCTTGAATGGTTAATGTTCCCTTTCTCTTATTGAGGGGTATCACACCATAGCCATGGAGTACCCATTTATTCCTATAAATTCAACAAGTTTGAAATGCAACTCATGAGGAAATTAGGCAGATTTGTATTCCTCTATTAATTTTGCTTTGCCAAAAGTAGAATTCACATTTACATGTATTCAAAATATTCTAAAGTATATAAAGCCAAAAATAACCACCTGTAAGTTGTGCCACAAAGTGCCACAATACCTCATAACATTGTAGGTAAAAGTTCTGAGAACTATAAAGTCCATGGTGAATGCTTGTATGCCAATTTAGCTTGTTTGGTTTTGTTATTAATTACTCTTATTTTCCCCAAGGCATCCTATGTAGCAATCCCAATTCTGTTCCACTTTAGTACTACACAAACAAATTACAATGAGACTAGGCGATTTGCATTTCTTCTTTTTTGTGCAAATGACTTTTTTCCTGTACTGTACAGGAAAATACCACATTGAAAAAAAAAAGTTCAAGCTTCCAGTAATTCTTTTTTCTTTTGATGATTTTCTTTGCCCTTCCCTTGCAAATGGTATTGGAGGGTTAAAGACATTCCACAGGGTGCATGTTTGCCAGGTCTGTCATCCTCACCTTGATTGTTGAGCTGTAGTTCATTAGAACAGGCCCATTACTCACTCCTGTAATGAGAAGATTCTGGTAGCAAGCTGTTTGTCTGCCTCACTCATCTTAAGTAGAAAAGTAGTCAAAAGCAAAATCAAGTACTTAGGGAGGTTTTAATGGGCAAAAGATAAAAGTCACATCAAGAAAGCTGTGCTTACCTCAGCATACCCATGAGTCCCAGTGAACTTCTGTCCCAAACTGACTAGAGAATTTTACTCTGATGAAAATTTGCAGTAATCATTCCTTCCATGCACCTTTTCCTTATTGCAGTAAATCTAGTCATCCCAGCACTCTCCACGGCCATAAAACATCAAGATCTTAGCCCTCACCCTCACCCATACAGCCATCCTGGCCATCCCTGACAATCCCCACTACTCCTTCTCTTCTAAGCACCCACATAAACTTCTGTACTTGTAACCTCCACACTGCTGACCACCCTCATCAAGCTAATCGGTGAGCTCCACAGAGAATGCAAATGCAATTATGCTCCTTTGGAAACTGGGGAATAATTAATTTAACTGTTTCCTATTGCAGGTCATTAATTTTTACTGCTCTCAGATGGCTTGCTGTTAGGGAGAGTAAGCTTAATAAGACTTGTGCTATAAGAGCCAGGAATTGTGGACACAGGCATCCAAGCATGGAGTGACTGCAGAAACTCCAGATGTAGAAAATCATTTACCAATAAGTACAAGAAACTTGATATTCCTTGAAAGAATGCATGGACGCTTTCATGCTCACTTTCGGTTTTACACTGATGAAACTTTCAGTAGAGTAACTCCTGATTTATTCTGTAAAAGACTTGAGGGACAAGCATATCTAAGATGTAGGAATTCTGAAGCAGACTTTCAGCATACAGAAAGAAACATGCATCAGTAAATTGAATTACATAGACTTACAAGCATGATCTGAATCATTAAAAAGATCAGGAAATAAAGTTATGAGAGATGATGAAAATGTGAGGGAACAGACAGCTTACAAAAGCAAAAGCAAAACATTTAACAAAATGACTACTTGACATGGGCCAGTCAAGCTTAAGAGAGAAAATACAGTGAGACTGAAACATGAAATTAAAGGGCATACACCAGAAATGACTGTTAACCCTTTCCGTTAAGATCACCTGATCTTAGCAGAAGAGCTCTGGACTGATCAGGGAACAGTCCTAAGTAAGACTGTGCTGACTGGACGTGGATTGTGATTTAAAAAGTAGACAATACTGTGGAGATTTCATTAACTAGACAACCACCAGAACTGGTAAGGGGAAGCAGGAACAGGGGAATTAATGCCAGCAAGAATACTTCCCCTTTCCAGTTTTGAAGACAAAGATAAGTCATATGTCTTTTAAAACAAAGAGTATTGTCAGCTCTCAGGAATATGTTTTGAAAGATTCTTGTATGGTGATGACAATCTACATCTGATCTTCAGATAAAATCAGAGAAAATACCCTCTGACTGGCTGATTAATCGCTTGCTGCTTCCTTCTTTGGAAGAACAGTCAATAACATGAGCAGGCTGACTTGAACTACCTACGCCTCAGCAACAGAAAGAAATCTGTTTGTATTTTTCTTGGGATGGATTGACCTGACCGGAGTTGGGCTACTTGGGCTGGGGATTTTGAGAAGAGAAAAAAGAAGTGGAATGGGAAGCATCTAATATGGTTTCCATAAGAAGAAAGCAAACAAAAAACCAAAAAAAAAAATCCCAAGGACCTAGAGGGGTTTGATTCTGGGTCCTCCCTAGTCTAGTCAGAAAATTACCAGGTGGGTCATCTCTAAAGCTTCTAGTTAAGGCATAGACTGGAGGATAGAAGAACCTCGTAGGCTCTGTCTTATATTCAGGACTGGCACTTCAGATTCAGCTGGATCAACAGAGGTATCTCTGTTATTATTACAGAGGATTCAAGACTGTTAGACCACTGGACACATTATCTGCTTTATGGTTATAAGTATAACATAGTTTCAGAGCTTAAGTTTCATACTTAACTATGTTCTCTGGAAACTGTCCAAAAAAAACCCCTCCAAAAACT
>JAWWEV010000115.1:56505718-56519648 GCA_035583235.1 Hafferia zeledoni
TCTCTCAGCCTTTGTTGACCAAGGCTTGCTGTTTAAGATTTCTAGCTCTTTTTGCTGTAAGCTGGATTTCAGATTCCAACAGGTCCCTGATAGACTGTGCATGCAGCCACACATGTAGGGGTATGTGTATTTATATGAGTATACACACCTATTGGGAGTGCACAGTCAGCTTTGCTACTGCCTGGATGTGGGGATCTGGATCTGTAGCAGTCTTGCTGTTCTTCAAATGTTGGGTTTCACAGCTTCTAATAGAATTTTTAAATTGGCAGTACTTGTGCTTGATTATGACCTTCAAATAATCATCTCTTAATCCTATTTTAGGCAATATTTGGGTTTCCATTATTCATTCCTGTATAGGACTTTGAGTTTTTAGAATTTTTTTTCCAATTTAGTGTAACTTGTGAAGCATAAGCAATGAAAAATTGTCAAAACAACACATTTAAAAAGGATATAATGACTTTCTTGACAATAATGGGATGAATAACAGTAGAAATGAATGCCATTTGTTCTAGTTCGACTCTTGCCTTATGCTAGACTGAGCTCATTCATTGCCTATAAGTCCTAATTGGACATCTCTTAAGCTTTTATAATTTTGATAACTTCACTTACAAGAACATTTCATGTACCATGGTATCATATACTAGTTTAGCAGATGATTTTTTTTCCTGATTTCTTTTTCTACTCCCACATCAGTTTGTGTCATCTCACCCCTCTATATTCATTTATTTCAGCACAATGCAAGGAAAGTTAAATGATCTGTTGTTTTACTTGATGCAATTCAGTATAATTCTCATTAGAGGGATATATTCTCAGGCTTGTAGTTGTATCTTTAATTTAATTTATTGTCAATGTTTATTTACTCATATTTTGTTACATCAAAATATAAAATATAAACACATATAAATATGTTTGCATACAATATACAAAACCTTTATGTAGGAAAAAATCACACTGTTTTACAGCTTACAGATTCTTGGAGAAATAAGGAGAGATTTTGGCTACCTTGCACTTCTGGAGGGCAGACTTCAACCTGTTTAGGAGACTGGTTGACATAGTCCCTTGGGAGGCAGTTCTGAAAGGCAAAGCAGTCCAGGAAGGCTGGACATTCCTCAGGAAGGAAATCTTAAGCACAAGGGAGCAGGCTGTCCCTATGTGCTGAAAGACAAGCCAGCAAGAAAGACTGGCCTGCCTAAACAGAGATCTATGACTGGAACTAAGCTAAAAAAAGTGGTGTTCTGCAAGTGGTGTTACCCAGGGCTCAGTACTGGGGCCAGGTCTTTATGTAATATCTTTATCACTGATCTGGATGAAGGGATCAAGTGCACCTCAGTCAGTCTGCAGGTGACACCTGCTTGGGCAAGTGTGTTGATTTGCTAGAGGCTGGGAAGGCTCTGAAGAGGGATCTGGACAGGCTAGATTGATGGACCAAGGCCAGTTGTATGAAGTTCAACAAGGCAAAGTGTACTGCACTTGGGTCACTACAACTCCATGCAGTGCTACAGGCTGGGGGAAGAGTGGCTGGAAAGGTGCCTGGTGGAAAAGGACCTAGGGGTGTTGGTCAACAGCCACATGTTGGTCAACATAAGCCAGCAATGTGCCCAGGTGGCCAAGAAGGCCAAGAGTATCTTGGTCTGTATCAGAAATAATGTGCCCAGCAGGACTAGGTCAATGATTGTCCCCACGTACTTGGCGCTGCTGAGAAAGTACCTTGAATTCTGTCTTGGGCCTCTCACTACAAGAAAGATACTGAGGTGCTGGAGCATGAAGGGTCTGGAGCATAAGTCTTATGAAGGAGATGGAGTTGCTTAGCTTGAAGAAACAGAGGCTCAGGGGAGACGATATCACTCTCTACAGCTGCCTGAAAGGGGGTTGCAGCAAGGTGGAGTCAGTCTCTTTTCTCTAGTAATAAGTGATATTACAAGAGAAAATGGCCTAAAGTTTCTCCAGGGGAGATTTAGCTTGGATATTATGAAAAATTTCTTCATGGGAAGGGTTGTCATGCACTAGAATAGGCTGCCCAAGGAGTTGGTAAAGTCCCCATCCCTGGGGGTATTTAAAATATGTGTAGATGTGATGCTTAGGGACATGGTGTAGTGGTGGACTTGTCAGTGCAGGGCTAATAGCTGGATTTGATGATTTTACAAGTCTTTGTCCAGACTAAATGATCCTTTGCCTCCATGTTTATACTCTGTTTATACATTTATGCTTGATACAGTATATGAAAAACCTCTCTCAGGAAGGTGTGTGGCAATGCTTCAAGGTTGCACATAGATACTGTGTGGCAGTTTAGGACAGGAAGGAAGTGGCAACTACTGCTTGCTGCAAAACCTGCAGAAAGAACGTTGTTGCTCTAATCAGTCTCAGCATTCACAGTTGCAGCAAATGGAGTCAAAAGGGACCAAGACACTTAAAGACATATTCTGTTCTGCACCCTGACAAAGTATCAAAAATTAAAAATGCCTTCCAGGAAGCCACTTGTCTAGTCTGTGCTTTAAAATCTCCCAAGATACAAATTTCACTTCCTCCTTATTGAATGCGGTGCAAAGCTTTATTTCCTTCTAAAATTTTTGGTTCTGATATGATAATATCACCTGCTGCAAGGGAGGCACATTACTTCTTGTCCTATGCACTGTGGAAGTGAAAAGTGGTCATTCCCTTCCTTTTCTAATGCTCCTTTATTGCTTTGAATGTTTTTATATATCCCACCACTTTCTGATCACTAGATTGAACAGATATTTCAGTCTTTTCTTTCAGATTGAGCATTCTAGAACTTCCACCATTCCCATGGCTGTCCTCTGGATTGTCTTTACCTGACTCAGACCTTTTTGGAAGCCTGGCAACTAAAACTGGATCAGGCAGAGAGTGATACAATAGTGAGGCAAACTGAAACATTAATGTACCTCTTTTATAGGTAGTATTTCTCTTTTGAGGAAGGGAGCCCCAAATTCTTCAGTGCCAAAGATTTCATTCATGTCTCAGCTACAAAGCAGCAGCTCTCGGGGTTGCTGTGTTGTCCTTGGCACAGAGCCATCACTGGCGATTTTGGCTGTGGTTTGCAATGCTTTACCTGAGTACTCAGAAGATGGGTTTGTTGGAGGAGGGACACTACCCTTCAGTGCCTGGCTAGACTTGTCCATCAGAACAGTTCATCTGGCTGCCACCTGTCCTGAGCTGAGGCTGTCATACCAGAGTGCTTTTGGAAGTGTGCTGCTCACTAACTAACTTGCTTTGGTCACTATAAGAGGCCTTTAGTGATCTGTGCTACTATACTTCTTTTTTTTTTCCCTATCTCTACAGAGGAAGCAATATGTACATCTCAAATTAACCAATGACAAACAATGGCATCTAGCAAAGAATTTTCATTTATTATGACCATTTAAAATTAAGCATGTTTAAAATCATAATGGAATTAAGAATACAATTGGAATAAGGAATTCATTAACTTAAAATAAATAAACATTATCAGAATATGTTTCTTGCTTTTCCTTTCTGGAAATTCCCAGTCACATTGACAACGCACAGAAAGTGAGGTGACTCCTTGCTAGAACTGCTATATATTACAGAAGAGCTATTTGCACACACCTTAGAGGCAACAGTTTCAGATTATGATTTTTTTAACAACTAAAAGCAAAATAAGATTGATAAATTGTAATGCAGTGTCCCTAGGATAGCAAAGACTTTTTTTTTTTTCCTAATTAAAAAGAATCTGGATAAGTGCAGTGGAGCTTGTGATGTCTTCCATCTTAGTTTGGAATAACTTTGTTGTACAAGGTAGACTCCAGCTCTGCTCAAGGTGGAGTTGACCATTTGGTATAAAAACAAATAGGATGAACTGAAGTGTCATTATATTCTCATGTCGTTATGAAGAGGAAGATATTTAAATAAGCCAAATCTTTTCTGCATATTAAAGGAAAATTAGTTATACCGAAATCAGTAAGAATTCTGTATTTTTCCTGCTACAGCTGATAGGCAGAACATATGTCAATGCTTTTTGGTTGAGCTTTTAAAACACACGGTGCAGCATATAGTGCTGAAATTCAGAGAATGAAGGAAGCTTACCCTACTAAGTAGTTTACTGAACTGTTTCAAACAATAATAGTATTACCATATGAAGTCTAAAAATTTGTAGTGAAGATGCTCTCTCTCATGTTAATACTCATACTCTTAGCCTAGAAAAATAAACAAAAACAAACAAAACCAACAAAAACATTTTCTGAAAGAGACAGCAAAGTGAGGAATTTATTCAGCAAAAAGATACATGCGAAAAGGAGGAACTCAAGCATGTCAGCTCCCTTTGCCATCTTTGATGCTGCAACTTGCATTCTGTAAGGCAATTAATGAGGACAAAGAGGTAAGAAAGAAATTGGATGAAACAACCCAGTTCCACTCCTGCACAAAAAAAAAAGAAACCCCCACAAAAAACCAAAACAGAAACAAAAAACCACCAACCAACCAACCGAAACCAACCAACCAAAAAATGCACCCAAAAACCCCAAAAAGCAAACAAAGAAAAAAAAAAAAACAACAAACCAAAACCAAATGGGAAAACCCACAACCCTTAAAAAGGAGGAAAATTTCAGGTCCAGTATGCCTGGCTGCACTCAGTGCCAGAAAGAGATCATTTTTGTGGATGGCTGGAGGTGACCTAGATATGTACATTCCAGTTTCACATGAATCTTTGCTGTAGCTCCTGGTATGTCTGCTTCTTCCACACAGGATCCTGGCTTCAAGTGTGTGATCGCTAACTGCACAGTGTCAGGATAGGTCTCATAAGTGTAAGTGTTCACATCACAAGGGTACCACCAATGTTAGCATGAGCAGTGCTAAACGATGCGATGGTGCTGAGTAATCTCTGCTGCCTAAATCAGATTGCATCCCTCCGCTCAGTAAACACCATGCATACTAATGTTGCAGAATCACTGCAGCACTGCCAAAAATGATGAAAACTAAGAGGTTCACTGGCGGTGCTTCTCCCAACAAAATGAGTGTTTTTCTTTCCCAATGACACAGACCAGAGATGCTCCACCTCTTAAGCAGAAAGATATCCTTCTGTCTCCTGCATGAAGTTAGCCTTGATGACAAAAAATGAAGAAAGGAAAGAGTCCAGTTAAGCCATCCGGTTTGTGCAATGTCTCTAGAAGAGGCAGAATCGCATTTTATACTAGTATTGCACGGCTGGTGTGGTTGGAGCTCAAAGTGGCAGACCGTCTTGCTAGCTCCTTCAAATATTTCTGTCCTACTGCTGTTATGTAAGAGCTGGTGTCCCAGTTTGCTTGTGCAGCTCCCTGCCTCATGCACGATGATGCTCTGGAGCCTACGCCAAAGGTAATGCCCCTACGGGACGCTATATATTGAAGCTATAATAACAGTTAATATCACTAGTAATAGTAATTAGCTGCGACAGCTCGCTAGAGCCGTCCTCAGAAGTATTTCGGCTACTCCCCTGGGCGCACTTCGGTTGTGTCGAGCCTCGGGGCCGAGGCCAGTGCCTCATCTCCCTATTCCCCAGCACAGCGGTCAATGCGGCCGCCTCCGGACAAGCTGCCCCGGCTTTGCTGCCGCTGCTGCAGCCGCGGCGGGGCCGTGCGGGGCGGGGCGCGGCCCCCCCGCGATGCGCGCAAGGACAGCGGGCTCCGGGGCACAGCGGGGGGGCGGGTGCGGGTTGCAGCGGCTGGGGAGCGCCGCAAGGATACGGCTCACGCACCCTCCGCACACGCACCCGCGCTCCCGCCCCCTCCCCACCCCCGCACCTGCTTCTTCGCGGCGGGCAGGCGGGGCGGGGCGGCGTCTTGTGCTCGGTAACCAGGGAGCTGTGCTGGGCGCACCGAGGCGCGGAGCAGCGCGGTGCGGCGGGCGGAGGTAGGGCGCGGCGGCGCGGGGCTGGGGCAAGGGGTCCCTGGGGCTGCGGGTTCTCGGCGGGGACCGCCGCCTCGGTGAGCTCAGGGTGAACCCGCGAGTCGCTGGACCTCGGCCGGGAAGGAGGGAGCCCCATGGGGCTCCCACTGCCGGCTTCTCATCAGCCGCTTCCTCCCCAACGCCGAACTGTCTTGAGGTGAATCCGAAACTCAGTGCCGTGCTTTCGGAGTTTGTCCCTTTTCCATGGTGGGTCTGCGGTTTTACCCGTTCGCAGTAGAGAACCCCTGCGGAGGGCTGTGGTGCTTCGCCTCCTGGAGCGAACATCCATGTATGTTGCAGAGATGCCCGGGTTTATGCTCAGTCACACGCTGCAGGCCAAAACGTAGTTGATCAAGGGAGATGTGACTATTCATGTGCGCTCCCGTGAAGCCAGTTTTAGGCTGGATTACGTGCAGTGATGATGCAGAAAGAACAAGTGTGCCGCGACAGAGATGCATAGAGCCCATATGTTCCCTGGTTTGTGTGATAACTCCCCGGAGGTAAGACCTGCTGAATACTCACAGGCAAGGTTGTTACTAGGATTTTCACAACCGTATTCATGCTGAGGAAAACTGCTTGTAAGGAATATTACTACCCTGCTACAAAAGACCAGATTTTCCAAAGTGATGAAGAAATACTTATGTAAATCATCTACAGGATGCTGAGGGAAACTCCGCTGCTCCTCACTGTGAGGGATTTATACCTATGTGGCTTGTAGGAAAATAGTATGTGGTGTTTCTGGCTGCTCGCCAGTACTTTTCAAGTGCCGAGCCTGTTGAACGACTCTTAACAGGCACGCACTTTCCTGTAGTAGTACTAGTGATGGACTGTGTGCTCTCTATGATCTATGATAACTATTTCTGTGATTCCTGTGTATACTTTAACATTTAAACAGATCCCAATCTATAAATGCTGATGGACTATGTTAAAATGCTGCCACTGGACAATAAAAGCAGGGTGCTATGTCTTTTAGTTGGTAAACAGAAATTCTTTTTTGTTTGTTGTACTAACTGTTTGTTGTGTGCTGAATGACATAAAACCTCCCCTGACTTATGAGGTACAGTGCTAAAATTTTGGAGTTACTTTTTTTTTCTTGTGAGAGTCAGGCATTGTCATTCGGGATGATTTACATACTCCTTAGAGCATGATGTTTTCCCCTGGAAAAGGAGCTCTCCAGAATGAGCATGGTGCTGCATGATGGAATGATTAAATTCTCATCTTTGTAAACCCTGCTAAATGTGAAAGTAGGAGTGATCCCTACACTTCCCTCCTGTTCTCTTAATTTCTGTTAATAGTGTCTACTTTGGCTTGTTTGTTTTATGTTACCTTCGGAGATAATATATGTCAATGGTGATTCTGTGTTGCTGAGTATAAGATACCAGTGGATAGGTATTAATAACAAGAGAACCCTAATACATTTGAGGTTTGGGTTTGTTTTTTTTTTATTGGTTGGTTGGGTTGTTTTTGTTTTTGCTTTTGTTGTTGTTGTAATTTTATTCTATTTTTACTCTGAGTTTGTCCGTAGTTATTCGGACTTCTGCACTTAATGCAGACACAAGAATCTCATAATGACTATACACCTCCATGCAGCATTACTTTCTTAAATAGGAGAGGCCTCCAGGATTTGGGGGATTTTTTGTGTATTTTGGAACCTTGGGAGCATCTTCCTATAAACTTTACTAGAGCCATGTCAAGTTAGACAGCATGTCAGCAGCTACACTTTTCAGAGAAGGTAACACTTCAGTACCAGGTCGGGGAGAGCAGAAGTGCACAGGGAAGGAGAAACAGTAACCCGTTACTGTTTAAATGCATTTGGGGAGAGGGTAAAAGTTCCTGACCCTGAGGAGAATCTTGCTGGGTGAGGCACTGTACAAAGCATGAATCCCCAGAGAACTCTGAAGCTCAGCAACATCAGTGAGTGCTGGGGGTCTACAGAGCATCTCTGTATCAGGCCCCAAGAGGCATACATGTACATTCAACCTTCAGAAAAACACCACACTGACCCATCTCTGTTATGCTTTGTTATGCTTTTTTCTTTTTTTTTTTTTTTTTTTAATCAAGTAGTGGCTGTAGTTACTGGGAAACTACATATGTCAAACAAATATTTTTTCCATACTTGTTACCATAGCTAGTGACAAAACTTTAGGGTTTTTATGTCTCCTTCTAGGTCACAGAACTTGTGTCTCCTTAGAGGTGCAGTGGTGTACCTCTGTAGCAACTGGACTTTTGCCTTTGTTTCACCCAAAGGCACAGGTATAACAGGGAAAACAGAGTGTTTCTGTTTCTGTTTCTCCATTCATATGACAGTTGTCTGGTCCTTGCTCACAAGTTGTACTTAAGCTACATTTCTTGCTTGGGAGATGTGTAAGAATACGAAAGTTTACTTGCTTATCTCAAACTTAGCTTGACCCACCCTTTCCTGAGATGTGTCAGTTTTATATTTGAGTAGTCTTTTTTTTTTTTTTTTTTTTTTTTTTTTTTTTTTTTTTTTTTTTTTTTTTAATCCTACAGATGTATCTCTGCAAGTCTTCTGCTAAAGGTCGTATTATGCCACAGAAATCCTAGATGCCATATCAGTATTAAAACAGAAAAATCAGAACAGTTCTCCTACCATTAACCAGCTTACACATTAGATCTGGACTTCACTGTGTGCTATTTGCTTGTGTATTGTGACCTCTGATCTTAATCATGGCCTGTCTTTGTCTGCACAGACAGTAAGCTCTCTGAGTCAAGGATTATATCCTGTGTTTGTAAAAGGTAACGAGCTACTGATCCCGGTCTCCTGCTATTACCAACAGCTACACAACTATAACACATTGCTGCAGAACTTCAATAACAGGTTTACTAAGCTGCTGTATAAGATGTCTTTAATCTTTTTATCAGTAAGACTGAATGGCCTTTCTTTGGAGGTATCTAACAATGTATGATTTGCCAATTTTTCTAAAAAATAGGAAGTCTGTGCCTTTTATTTTCTCCTAGAACACTTTGCATTTTCTGTTCAAATGGCATTAAAGCTTTCAAGACAAGAATCACACCACTGGATTTTTGCTCATCCTCCCAAAAACTTAATAAAAGCTAGACAATAAAATGCTTGCTTGCTGAGATGCAAATACCTACATAGGTTGTGTACATGACTAGGATCCGACCAATAATTTTTAAATGCTAGAGTACAATTATATATAAAACATAGAAGATTGTGTGCCGTATATGCCACAGATTTAAATGTCAGATGTGCAAATTACCTTGATCTTTCAAGTTGTCAGTTGCTGTTGCAAGACCTTCAAACTTCTGCAGAATGAAAAACTTTTGTTCAACTCCAAAATATGCTGAAGGACAACTAGATGAACCAAAGTAATCTGGAGTTCCAGAAGGGAACATCATTCTCTTCCTCCCCATACTCCCCAACAAAACCAAAGTTCAATACCTCCAGGTAGCTACTGTACCTTTTCAGTGTGGGGTTGGATGGTCAGTGAGAACATTATGTTTCAGTGTTCCTGTTTCAATACGTTATTTGTCAAAAGTCTTGATATGTCTCTTATTCCAGCTTTTTCTATTAAAAAGCAATCCACACAGTAGAGAAAGGACGCACAGAGTGATAATGTTTGGGTTCAACTATCAAAAACACCTTGCAGAGCCAAAATTGCATTTTCCATGATCTTATGTGGTGCACTGTTATGTCCCATTCGACTTGGGAAAGTTCCAGTATCCACTGACTTCTGCTGCATTGGGTTTAAGTAAACAACTACAGATTTGTAGTTCAACTATCAGAGTACAAATGCCAGCCTGGCTTTTGGAAGAGCAGTGAGGAGATACTCCATTTTTTCTGAGGGTAGTATTAAGAATAATTTGGGGTCACTTTACCCTACTTCTTAATCCTAGCTCCTAATTTTAGTATATCCAGTAGGCATTAACTGCAGCTTGACAGATTTATTCAAATAAGTTTACAGATGGATTCTCGATTCATAAGCTACAAGTTATCAGTATTCTGGGATGAATTTTGTTAAGTTTTTCCACTTTTAACTGAATTTATTTCAGGTGGTGCTGCTTCCAGTTTTTGTTGTGCCTTTCTCTATCAGAAATGTCTTCAGTTGAAAAATCAGTATAACACCAACTGAGGCAAATTAAGTTCCTCTTGATTTTATTTTCTACTTTCTTTTTACTTATCTGCCTAAGAACTGTTTGCTTGCTGTCTTTATTCCTCAGATGGTCTTTCAGCAAGTCTCTCTTCATCCTTGTAGACAGCACACACTATGGTAGTGCTCTTCACTTCTCATCCTTTGTTTCTGCCCTCTTACTTCTGAGTGATGGCTTTTACAATTATGTTTTATTCTACGCTACATAGGTGTACAGCTGCTAGACCTTGGACTTAAAGAAAACCCAGCCTGCTTCACAGTGCTTTTCAGCCTAATTGACTTCTGTACTGATTTCCCTTTTATTTTTTTAAGCACTGTCTCTTTAGATAATCTCCTGACCTGCTTATGTGATCTGGGATATTCTTGTAATATTTTGGACTACATAAATCACTTCCTTAATCAAAGCTATTTTCTGTGATTAGCTTTTTTTTTTCCACTACTAACTAAAACCCAACCTAAAATAGCTGGTTCTGTGACTGTTTGGTGTTTGAAAATGCAGTTATGACCTCTTGTAAATTCTGGTCCCTACCTTTATGTGAATCATTTATTCCTGACTGGCATGAGACTCATTGCTGTCTCATAGGACTGCATCTATTCCAGCAATGTCCATTAATCTGGCTGCATTTCCGAGACCTCTTAAATTTCAGAAACCGAACTTTTGGATCAAAGTGGACTTCTAGCACTACAGCAGTTAACCATGCTCAAAAATTCTTTTCCTGGATTTTTTTTTTTTTTTCACTTGGTCAGTTCTCTGCAACTGTTGCTTGCCAGGGAAATCTGCTTCTTTGTTAATACATAATGGCACCCCCTCACTTGACCTTTTTTCTGCTGTTTCTGATATTCTGTTCAGTTCATGTGCTGTAGTTATTTTAGTTATTCCACTATATTTCTTATATCCATGCAACATTTGATTTGAAAATTACTTCTAGCTGCAGGAGTTCCATGAATTTATTACTCTGCTTATTGTCCTCTCAAATATCTTTTTTTTGAAATGTCCTTTATTAGAAAATGAGTCTTTTCACTGCCTGTCACCATTTCTTGCTCTCATCAATATCTTTACTTGTTATCGGTATATCCTTGTTTGTCTGGAGTTTCTTTATATATTGCTGCTGTAATGATAGTTTATAGAAGTCTAAAACTGTATTTTCAGATACAACCATGCTTTTACATCAATAGCTTCTTATCCTGGCTGCTATATGTGGCATCCATCCTAGTGTACTGGAAATCAAAGAATCACAGGATGGTTACAGTTGGGAAGCACCACTGGTGAGGTCATCTGGAATCTGCAAGTTGTGCCAACATGAAGTATAGTCAGAGAATTGTTTATCCTTTTTTTGGTCAGGTTTATCTTTAGCCATTGTTGTACATCTTATATGTTGTCTTCACCTAGCTGGTGTCTGTTTTTCTGAAACCACACTTCTGACAGGTGGGTCCGTTTTCCTTTAATATGTTTTATAAACTTTAGGAAATGAAAGATAAAATATAGTCTGGTCTTGCCAACAGTATTCTAGTTTTACCAATAAAAGAAAAATAAAACTTTTTTTAATTCAAAGTGCTCCTGAGCACAGTGAGAAGAAGATGATTACATGGGGGACCCAGAAAATTAACCCACAATAGATGTAATGTTTTTCTTATCTCTTCCATAGAACAGACATCTCACTTTTCTGATATTTGAAGCTAAATGGTTCTTGTATGAGAGGAGTTCATGTTTCCTCTTTTCATCTAAATACAGATTACCAGGATATTAATATAAGAAAGAGGTGTTGGCACAACTTTATCCGTTAAATCCAGATAAGTGGCAAATGTAAGAAAAGATTTTTTGAATTTATATGCAAAACCATTCAATTTCACTCTCGTGTACTAATTCCATCAATGTTCAGACCAAAAAAATTTAATAATTTATAATGTTAAATAGTCACTTGTTGAATGCTAAAACAAGGAATCACTCATATAGTCCTTCAGGTTTATTTCAGGCTAAGATTTATGAGATTTAAGCCATGCACTTTTTAAAAAACTTGTGTATTTTAAAAACATATCCGTCTGAAGAACATATCTTTATGTCTGGCACTGAAATTGAAAATTCATTCTGTTTATTAAGAATTATTTTGTGTAGCAACTATGCAATATTTAATTAAGATTCTAATGCATACAAGTCTGAAAAAAATGTAGTCTTTCTGTAGGAAAAAAAAAAATTTGTTGAAGTCTTTAACTGTAGAAGTAATGAAAAAATTCCCCTCTGTATTGCATTGAATACTTGACTGGACTTTTTATTCTGTAGAGCTTTAGATTTTGGCTAAAGACATGTGGGAAGAGTTCACGAAGGCTTTTTCCATCTATTCTGTTGATGTTTTTTGTTGCTCTGAGCTGTGGTTTTCTGCCCGTGGAGGTGACTGCACATGAAAATCTTTCCTTCCTACCTGTACTAACTTAGTGTGATCTTTAAATGAGTTAATTCCCACTGCTTGCAAAGGAGCTTTTGAATGAGGGTGTATATTTAGAAATGCATATTCTTCTTATGAAGCTGATTTAGTATCAGCTAAATAAATTATTAATTACAAGTCTGCCATTTATCGCTGCACAGTGACTCAGCCTGCTGTATGAGTAGATTGAACATATATCTTCATAACAATTTCTGAGACACTTTTAACTTGGAGTTGGATCAGGATCTTCTGCAGCTCCTCTAAATCTGCTCATGTACAGCTGTTTTACACCAGCTCCCTCATGGTGTGAGTAGGCTGGTATTCTGATATTGCTACTGCTGTTAGCCAAAAACAATCAGACAAGGCATTTTTAATACCCCTTATCCCTGCCCAGAAATTAGTCTAACAGCTTGCTTTAAATGTTGCTGTACCTTGCTCACGGTGCTTGAAATATTAGCAGTGCCACTGCTGCTAAAACAAGGCTACATTTAATCTACTGTGTTATAAATATTTCTGGTTTCGGTGGAGTTAGACAAACTGATGTTTCATTTAAATATTGCAGAGGAAGCAAAGTTCACCAAGCTGACATATGTGAGCACAAGCAACAGAAAACCTCTTGCTGCTCCACATCCACCCAGTCATGTGCTATTTGGTGTGTTATTGCTGACACTCTCTGCAGTGATTTAGCAACACTGGGGGACCATCAGCCCCAGCCAATGTTGTTACTGAGAGGTGTGATGGTGACACGTTCTTGTGCCTAGCGGTCACAAGGGTGAGGTTCCTACCTGCCAGGGTGCCTTTCCACACTTGGGAAATAGTGACTGATATGCACAGTCTCTGCATCATCAGAAGGGTGTGGAGCAAAGCCTGGAAGGTGGGAAGGGGTAGGGAGAGAAGGAGACCCCTGAAAGAGAGAGAAGACACACATGGGAAGAGAGTATATGAGCATCCAGGTGTCATGTAAAATGCAGACATATGCAAGAATAGTAGCAATGTGTCTGAAGTAGGTATTAGTACCACTGGGGCCATGGCACACAGGAGTACAGCCCAAGCATGTAAGTGGACTTTGCAGTCTGTTTTGCACCTTGGTCCATCAAAAGCATGCTTCCCTGAGGTCCGTTGATTTAAAGCCAGCCTATGTCTGTTGACCTGAGCAGCATTTATGTATCCAAAATACATGGTAAACATGCAATAAAAACATCAGTAAGAGGGAAAGCAGGAAGTTCTTTGGGTCAGGCATGGTTTGAAGAATCAGAAAAGGAAATGTTTAAATGTCATTTCCTCTGGCAGCCCTTACATGTTGACACAGCTCCTTTGGAATAGTTCATAGGGCCTAAAGCTCTGCTGCCTAAAGGCTTGTCTGCCTGATAATGGAATACTCTATTCTCTGACAAACCTTGGGGCCAGGAAAAGGGCACAACACCAGTAAACCCACTCACAATTTTAATATTGATCAACTGCCTAGCCCCTTGAATTTGGAAT
>JAWWEV010000115.1:56519748-56551063 GCA_035583235.1 Hafferia zeledoni
AGGAAAAGGGCACAACACCAGTAAACCCACTCACAATTTTAATATTGATCAACTGCCTAGCCCCTTGAATTTGGAATGGGCCCAGTGTGTGTGGTATGAATCAAATTATTCTTGGTGTCTACCCACTCAGTTATTTCTTATTAGGGAAATCGATGCATACATACACAACATGTACTTGTTCCTCAGAAGCTGTTATTGATAAGTTATCTGAAGACACTAATGAGATTGTTTTAGACCAGATTTGTAGTCACACAGATTTTATTATAGTTAAAAAAGTGTTACGTACTTGTAGCAGTTCTAGTTCCCAGCTTTTGATGTTAAATGACCCAAAATGCAGCATCATCAATCCCTAGAAAAATTAATGTAAGTACAATTTTATTTAATAATGAAGAGTATGAACCTCAGTATTTCAGATTAGACCACCCTTTCCAGTGGAGTTAGGGATTATCCTGATCAATGAGTTTTTGTTATGTGAGCCTTCCTAGCGTGGTGAAATAGAATGAGAGTTGTACACTTTTGGATTTTACAAGTGGTTTCAGTTTTCCTCTTTTATGCCTAATATTATTTATGGTAAGAAGTATTACAGTATTACTTTCAGTAAGTATAATATTATTGTTATTTCTAAAACATCATCCGTAAACATCCTTGGGAAAGCATTGATGTCTGGTGCATTGTCAATTGTGTTTAATGATTTGCTTTTGCAGCTTCATTCTACTTGATGATTGCCAAGCAAGCTTTCAGCATTAATTATGTCTCTGGCTGGAGTGTAAACTATGGGTGGAACACACCACTCTACCTGTTAAGATAGCACTCAAGACTCAGACTTTTTAGTTTTGCAGAGCTGGGAAAAGTTTTCTCTAAACCTTGATACTATTTTTTCAGGTGCTGAGATTTGACAGTGCTTTGCCACAACCCTGTGAGGGCCAGCATTGGACTGGAGGCACCTGACTGCCTCTGGGATGCTGTGCCATGGCTGAGAGTTGAACGCTAAAAGGAAGCAACTCAAGATCCTCATCTCACTGAACTCCACATCTTGGAGGGAGACTTCTGTCAGGGGGACTGGACTCGCAGCAAGGAGATCATGGCTTCATCCCGACTAGTAGCAAGATCTAGAGACATTGCCAATGTCATGCAACGGCTTCAGGGTAAGTGACTGACTTGGGCTGGTGCTCTCATGAATCCCGTTATAAATGGAGCTTCAGAGTTTTTACTATACTGTACAGGCAGAACAGTATTTCCAAAGTTTAGGAATTTCTCTAAACTAATATAATGGAAAGTATTTCTAGCATATCTAGAAGTCCCTGATTGTAAAAGTCCTTTGGTATAGCATTAGCAGCAGTGTTTAAAAGCATTTGGTATTATGAATGTGGCACCATGGGACAGGACACTGAATTGAAGATTAAGAGACTTTGGTTCTGTTGTACCTGATTGTACATTGTTTTTCTCATAGAAAAGAGAATAGAAATTATAGCTATCCTTTTCACAACTTTGAAGTCAAGTGGTAGATCTTTCATACTGATAAACTAATATTTATTAGTTTAGCAATACTTGCTGTCTCCTAATGGGAACAGCACTTTATTATATTGTTAATCATTGAAGTTCAATGAGCTTATTATTAGTGCTCAAGTTGAGGACCTTTTAGGTAACACATCACAAGTTATCTTTGCAATATTCATTGAGTATTCATTATGTTTTTATGTTCTTATAACATTATTAAGTAAATGTATTGTCTTTTTTAAAGTTTACATACCTACCTGCTGCTGCTAAAAGAATTGCATTCTGAATGGGGTTTTTTTGAAATCATGGCATTGACTAGAAATAAATTGTCAGTGCAGCTGTAGGTTTCACTCCCATTAACTTTTGAACTTCATCATAAATCCCTGACCTTTTGCTTTTACAAAACCAGCTTCCACTGACTTCCACAAAAGCTTATATGCACAGAACCCTTGCTACTCCCTTCTGTATCCTTTAAATTTGGAAGCTTTATCTGCTCCTGGCTTTTCCTTCCATTTATTGTTTTTCAGTTCACAGTATCTGAACTCAGCTTCCCAGCCACCAGCTACAACTAGCATGGATAATTTCCAAGTAGCCTCACTAGATAAATGGAAAAAGAAATAAATATGCAGGGTCTGTCCTATTTAGAACTTTTACAGCACTTCATGAATTCCAAAATGCTGCTTCTTAATTTTCCTCAGCCTTTTGTACATTTGCTATATTTTTCCATGTTATTTTTATTTGCGTCTGCTAATTCTTAGGCCACAATCTTGGACAATGGTTTCATGCTCGGAGAATCTGTGGCTTAAATATTAGGATAAGACACTCCAGGTAGGTTTGAATGAAAGAGTGCAAGGGTACAGTGAAGCAGCCACCTCACAGAACAGACGGGGTCTTAGTACACTGTGTGTATATATCACAGTATGCTATATATTTGTAAGAAGTCATGTTCTTAATAAGGATTCTAGGAAAAAAAAAAAATTGAAGCAGCAAATGAAATAATTATGAAACTGTGACACCTTCTGAGACGTATGAAGAAGTGCATAAGAGAAATGGCAGAGGTGCTCAAAGGTTATAGAGACATATATCAAAGGAAAGGGATCAGGGAGCTGAGCTGTGTTCAGGAAGGATTATCCAGACTGGTACTCTGCAGCAGTGTATAACGAGGATGCTACAGGAGGCATTTACAGAGCGTGGGGACCATTAATTATCTGACTGTTATTTACTAAATTTCTAAACATCTGCAAAGCTGAAAAAATAGCTGTTCTGTTTATTAACACTTTGGGTTTTTACACATTTTCTTTTTGCATTTTTCTGTATTTTGCTCTGTTGAAATCTGATACATAACTCAGTCTGCTGTATTTTTTTGTTTGATTTTGTTTTGTGGGGTTTTTCTGAAAATTAAGCAAAAATAATTAAGTCAACTCTGAAATGAAGGTATTTTAGAAGAAAATATAGGAATTAAATGGAAATTTGGGATCACATGTTAATTTGAAGTCATACCTGTAACTGCATTCTTTGCTTCTCAGTTGAAATCAGCTCAGCTTGGTATTGATGGGATCTGAGTTCTGCTGCAGAAGCACTACTTGAATAAATCACCTGTGCCAATACTGGAGTGCTTGGAGCCTAAGTCTTTTTTTAGTCTGTAGTTCTGCATTATGGATGAGCAGGCAGTCTGCACTGCGACTACCTTAGCCCTTGTTTAAGGTTGCTCTACCTTTTAGAAATTATAGTAGTCAGCTGAAATAGGAGTAGATGGGACATAGTAACACTGAGATATTTCTTGGCGTGTTTGCATGGAAGCCCAGAATCAGTGCAGTTGGAGCTGGGAGCATAGCTCAAGGTGAGAGTGGAATTGACAGTTCTCAAGGTGTAACAGGAATGGCAGTGTTTTGGGGGATCCTCAGGCAGCCCTGAGCTGCAGCTGTGCCTTACAACACCTATTTTTGTACCTGGCTGTAAGCTGCGCAGGAGAGTTCTTGTGTGATACTGTTAGACAGTGCTGCAAAATTTCAGTGCTGGAAATTCATCAGCATTGAGGGAGAGAAGTAAAACCAACTGTGCTCCCTCCTCCACAGTGTTGTGTCATATTTGTCTCGTGGGTTTCCAGTCAGTGTTTGTCATGGGAAAGTGTAGGAAATACCAGAAAAACACCACTCTTCATTGGGATTCAACACCAGTTTTGAAATATCTGCAGTACATACTCTAAGTGAATGCACTTATACCTACTCTCCTAAAGTCTATCAGAGAGCCACAAAGTTGATTCTGGCATTGGTTGGGTTTTGTTGTTTTTGGGGTTTTGTGTTTGGTGTTTTTAAGAAATTTTTTATTTTTTTAAAATATAAATTTTTCCAGCGGCTTTTACCTGCAATATACTCTGTACATGTACAGAATTTTTGAATAACACTACATATCACTGGCTCAGAAATCCACTTGGGTCAACCAACAGTAAAGATGCACTGTGTTCTGGGCTGTGGGTTTGTATGCAAGTGTGTATAGAACCTGTCTAATCCCATGGTGCCCAGGCAAAGACTTGTTGCAGTATAGCTGTCTCTGCTTAGAAGAATGGAGGATCTACTTCTTTAGTCTAGGCCAGGGAGGGCAGTGAAGTCAAGATTTATGATCTCTAACTTAATCATTGCTATGATCCTAATAAAAATTAAGACATAGGGCTATTCATTATAGCTCATTCTGCACTCTGGAGGGAGACAGGTCTCTTCAGGAGGAGTATGATCCTTTGTAATTTGAATTTTAATTATTAAGGGTATGTTTTTGAAGCACAAACATCTTTCCTTTTATATTTTAGTTCTAGGAACTTTATAACATATATAATAGGCAAAAGTTGCAGAAAAGAGTAGCCTTACTACTTTCAATGGAGAGTGGGGAGGTGGCTCTGAGGAAAGGTTAATCATAATTGGGAAGGTAGGTGTAAATCCACAGAAGTCATAGGTGCCCTTGATCTCACTCTTTTCCTAGAGACATGCCCTTCACTGCATGTAGTGTCTTTCCACCAGCTCCTGCTTGCTGCTTAGCCTTCCCTCAGCGCTTGCCGAATGGTGCTGCCCTGCTCAGTGCTCAGGGCTGCCAAGTCTATCCTGCCTGGATCAGGCAAGTCGGGCTTGAAGGGATTGAAAGAGTGTCATGACTACTTTAGGAGCTAATGTAACCCAAGACAGGCATTTCAGAAGGGTGTAAATGATTTTTCTTAAAGTCTCTATCTCACCTCATTGCTGCAGAGAGACACAGGACAATACAGAGATGACACTTGTTGGGGTTTTTTTGTTGGTTTTTTTTTTCGTGGTTGTTGTTGTTGTTGCAGAATTTAAGTGTGAGGAACCCAACCTCATGCTACTAAAGAATGAATTGATGACATCCTTCCCTGTAATTGTCTTTGCACAATTTATTCCTTGATAGTACAGTTCTAGGTTTTATACAGTACCTTATGCTTCCTAGTTTACTTGTTCATGTTATAAAAGCACTCATAAAACCCAAGCAGAACTGGTGTACATCACCAATATGAGTTATATTCCTAGAACCGTCTTTCGAATTACTCTGGGAATTAAGGCCAGTTGGCACAAAAGCACAACTCCTTAGACTATGGGAAGTTCAAGTTTTACTAGCGTTATAACTATACATTAAAGACTCTTAAAGTATTTCTAATAGCTACAAATATCCAAGCAAGGACTACTGGAAGACAGTCTAATAAACCTCTTATGTGTTTGCAATCTCTGCCATGATGAAATTCAGTCTTTTCCATTAGTATGCACTGCTACAGACAAACTGCAGTCATGCTAATGCTATTACGGAGGAAAAAAAAAAAAAAAAAAGAAGAAGTAGTTAAAAAGGAAAGCAAGCACCTCATTCCTCAGGACCTTGTGGCTCCTGTATAGTGATTTGCTTTTACTGGTTTATAGGATGTCACTGTAGCATACTATTACTGCAGGCCTTTTTTATTCCCACTTTTCCCTTCCTCTATCTTTGCCCTTACAATTTCTCATTTAGAAGTCTGTGCTGTATGGTGATTTTTCTGACTGTCATTGTGTTTATTATTGAGTCATCATTTAGTCAAGCAGGATGTTTTATTCCTTTTCTATAGTGGATCAGAAATATTCTGTCTGCACTACAGTCTACACATTTATGCCACCCCTTATGTTGCTGTGGTATAACTGATGTTTTGAGACTGTTATCTATTTTAACCCCATTCAGTCAACCCAGTTCTAGGATGTACAAAGTATATCAATTTGAACAATACAATGTTATAAGGCAATCAGTTTGTTGTCTTACAAACCCTCTCCAAATTATATGGAAGCATAAAAAATTTCTTCTCAATCTTCCTTTTAGATCTGGGTTGCACCACTGTTCTTACTTGGTTCTTAAACTCACCTTAGACTGTGGGTATCTTGGGTTTTTTTGTAAGCTCACTGTAGAGAGACTTCATCATATAGCAGAAGCTATGGTAGGAAAGCAAGCAACATGGTCATGCATGAAGACCCACTGTGCTGGAAAGGAGACATAATTCTGGTAACGTTCATACGCTCCAAAAAAGCTTCAAGACAGGCAGGTCAAATTATCCTCAAGTCCAGTCCTTATTTTATGGAAAGTTACCTACAATTGAGTATCATTTATAATTTTCATGTCTTCCTTACATTAACACTATTCACATAATGCTGTGGGTTGGGTTTTCTTCAGGATAGTCCTTCCTTCCTTACTACCCTGCCTCCCCTTCCCCTTAAGTTTTGGCTCTTTTTTTTCCTTCCTTGTACATCCTAGCAGTTCCATACTAGTACCATTAACTAAACAGTACTTTTGTTTGTTTGTTTGTTTAGCTGATAGGCACTTTGTTATTATGTACTTTCAGTGGTGTTTTCTTTTGTTTGTTTTCTCTCTAAGTCAACAGTGACAAGAGCCACAGTTTAACATTAAGCTAAGCTGATTTAAGAGATATGTGCTGCTGAAAGATACCTTTCTTCACTTCATGCATGTTCCAAACTTTCTTTCCACTAGTACTCTTCCTCCTCTTACCTTAGACCTGAACCACTTGAGACTTGGTTTGTAGAGGCCAGATGAGTTCCTGGAAAAAAATGTAGGGTCTTCCTTTCAGTGCCATTTGTCATTTTATTGACTGCAAAACCAAAGTGCAAGATGATGTTTGTAAATATGAGCAAAACTGAAAATGTGTGTTTGTTCAGGGAGGACATGCTGCACATCTTGCACAGTTGAGTTTTACCCCCATATTACAAACAGTGCTCCAGTCAAGGTTTCCTTCTATACAGTTTCTGTATATACTGCTTCCATGTAGTCCTGCTGCTACCTTTTCTTTTGTTTTACTATCTAAAGTGTTCCAGTTTGATTCCTGCATCTTTTTTGGATTTAAAAGGTTCTTGAGTTGCAGAAGACACCAGTGTGAATTATTAGTCTCTTAGGTGAGCAAATCTTGTAACTAAGGCAATTCATTACTCATTGGCAGTGCATTAAGGGAAAGTAGACACTTCTAACTCTATTGACCGGTATCCAAAAACAGCCCCATACTAGCCAATGTGAAGAAAATTACCTCCATCCCAACTGAAACCAGCACAAGGTAATATGATGTGAATGCCAAGTAAATCTAAATTATGAATTTGGAATCTGAATAACATTGCAGCCCACAAGTTACTTAACAAGAGAAATGGTGTAGGAAAATTTAAGTTAATACTATTTCAGAACAAAATATTGAAATATAGGGTTTATGTGTGAAGATTAAGACAGCTGGAAAAAATCTCCATCATAGCTGAAAAGAAAATTATTAAAGGGTAAAAACAGAGATGAAAGAGATCAATTATTTTTTATTTATTACAACAAAAACACGTGAAAAGGTTGTTCTGCTGCTGGGGGTATTCAATTTAGATATTAGTTAACATTTGATAAGGAAAGATGCTAAGGCAAGCTGTAAAATCACCATTTTTAGAAGTATTTCATTTTAGTTTATTCATACGCAAACAATTCCAGTGAGAATCCACTTCAGGTTTCTTCTGACCCATGTATCTGATGGTAATAATCTGATGTATTGGTGACAAAGATAAGTTCTGAGCTGCAGGTAGGTATTGCAAAAACAGGGGGGAAAGGATAAAATCAAAACATTTCCCTAGTAGAACAAATGGCTAAAGTATGAAGTGAATTTACATATCATATTTTATTAGAATGTTTTCCCTATAGTTAGACTGTTTTGACATATAGAGCAGTAAGTATCTCAGTGGAAAGCACCATATGCTGGGGTTTTTATTTCTTTTTTGACTGCAGTTAGCTTTCACTTTGTATTCTTTTCAATTAGAACACAGTCCTGGGGCAGTATGTGCAATACAGACTGTATTTTAGTGAGGCATGGCCCTATTTTTTGATTTTTAAAGGATTTTTTTGGATAACAAATTCCATTATGTAAAATGCTTTTTAAAAGAACTTTTTAAAGTTAGTATTGCCATCTCATTGCATACACTTTTTCTTCTGCTTTTTATCACAAATATAATGATATAAATCAACATATTCTGGTTACTTTTTGGTTTTGCTTGCACTTTTGGTGATCACAGTACAGCCTCCACAGGTTGGATAAATAACCTGTGCTCCTCTTTCCACTTTGTTTTCGGTCAACCAGGATATAAAGCACTGAAGATCATGCAGATGCTTTATAAATGACAAACATATATTTGCATTTGAGTTGCTATTTAAGAAAAAATCAACATATTTTTCCAGTTTTCATCTGGGATAAAGTATATGTTTAGAACGGAAAATGGTTTACATGGTAGTGTCTCACACAGAGATTGCTTTTGTTTGGTTCTGGAGGAACACAGCTCAAAAACTGAAATTCTTGTCATACGCTACTCTTGAAAAACTGACAGCATATGTTACACAAAATGTAGGAGGCTAAATGCAAGAGTAAAATCTTCTTTGTGTAATTTTATAGTCAGTGGTTAGCATTTCTGCATCTTAAATACAGTGGATATCCAAAATGTGTCAGGCGAGTTGTGTTTTACATGAACCCATCTTCAGCAGCTCCATGCTGCTCAATATGATTTGACAAGTTCATATGTAGGCATCCACACTGCAGCTGTGTAATTTTGGTTGTGACAAAGTGCTCTCTGAGCCTCAAAAGATATTTCAGTTAAGACTGTCTTAAAATAACATCTGCCATATTTGTAACTGGTGTGAAAAGGGTGATATTTCGAGGAGCCTAAATAGGAACAATTATATGTCAATTCTGAGGGTTTAGTGAAGATAAAGATTTTGAGAAGGAAAATATTGTAGTGGTGAGTATTTTTGAGAGCACCCCCTCTATTCTGATAGGCTGTTAGACAGTTATTTTAGTAATAGCTTTGGGTTGGAGGTATTAGGAAACAGAATATATTCAAAATATTATGATGTCAGGTTTTTCAATGCAGGTTTGACAATTCGTCAGTTGTCTGTGACATCTATTTCATTTCCTGTTTCTATTACAGGATACTGCAGGCTTCAAAAATTAAACTTTATCTCCTGAGAGCTGTGCTGTGGCACCTTCCTACCATACATTTTGGTGTATTAATAAATTTTAGCATAGCTTATTGTCATCATCATAAATAACCCTCCCTTTTGTAATGCCACATCTGTTGTTTTTTAACACTAGAAGAACTGAAAATTACAGGAGGACATGTCTCTTGTCCCTCTTACTAAGCAATAACCATTAAAATAGTTTTATAGAGGAACTATTGCTGATCATGCTTGTATACTGATGTAGAGACTTCTGTAGAGACTTCTGTGAAAAAGTTCTACTTTTTTTACAGTTTTTCCATTATCATGTTTTGCCTGTTTGTAGAAATCAGAAGCTTCACCATTTTCATTTATCAGGATTCTAATATAATTCAAAAAAATATACTTGCAGGCAGATAAAACACACAGATAAACAAATAGCACCTAGCAATTATTATCAATTTATTCCACATACTTTTTTTCTAGAATGCCATTTCTATTTTGCACTTTAGACTTCATTTACTTAAAAATATCCTCATTTCTGTCACAAAGCTTCTCCTTGTGAGTCATATCACTGAATTCTAATTTTAGGCTCACACTGAGGTTTTTTAGTTGGTAGTTCTATGTATCCAAGTGAATTGTCTATTACTGAGTACAAGGAAACAGACTACTTATTCTGTCTTTCATCCAAGATGAGAAAGAGCTTTATGAGGGAAGTGTCAACAACTTATTAAGAATCCAATAGTCTATTTAAAATAGGAAAAAAAAAAAAAAAAGAAAAGAAAAGAAAGCCAAACCCACTGAAAAACCCCTCTCTGGCTCTTTGGCTCTCATTTGTTAGTAGACTAAATCAGGGCTGCTTCATGTATAATGTTCTTTTCAGAAGGGGTGTAAAGAAACTAGGGCTAACTGTAAAAGCTAGCCTCCATCCTGTACATTGAATCAGATCCTGGTTATTGTAGTTTCTCAGTGATTATTTTAATTCAATATCAGAACTGTTAGGTAACTAGCAGAAAAACAGATTGATGTTTCAGAATAAGTAGCCTCCAGGTACACATGGAAGGGTGAGTAGTGCTGAGTTGCTACATGGTGAGAACAGTTCTTGGACTCCAGCTCAGCCCCAGCACAGCTTGCCTAGCTGCCAAGACCTCATACCTCAACATGCTCTCCCTTTTTTCTCTGGTTTATCTGTTTTTCTTATTTTCCCTTGAAGAGTCATCGTTGTTTACATCATGAAATGTTTTTCAGAGCTTCATTACATGAAACATATTGAAATGTAATTTGTGAAGCTTCTTTTACAGTAATTTCACTAGATTTTATGTAATTACTTTTCAGTACTTGTTACATAGTCTTTAGTACTTTTAAGGAGATTATGCCCTCACTGATGTACATTGGTTTAAGTGACTATGGAGAATGTACGTTATCTCTTTATAACACTGTCAGGCTTGTGGCACAAACCTGAAAAACCTGTGAACCTCCAAGCTGGAGACTGTTGTATTCACCCAGATAAGAGATATATCTGGAACATTTAATACCATCCTGTATCCACATAGCCATTGCTGCAGAATGAGTTACAATTTAGTTTATCCAAATCAAAGAATTTCATTTTAGCTATGCCTGTATAATTCCCAGGGAAAAGTCATCATCCCTTTACAGGGATGTTGAAGGCCTGAACAAATGTGGTTGACCATTCCCATTGCTTGCTGAACCTCACTCATACAGGTCAGCTCATGTATCTTGTCATAACTGCATAGACTGTTATGCCTCCCACCAGCTTGCTTGGAAGTTACCACTGACATACCTGGATAGGCACAGCTTCTTCACTACACAGTGTGGATTTCTGTAAGTCTTTACATAATGTCCTATTGCGAGAAAGCCACTCACTTCCTTGTGAATGCAGCAGCTGTTCTGTAAAGGCTTTATCTTAAGCTCATTAAAACAAAGGAAAAATCTTCTTTCCATAAGGTGAACGGAATGAAGTACAACAGCAATGGTATGTGAAGAGTATTACTCTTAGCTTTCCGGTCTTGGAGGGAAAAAAAACCCTTTACATGCAAGATCACAGTATTCAAGATGATTTGAGGCCAATTCAGTGTAGCAAAGCAAAGTATATAGTGTCTTTTAGATTTAAAAAAAAAAAAAAAAAAAAAAAAAGCCTATTTAGGCATGAAGCTTGTAGTCCTCAGACTTGTCTGTAGAAATTATGGTTACTTGTAGTAAATTCACTTTCCTCTTCCAAGGAAATGAAAGTAAATTATTATTACAATTGAGCTTGTACAAAGACCCATCTCTCAATTCTGTTTGTTTTGGCCAGGGTTTCTGTTTTATTGTCTTATTTGCCTAGACATCTCTAGGCTTTTCTAGGTACAGCTACAAAAGTTCTGAGTTCTGAGACTGCAAATTGATACTTGCTTAGTAGACAGTTGCTGGTACAGCCCAATTTTCTCTTTTACTTGACTCCTGTTAATAACAACTGCAAAATCCCCCTATGTTTAGGTCCACTGGGTACTCCAGAGACACCATGTGGGGTTTTTTTAGGAGAGAATTGAGAATCAGCATCACCAGTTACAACAGTTACGAACTACTAAGCCAGTCTCTGTACCAGCCCAGTAATTCTCTGCTGGTAGCTGGACTGACTACATACTTGACTGCTGTTTTGCAGCCTGGACATTCCTATTCCGTTCACTCACAGGTAAATCTGATGTGCCTTGTTATGGTGAGAACAAGAAATACCTTTTAATGGAAGTCACAAGGTTGTACTCCTATCCAAATGAGAAGAGAGGTTTGGGAATTGACCCTTCACTCAGATTTGTAGCCCAGCTGGCCTTTTTCCCTCAGTGAAGTGCATTGTCACAGAAGGTCAGACCATGGTGGGGTGGGGTGAGGTGATATTTAAAGCAGACATAATTCAAGTTTGTGGTCAGGAGAAACAGAAGTGAGGGTATCCAATAATCGATCACAAATCAGGTTAAAAAACAAATGTGATAAAGCCACTGTGTTATCAGAGATCTCTGGACATAAAAATGTGTTAGCAGATGTGAGCTGAGAAATAAAGCATGGATGATCATACTCTGGTATGAGACTGATTAGACAGGACATAAGTCTAATTAGTCTGCATTTCTGGCTGCTTTGCATTACTGAAGTTGGGCATTGGAGGAAGAAGATTTGAAAAGGCATTGGGGCACCTGGAGATAGATATTGCTATAAAAAGGCATATTGTGCATTTTTTAAATACTTCTTTACGTTCCTCAGTTCAACTTCAAAGGCTTAATTACTTTATTATCTGATCCATAAACATAAAAATAAAGTGGATTCAAAGTCTTCAATGGCATTAGCATCGAGATGTTATAAATTTATTATTTGTAAATGTATTTAGTACCTCAAGCATAGTTCATATTTCTAAACCTAAACTCTTATTTATCAGCAGTTGTGAGCTAAAGTCACTGGGCTATCCTGGAACTACTAATTTTGTTCTTCAGTGCCATGTCCGTTAAATAAAAGTGAAGGCATAAAGACAAGATTGTTTTCTTTTCTAAAATACATATCCATTCTACAAAAAAAAAAAATTTTAAAAAAAAATCCCTGTAGCTATTTTAAAAGAATAGATTGCTGCTTTTTCATTCAAAAGAAATATTTTTTTTTGAATAAAAAGCTTTGAATCTTTCTGTGAAGCTTCTGTTTTCTACTTCCCACTTCCCAAACAGTTTATTTTGTTGTGGGTATTTGCTTTGGTTGGTTTTGTTTTCTTTTTCTGTGACTGATCCTCTCAGGAGTAAAAAATCTGCTGCTTCTGCATTGCAATGTATCGTAGAAAGGAGTTTAGTTGTATAACCTGCTTTCTTGGTCTTGCTTTCCAGAATGGCCTTTTGTTTGGTCACTTTGGTGAGCTTGCATGCAGCCTCGTTGCATAATTCTTCTTTCATAATCCTGAGCCTGCCTTTTCATTTGTGTGGTTACTAAGAAAACTGGAGGTGTTACCAGCTGCCAGAAGTGATTTGAATAAATAAAAGGAATCATGAACAGTTAATTGTTGTGTTTACATTTGGTTTCTAAGAGACTAATAGTACATGCTAACTGTCTCTGTGTGTTTGTATTTGAGATCTTGGGCACATTTAGGTTCTGTATTCCCTGGGGACACTTCTGTCTAAACAAAAATAATTACACTTTGTATTTATATCTATCAATAAGAAGTCGTCAGGTTTGAGTAGTAAATTACATCTATTTATGAATGAGGATAAATAATGGTATGCCTTTGTGGTAGTTCTTAGGTAGCGAAGGTGGTTTTGATTTGTGGTTTTTTGTTGGTTTTTTTGGTTAGGTTTGGTTTGTTTGCTGTTTTGGCTGGGCTTTAGAAAGAGCTTTGCAAATATGTAACGAAGTAACACGTCTTGACCTGTGAGGGAGGTAAGGATAGTTTGTATCACTTTCCAGATTGGAAGTTACAGAAAGTTCTCATTCTCACCAACTGCTACGGAAGTGTAAGGTGCAACATGGCCTTTACTGCAGTCAGGAAGAATCAATCAGTTCCTAAAACTACTGAGCTGGTTAATTTGGTTCTAAGAGTCAGGTTCACATCTACCTAACATTAAAAATCAGGTCTACATGTACCTACTGGTAGTTATTAGTGGTTATTTCTGTTTATTATTAATAGCTGGTTGTTTCTATTGAAAGGCCGAAATAGTGGTAACTGTGTTATCAGGAATAGAAAATACTTTGAAATTTCATTGAAAAGATTGTGACTTACTTAAACATTCACCAGCATCTTTAAGGAGTCACACTGTAAGATTCACCATTATATTTTCTTCAAGTTTTCTACACTATTATATGTTAGTAACTTGAGTATTTTATAGGCCATAATATTTTTTTTAATAAATAAATATTCTTGGCATAGTTAAAATGCCAAACCTCATAGCTGCAAATATACAGCTATTTAAGACAACAGGCATGATAATAAAATGAGTGTTCTCCAACTGAAATTCTAATTGCCAGCAGATTTGTATTTTGAATGAGACCAAATCTGGAATTTATGTTCATTGACATAGTCAATTACCATAACATTAGTGCCAGTGGTTAATGTGTTCAGGTTAATCTCACAAGTTTATGATGAAGCTGAAAAGTATCAAGCTGAATTATAGTAATGTTACAGCTGTTAATGCAAAAAAAGTATATATAGACAGACAAACAAAAGTGTGCATTGAACATTTTGTAAGGAAGGAGAAGATTGGAGTTGATTGATCAAAATTCTGGACACTTAGCTATTTCCTGTTGCCAAAGGAGAAAGTGTAAAGCACAGAAATCAGATCTGAGTGGAAGATTAAATGGCCTTAAAGAGAGAAATCCCATTTCTAAAAAAAAAAAAAAAAAAAATCAATCTTGTAATGCTGTCCTTGCACCTTCCAGAAAGATAAACTTGTAGTTAAAAGTTAGGTAGAAAGCTTTGAATAATTTCCTTTCAAGGAAACAGAACTAACATGTAAGAATACACATAGAAGAGAAAGAAAAAGGGAAATGAAAGTGAAAGGAACCGCTGTAGGCTTCTGATAAGTAAAAATGTTGGGAAAAAAAAAAATACTGAGAAAAGGAGGCTGGATATTGAGAACAGCAATAACACTGCCTTGAGAAACAAAAGTGGAGAGAAGCTGTTTTACATCTCTGAGCATAAAAATTACCATGGCAAGGGTTTTAACAGTGTTATTGTTTGTGAACTGTCTCAGTCTCAATCAACATCTAAGAGCACATTTGCCCTGAAGTTTGGTTTTATTCTAGTAGTTTGTTGTGGAGGTGCTGTACAATATATGCTAGCAAAAGTCATATCCACATTGCTCTGAGGATCTACCTCAGGGAGAAATCAAACCTAGATTTCTGACTATGGCCTTGGTATTCTATTTTGAAATCCTTACATGTAAAAAAGAGATGTCTTTTATCTGAATCAGGAATTTTAGTTCAGAGTACAATCAAAATGTCTATACCATCATTACTTGCTTGCTCCCTATCAGGATTTGACTGTTTGCTAATTACGAGATGACAGGTAGATGCTGAGTTGTGCTTCCCTATCCTGCAGCATTCTCTTGCACTTGCTCTGGCAACAGCAAGAGCTGTTTAATAGGCTGTTATAAAGAACTACCTCCATTTCTTCTCTCTTCCTCTTAAATTGGCCTTGTTTTCTAGGAGATTACTTCAGTTTCCAAATAATTTAAAGCCCTGAGTCTGTGTAATTAGACTGCTTTCTTACTAGTCAGTTGTTACCTTCTGGTTTTCTCTAGCTTCTTTTACTAAAATCTTACTTGTATTTCTTTACACTTGGAAAATTTCCAATTTAATTACATCTTTTACTAATAATTAACTCGGATGAGAGCAAGTTATTTTAGCATTATCTGTATTTCAACATTTTTCATCTTTTTGCTGCAAAGCCAGAAAGAATTAAAAGCTTATTAATAGCTTATTTGCATGTAATTCAGAATGTGCAGTGGTTATTGGTTCAGATTATTTATAGGCATAATCTGCTAGATTTATATGCACTGTCTGGCATAAAAACATTTATACCTGAGATGCTGAGAAATAAAGACACAACTTAGTAGCTTGTCACTGAAAGCCATATGCTGCATTTACATGACCTCTTTCCCTCTGTCTCAGATCAGTGCTACAGGATGCTGATCATCTGTTCTCCAGAAATCTTTTTTTTCCTGTGGCTGGACAGACTTGGTGGCTGATTGCCAGCAATGCTGGACATAAGGTGCTTTGGCAGATTTACCCTTTTAAAACTGTGCTTTATTTGCAGGGGAAATTTTCTCCTTTCCCACACACAGAAAAAGCAAAACCAAAGAAAAAAAATCCTTCAGAATGAGACTGAGATAAACCTAGCATTAAAAAATCACTATGATAAATGAATCTTAAGCTTAATATTTTGAAGTTCACTAAGTCTCTGTAATCACAGTGAGGACTGACTGTAACCAGTAAAGACAAAATCAGATTAGGTTACTGAGTAGCAATATAATGTATAATTTAATTTCTCTAATTTCCCTTTTCCCACCCATTTCAGCATCCAAATTAAGATAATGTATACATCTGAACTTTTTCTGTAAATGAGGATCAAATACAGATTGAAAAGACAGTCTATATACTGCCATAAGCCTCTTACTTGCTCTAAAGAAAACATGCAGACCTTGAAGCCAATGTATTGTCCTTGAGGAGGAAGAACCTAGATAGGCTGAGACAGATGTTTTTTTGAGAATCTAGCATAAGGTGCATCAGATAAGACTGGAGACCAAACTGAAAGAATTCATAATTGTGAAGCCAGGAGACTCTGTGATCATCTTGTCCAGATCACCTATGTAATTTCAGAATTCAGTCCTGAGGGATTCTGTGTCTGATGTAACCACATAGAAGTGAGAAGTGGAGTGGAAAAAGGAACAGGGAATCTCTTCTCCATTTACAAATATTATCAGGTTGATTAACTTTACACTGTAGTTTGTGTTTGTGAAAAAGGGAACACCTGAGGACATAGAAGAGGAAGTTGTTCAGATAAGTAAGTTCCTCCTACCTCTTCTGATAAGTAGTTTGCATTTTGCAAGTCAAAATTACCTAACATAGTAAATTTAAAGAAATAGCTGTAGTTTGTCTGTTCAGAGCACCTCTCAATATGGGACTCACTGGAGTCCAGGTTTAATGAAATCATTCTGAGGAGAAGGGGTTTGAAAGTATAACTTCATGTTTTGGAGCTCAGTGTTTTAGAGGCTGCATGTACTGCTGATGGCAGGAGTTTGTATGGTGGGAATCAGGAGGAGATCACCTGTTTATCCTCTGCTAATCAGGATTCAGAGCATCTTGAATATTTAAATTTGGATATCATATGGAGTATGCTAATTTTTGTACTGTTTTATTTTTTTTAAATATAAATACTGTGCCCCTTATTTCAACAAGTCTTGGGCTCCTGGTGGTGACTTTCAGACCTTCAGTCTGGATTTAACATCTTTAGCAGTACAAAGTTGGATATTTGGTCTAACAAATTCATTTGTAAAACTATACAAACATAAAATAAAAACATATAAATACAAATGCAATAAAACCAAATATAAACATAATAAAGGAACAGACACAGATATTTCAAGTCCTGTTGATCAAATTATTGTCTAAACCAAAATTTTTTACTGCATCCCAAATGTAAAATAACAGTACTTAATGGAGTGCATAAGTCATTATCTAATTGGCAAAGCTTGAATACAGCAAATGTAGAAGTGCTGTGACATGATGTTCAAAGCATTAGAACTTATTGAAACATCCCTTTATTCCTTTTTAGAAAGTAAAGCTCTGCTGGCAAGAAACAGAAATGTATTCATACCAAGTTCATAGAACTTTATTGTAATTGTATGATCCCCTTTACCATGTTATTTAAGTTTCTCCAAAATTTTAAGTCATTTATCTTTACAACATCTCTGCTTGGAAAGCAAACCACCTTTTCTTGCCTTTGTGGAGTAAAGACATTCAAGACCTGCTTACAAGTATATCAAATACAGGAGATGCAGGCAATACCTAAGCAGCTATATGTGCAGATTTCCGTGGTTTTCTGTAATTATTATTTAATAAATATGACTCATAAATAAACAGGGTAAACACATTTCTGTAGTCATCCTGCATCTCTCTCATCTAGTAATGTGCAGTGGCATTTCATTAAAAAACAAACAAACAAACAAAAACACCAAAAAAAAAAAAACAACTGGGAAGTGACACACCATAAAGAGCCTAAGAGGCTTGTAAGAGATCGTAAACACTGAACTGTGGAAAAGGCACCGACCCTTCTCCTGCTTTAAATGAGGGTTTTAACTGAGGTCATAGTTGGCCTTTCCAGTCCCTGTGGTACTCCACCCATACGTTGTTTTCATGAAGAGCTTGAAATCATTACAAAAACATCAGAAGGAAATAATGCTTGTGTTGAATTTATGTTTAGATTTTTGTTTGTTTTCTTGGAAGGAGTTTGTTCTTCAGATGTTTATTTTTAGTGCTTATGAAACCAAAAGACATCGAATGCTGGATGGAACCAGGAAAGTTGTGAGCAAATACAGTATTGGTGAAAACTTGCCAACCAGTTTAACTCAGTTGTCTTTGTCCTAAGCACCACCAATCTGCATATTAGCTTCTTTTAAAACAGAACTATCATGTTGTTGGGAGATTTTTGAGCGCATGTGTGGTCTTCCCACAGTAGACCATAAATTATTGTCTTCTGTGACCTAAGGCCAGTGTAACTGTGCCTCTCTCCCTCTGTTTAAAAATACTAAATTCTGTCATATTTGAGAACCTTGTATTCTATATGCATTAGCAAAATTAAGCCTCAAGACAATTCAATAGGGCTACTTAGTTCTTACAGTATTTTTAAAATATTTTGTGGCATGCTATACAGTTTTAAATTGTTTCCTTTTTTTTCATACTAGCCTGATATAATTTAGCCTTCATAGCTGCTTTAAAGTTGCCAGTATAAAACTTTTCTCTGAAACCTGAAAAGTGCAGAAAACATTAGAGCATTACAGAAATGCTGCCACCTCTCTTTGATGGTAATGTTAGGTTTGGGGGGAAAAAAAAAAAAAGAAAAAAAAAATAAAATTGTGCAATGGCAACCTGCTCCAACATCAGTTAACTGCTGGGTTCATTTACTGTGGTGGAATTTCTGTGGGCAGTATTTACCTTCAAAGGACTGTCAGAATCTTAACTGAATTGTGGAGTCTGCTTATACAGGCTTGTGTTTCTGTGATCTGAAAATGTCTTCATCAAATTATTTGTGCTATCAGATATGCAATTAGAAGCTGTAGATGAAAAAAATAAGTTTTCACTCAATATAATCTGAATTTGCAAACTGTATGTAAACTCACCAAATTACTTTGGAGATGTACTAGAAGACTGTCTTTCAAGAAATTTATTGAACTGATTATTGGCATAGTTGCCTCATATTTGTGAGCTTTAGGGAAAGGTAATTTCAAAAGAGTTTTTTTCAAAGCTGAAAATCTCAACTGCTTTATACTGTGTGGTGAGTCAGCCATTTGAGATAGGTATAGCAGTCTGAAAACAAAGCAAAGCAAGTTAAATAAACTATATGAAAGATGAGATTTTCATAAATGGCAGTGTAGAAACCATTGACAATTCAAAACATTTATGGAGAGCCATGTTTTTTGGTTTTTTATTTGAAATGTCAAAGTACCAAGAAAATTATTTTGGTAGCTGCATGCCACATTCATTAGAGAGCACAATGAACTGTAGACAAAATGCAAAAGGGAAGGGTGAGTTTGCATAGGTGTGTAGATAGACCAAGCATGAATGTATGTGTTGTCTGTGGGGGAAAAAAGAATGTATTCTGTATTTTATGATGGTGTGAAGATAAGCAGGATAGTGGAGAATAAAGAAAAAAATATCTATACTATACCCAAATGACTCGAGTTAAATATCTCTTCTAAGAAGCTTTGTTGTTCTGAGAAGCCATGAGGAACTAGTATGCTGTCTTCATTTTACTGCAACTTAAACATTACAGAACTTCCTTCAAAGAACGTTGCTTTCTCCCTCTTAAAAGCTTTGAAAATGCTGAAAGTGCAGATTGTACACTTCCTTAACAATTTTGGAGTATAGTTACCTTTTCCACCTCTGACCTCATTTGTGCTTCAGTGTAGCTTGTTGTAGTGCAGTAGTTTCCTTGCCGTAGTTCCTCAAACTCTTAAGCAGCAGCTATTTATAAGGGTGACCATTTGACCTGCATAGCCCTGCCAAATCAGCTGCGATGGTGAGCTACTGGTCTGCACTGAAATAGAAAGACTGGCTTAGTCTTCAGGATACTTCCCTTAACTTTACCTTCAGAGTTCATGTGTTGGTCATCCAGCTGGTGAGAAGACCAATGCACACTGTTTATCTAGCAAAATCCAGCACACAGTTTATCCAGAAAAGTATAAATCTAAATATCACTGTTTCTTTGCATTAGTAAAAATAATGCCTGGCATCTGGCAGCACTTTCACCAACACTCTGGGCCACATGTCTCTGTGTGTGGATGACCCTCTGGTAGGGGCCTCTCCAAGGGACAACTGTTGAGGTTGTTCTACAAATCTCTTACACCTACTAGTCCAGGCCAACATGAGAATTTAGGACATGCTCTTTTAGGGCACTTCTAAGGTCTCTAAAATTTTTCTGGAGGATGGAATGGATGAGTGGCTTGACAACTGCTGCAAAGTTCTGGAGGTGGGACATCTGCAGGAGAATTCTACCACCTGGACCAAGTTATAGATGATTATTTAATAGTTACCTAAGCTCAGAATTTATTAATTCTGATCCTGCATAATATCCAAAGGTTTGTTCTAAGTAGTAACACCATAATAACAGGTGAGACTTTCACTCTGATGAGTAGTATTCTTTACTGTGAATTAGCTATGAATGGTAGTGTTTCTGCATATTTATGTTTAAAAAAACTGTAAGTATCAGCAAACTATTTAATTCAAAACATCAGAGGAAGGTAATTTATATAATTTATGGTCCCAATTCCGTGCACTGCTATTGTACAGTGCTGCTCTTTGGTAACACTTTTCTAGTGTTCCAGGTTTTTTTGACTTGTTACTGAATAATTTATGTTTCTCTAGATTTTGTTCATAATACTGTTCAGCACAGTTTGTTATTTGTTCAGGGGAATTTGAAAACTGGGTTATTTCCTCTAGGAAGCAAAATGTTATCAATTAATCCAAATCTTTAATTAAAATTATTAAATCAAGTTTACTTTTGTAAATTATGTTTTAAAATTTTTAATTCTTTCCAGTAGATTTAAAAGGGAAAAATTTTTCATGTAAAGCAATATTTAAGTTTGCCTTTTTCCCATATGCTTCTTCTGCACTGTTGGGGGGCACATCTTTGTACATCAACATCCAGAAATCAATGCAAGGAAGTATTTGTATTAGTCAACGAGGAAATTCAAAGTATTATTTGCATCAGGACAGAAGAGGATATTTCGGTTGAAAATCTTGGTTCGCCTATGTCTACGTTGAGTTATAGGTGAAGGATGCTTGTGACTTGTATGTTCAGTGACACAACCCTTGCCATGCAAGCCATAGACAAATATATCTGAATCACAATAATGGTAATGATAATTGAAAGTCTGTCTCAGAGAGGTCCTGTAACAAGATTGGTGAAGAAATTCCTACTGTATGAAAAAGCAGTGACAGAGCAGATACAAGAAATATAGTTAAGATGTATGTACTTGGTTGCAATGAGAAGGATCAAAAGTGGGACCCCAGAATTGTGGTCAGAAATTAAGGACATGTGGAGATACCCTGCCACTGTGGAAATGTAAAATTTCTAGCAAATTTCTGAGCTGCATGGGGAAATCAGAAAGGGAGTGTGCACAACAGGACCTGGCCCTAAAGAAAATGCAGGTCAAGCTGGAGAAACCTCAGGTGGGGTAAGTGGGTGCAGGGACCAGATTTCAGTTGGTAAGAGCAATCAGTGAGGAAAAAGAGTATCATTTTACCCAAGTGGCAAATTGAACATCTAGGAACGGCTAGTGGGATGACTCAGATGGCGTTTGGGAAAGCCGTCTATTCAGGCTCACAGCCCAGGCATTGGCTTACAAGGCTCCCAGTGCTCCCAGTTCTTTTTTGGTGGTGGAATCTGACTGCTGAGGTAGAGCCTGGAAAAGGCTGATTACACAAAAAACCATTATACATTTATCTGTTTTGGCTTTATTCTTTGTGCAGGAAACCATGTTTTCAAATGGATATTTAGGATGCCTTTTTTCTTTTTTTTTTTTTTTTCTTTTCCAAATAATGAAATTTTGTTAGTACTGAAATGGTCACTAAAATAGTCATATCTTTTGCAAGTTAACATGTGCATGGGCACACTTATATTGATTGTGCATTCATCTATACATGCATGAATACATGCATGTAAGCTGAAGGGTATTACCCAGGAGCACTGGCAGAGACACTGTCATATGTTATTATTCTTCTCTAAAATGCTGTTTGCTGTGGGGGATGAAGAGGAGCTGTAATCAAAATTTTTTGTAGGCAGACATGCAACTCTGTTAATCATATATTTAAATGGGGGATAATTTCAAGGTTATTTAGCCTAGATGCAATACTTTTGACTTGTATATGCCTCACTGTTTATTTTCTAAAGGCTATATTTTTAACTTGGATCCCTAGAGTGATATCTGTATTTTCATACCTAAATAAAAGTGGCCTCATTTTCAGAAGTTAAGAGCACCTTCAGCCCCACTTGACATTACTGAGATTCCTTTGCTTCTCTAACAGTAAAACATGAAGGTAAATGCAATGTCCCATCATACACTCCACACTAGCATTAAAATACTGAAGTTTTTTAATATCCTCTGCCTCTCAGATTGTCTTCATGCAGTATTATATTGATTCATTAGGAAGGCAGACCAGTTTTGACCTTGATATGATGTGACAGCATGTAAGGACTCTGCTTTTTTTTTACTCTCAAAACTACTAAAACCCATTATTTTGCATTCCCTGTTTTGCTGTGAAAGCTTAAGTAGTTTTAATTGCTGCAGCAATTGTCTCTCTGTTTGTCTATTCTTTTCCTGGTTTTCGTAAGAGCATACACCCAAAATCTGTGGATGTCGTCCAACTTGGCTGAGACTCAGCACCAGATAGATAATTTTCCACATTCAGTTGTTCATGTTTCCCAGTTTATCTATTCAGAATTAATTTTTAACACATTTTGAAGTTGTGAAGCTCTACTATTTTCTGGCCCAGGGGAATAACAGATATCCAGAAGTTTTGAATTAGATTTTAAAAAAATGCATAAAGCCAAACATAGCAACTTTTGCCTTGCCCAAGTCTGTTCCATCTAAGGAAGAACTCTGAATGTTTACAAGCATTAGCAGAACTTCTTTTTCAAATTTACTTTGAAGGTTCCATTTGTAATAATGTAGACATTGTGGTTTGGTTTTTGTTTGTTTGTTGTTTGTTTGTTTGGGTTTTTTTTAATAAATGTGTTATATATTTATTACCCGGGCTTTAACATCCTTTAAAACACAATTTAAAATATACAAAAAAAATCCATAATTTGTGCTACTCCTGGTAAGCAAGTGTTAATCCATTTCTGTGTTTGCTCTTTACCATCCCCATTTTCTATTTGTTTTTCCAATGTTTGATTGCTTTATGCTTATCTAATTCAAGGACTTATATAAAGATGGAAATAACCTCAGTCAGGATAAGTCGGCATTGTTCCATCTCACTTGAGTAGGGCACTCAGGAGCTGGCCTGTATCATTATGCACATGCAGTTAATGATATCAGCCCCTGTGTTAAAGATCTAGGCAGAGCCTTCAAGCAAGCACTGTGTGTTTTGTCTGTGTCCATATGGCACTTACCAAATGTTTGTGTTGCTAGGGCATAATGCTAACAAGCATCCTAAAAATACAAATATGAATTGGAAATGTGCGTTTTCTGTAGGCACTCCACTAAGCTAAACATAGTGTATTAAGGCCACTAAAGAGCATAATACAGTAGGTTGATGTCCTAGAAATGACTGGGGCTTTTGCATACAGGATTATCTTGCAGTGTGCATCAGTCAGTAATGACACCTCTCTGGGCCTGCACTCTGGAAAGGTCTCAACAAAGCACTCAGGGGCAGTTACAGAATTAAACACTTCCTCCCTGATCTCCTCAGTCACACTGCTCTCCCTGTCCCTATCCTTCCCCTGTCACTGTCAATATCCCTCGCTCTGTGGTGCTGGGGACAGAAATTAATAGTGATGTTACCTGATTAACTTCTGATTTTGCATTCCATGCAGAGCACTTCCTTGCAGATATGCTGGTATAGAAAGCCTAACTTAATAATTCTGAAAAGGTTTATATTCCCTGAAGAATGTATTCCATGGTCTCATCATCTTTGTTATACGTGTCCATGTAAAAATTGTCATGCTCACTTCATATAAGCGTGTAAATCCATAGACATTCCGATATTTTCATGTATTTATTTTTTTAATACGTGAAGTATTCAAAACACACTTGAATTTACACCTAGTTCTCTAAGTCTAGAAAACCTAAATCTATGGTATGTATTTTTGGTAGATGCCTCTTTTTCTTATATGTGTATATAGTCCAAAATCCCCAATTTGTTTATTTCTCTGCAGATTGATTCCTTACATTTCTTAAACCTAAGGGAGATCACTTGTCTAAAAACCAGAATTAGATTCACATGAAACCAGGTTATGGACCTCAAACATTTCCCATTGCATGAATAATGGAATGTGCAAACATATAGCAGGAATGCAACAATAAATGATAGAGTTTTAGAGGAGCCAAGTTTTAAAGAACATTATGTTGTGTACAGTGCTTATTCTTACTCTCTGGTGTTCTTTATCTGGGACGCGTATGGGTTACAGTGAGAAAAATCTTGAGAGCAGTTGCATGAATATTTCATTTATTGCCTGCAGAACCTCACAGCTAGTTTAGTTTTATCAAAATACCTTGAGGATAAGGGGTCCAGTAGCACATTTATTTTCACTTATTTCACTGATAGACTCTTGGAATATCTAGGGTTGTAAGGGACCCACAAGGATCATCAAAGTTCAAGTTCTTTGGGCACAGGACAGCCCAAAGAATCACGTTGTGTGCCCGAGAGTGTTGTTCAAATGCTTCTTATTCTGTCAGGCTTTGTGCTGTGACCACTTCCCTGGGGAGCCTGTTCTAGTGCCCAACCACCCTCTGGGTGAATAACCTATTCCTAATATCTAGCCTAAGCCTGCCTTGGCACAACAGGCCTTTCCTCAGGTCCTGTGACTGGCCTTCAGAGAAGAGATCAGTGTCTGCCCCTCCTCTTCCCGTCACGAAGTTGTAGACTGCCATGAGGTCTCCCCTCAGTCTACCCTCCACTGGGCTGAACAAGCCAAATGACCTCAGCCACTCCTCATATGGCTTCTCCTACAGATCCTTCACCATCCTGGCAACCCTCCTTTGGATGCTGTCTAATAGCTTGGTATCTTTCTTATATTGTGGTGCCCAAAACTGCACACAATATTCAAGGTGAGCAGAGCAGGACAGTCCCCTCCCTCGACTGGCTGGCAATGCTCTGCCTGATGCCCCCCAGGACAAAGTTGGCTTTCTTGGCTGCCAGGGCACTGCTGACTCATATTCAATTTGCCATCAACCAGGAGACCCTCACCCACGTCCCTTTCTATGGTGCTGCTCTTCAGCCTCTCGTTTTTGAGTCTGTACCTACATCCAGGGTTGCCCCATCCCAGATGCAGAATCAAGCACTTTCCTTTATTAAACTTCATAGAACTCATTATTCCCTAGCCCTTTTATTTGTCAGGGTCTCACTGCAGGGCCTCTCTGCCTTTGAGGGAGTCAACAGTTCCTCCCAAGTTAGTATCAACAGCAAACTTACTTAGCATATATTCAAGTCCTGCATCCAAGTACCTTAATAAAGACATTGAATAGAACTGGGCCTAAGAAGTTTCAAAGCACTGAAAGAATTATAATGAAAGATGGAATTACAGTTGCAGCAAGGACTAGTGCACTGTGACAGGTGTTCAGCTAAGGGCCTTCATATTTGTGTTATGTTTTATTAACTCCAGAATGTTTAGGGTCTCTGCCATCAACATGTACTTAAAAGACCATTTTTAGACTTTGATTACAGAGCAGCCAGATCTCATAATATTTAATGCTTCTTGTATTAAATTATTAGCAAAATACTAAAATAAACCACTAAATCATCTTCTGCATTCATGGCTGATGAGGAAGGATTAAAAATTAGGTGCCTTGGGAGTATGGGTCCAGAATATAAAGATGGCGATATAGTTTTTTTTTAAAAATCACCATTTGGGCAAATTGTTGCTTATATCATATCCTGATATCTCAGTTAATCCTGAGAATGTAACTGGTTCTGGTGTGGACCTTGCAGGGGAGAAATTAAAAAAACTTTTCTCATTCAGTCTGCCTTGAACGTGAACCTTTCTGTGGAAGCTGCCATTTGAGCCGATTATCAGATAGAGAAGTTCCATTGCAATTCTGGCTTCAGACTGATTTATTGTCCTCCAACTTCATGATGAGTAACAAACCATGGAAATTGGTAATAAGATACATTTTCTGAAATGGGTCACTCACGTGATGCTTTTACTCCAACTTCTTGAATAATTACCTTAATTATTTTTGTACTAATTGTGTTAATTCTTTAATAGCAGTTACCTACAAAAGTACTGGTGCGGTAGTTTTATTTTATACTATGAAGGTGACAGAGTTGTCCTCCATTTGCTGAGAGCCTAAAGGGCCCACTCCTTTCTCTTAACTATAATGACAGGTGGTGTATAGGGTATCTTCAGATGTTTGCCTTTGGAATCACTCTTTAATATTCTTCTCTTCAGTGTAAAAACTAAACAGTAAGTTTGGACTAGTCTAGAGCAGTAATGGGAAACTGAATTTTTCACAGCATTTCACTATTAAATTATTTCCAGACAGGACACAAACTGTACCCACTGAAGTTAATAAATGCTTCTTGGACTTGCATCAAGGACTTTAAATCTTAAGTGTCTTTAAGGATAATTCCTGAAGCATAATTTCTTTGCCAAAACAATTAGAAAATACTGTGGTATTCAGCTATCGGTTTTTGAGACATAGATCAAGATACTAGGTTGTAGCACATAACCATGTCTTGTCTCTCTGTTTTGACTTTTCTGGTATGAAATATTATCAGTAGTCAAACATCTATGCCAAGGATACAAAAGCAAAGTGAGCTGAAAACACATTAGACAGTTTGTTGTAATGCTGTGAACATTATGTCCCATTAAGGAGCCAAATGAAGCACTAGAGCTCTGTATACTGTGGCAGACATGTTTGGGCTTGTTTGTTGACCAGACAGCATTTAGTTTTTCTGCTGTGCCACAGATAAACAGTATTGCTTTCCCAGACTACAGGAATAATTCAAAATTAAGAGGTGCAATCTTTAAATGCAGACATTGTCAGCATGAGAAAATCGTATCCAGTTTGATGCAGGAAGAGATTGTATAAGCATGATGAGAAACACAGCACTAAACTGGTAAGAAGGAACTCAGGTCTTGCTGTTAATTCACTGCCAGACCTCCCCTGAGGGGACTGACAGTGTTTGAGCCCTGTTGGGGCCAGCTCTCACCTTCTCCCAGTACCCAGCACTTTTGCCAGCTCTGCTGCCAAGTCCAGCCACTCACACAATACACTGCTTGCTTTCTCTGTGCTGTGCTCCCCGGATGCCATGCTCAGGGTACTGCTAAAAATTCATTGCTTCTAGGAAGATTTACTAGAGGTCACTTAAGGAAATTACTTATCTGTGTGCTTTGTCTGAAGTATGGTTTCCTTTCAAGAGTGAAGGGTCTCTTTCACCAGCTAGAATTCACAATGGTTATAAAAAAGTAAGTAGCAAAGTTTAGAACTGGGAGAAATTCACTCAGCCATATATTTCTTTGTTAATGGATTTTTTTTTCTTGGGATATGGTTTTGTGCTGCTCAGTAATGTCAAAATGCTATAATAATGACTTGTTTATCTTGGCAAAAATAATAGTTACATTGAAATTAGGAAAACTTAATACCTGAACTGTTGATAATACCACATAATATGAATTAGCACAAGCAATTTTTTTTCCTGACATTTTCCTGACATCCGTGACATGTAGGTATTTAGATATTTATTGTTCAAAATGGCCTCAGGCCTCTTCTTCAGTCAATATGCACAAGGCAGAATGGGCATCTGACTTCCTAGGGCTATACAGACCTTGCTTTTTTCCTGAAACAAACCAATTTGTTATCTTCAATAACGATGATGATTGGTAGGCCAGGTATACGTTCTTAACATGACCAGAAGAGAAGCTGAACAAATTCCTTTTTTCGTTTTCGTTTGAGTAAGTGTTAACAGAGAAATGCCAGCTATTTCTCCCATTCTTGTCATAGGTACAATAAGAAGCAAATGTTGTGTTTAAAATGAGTTTTATCAGTTGGTGCAGCCTGGTAGAAAATACCTATCAGTGTTGTAAATTAAGGTCACTTGTTGTGTTCATGAGCCAACACCACAGTTGCATCTCAGTTACAGCATATGGTGATGCACTCTATTGCTTAACAGGGAATGAATTTCAGTTCTTGCACTGTCCTTCCTGTTCCCATTGCATCTTTCTGCACCAGCAGTGTGCACAGTGCTTCTTTAACACCTCTTGAGAAAGTTGTGCATTTAATAGGAGTGCAGTTGGCATACATAAAATAAAGGCAACACGTTCCTGGACAAGAACAAGGTCACCACTGTGCTGCTGCCTTTGCCTTTGCCAGAGCCCTGAAAACCCAAGCTGGAGCTGCTGCTTCCCCTGTGGAGTCAGGATAGTGGCTACTGCTGCGGGAACAGAAGGGACGTGAATCTTTGGAAGCCACAGTTGCTGCTCTGCCTTCGTACAGGGTCTGTACTTCAGGTTGTGATGGCAGCTTTGCTATAATGTATCTTAACTGTTAAGATACTTCCCCTAAAATTCCAGACCTTGGTGCATTTTGAAAAGCGAATCTATAATAAGTAATGTTTGGGGATGATGATTTTTGATGAACTGAAGTTAAAACTTTTCACCAAGTTCATCTTCATTATCATGATATTCTGATCTACAACACAGTCCTCATGTTTTGCAGTTTGATATTTGGTTACCTTTAGACAAATCTAACAAGGACTCTTAGGAGTCCTAAAGGGCCTCAGGAGTTTTGTTTACTGATTGTGAAATTCAGATACTTCACATCTATGTGGGTTCTCATGATAATTTTGTTTTGCTATTTCAGGAATACATTAGAAGCATCCTAGGGAGGATCAAAAGGAAAAAGACTGATTAAAGAACAGTAAAGTTTAAATCTGTGTGGCCTGTTTTTCCATTCATTTAGAGTGACTTTACAATGTAGACCCCAATAATCTCATCTCACTGTGATTTTCATTGTTCTCTAATTTGCTGTCACACAGCCCTAATGGTTTCAGTGGAATGGCTCAGTGTGAAATCACAATCAGGCCATGAGCTTTTAAGTTTTCTGGAAGATAGCCTCAGGTGTGTCATGAAATAATGACACAGAAAAGGAAGAGATATATGCCACATGTAATGAAAAAAACAATAGCTGTGCCAAACAAGCCTAATATAAAGGGTAGATTTACAACTTTTTTTTCCTTTTTTATATTATCATAACGAAAAACCAAATCAAAAGGAAGAAACATACCCTACCTACAGTGAAAAAACCCCACACTAACAACAAACCAAGATACTACTTTCTCAATAATTGCTTTGATGAAGTTTTACTCAGTCTTTTTTACCTTATGTTTCAGTAATATGTATAAATTTTAGGGAAGACATTATGCCGCTGACTGTAGGCTATTATTTAATCCTTCAATTTAAAAGTAAATCATGAAGTTTGCTATAAAGTACTTGTAGAAGTTACTGTCAGTGAATTTATCCATGTTTTATTTTGACTTTATGAAATGGTTCTGGCTATTTCATGGAAGAAACATACTTCTTATAAGGCACTGCATTTTTTGTGGTTCAGTAACAATATTTTTCATGCTAAATGAGTGCAATTAAGTATGATATTACACAGTAATAAATTGTTTCTTTTGTGTCTACTGCATACAAAGTAAAGTTTATAAAGATGACAAGAAAGTTGGGTGTCTGAAGTAATGTTTGTAAGTAAGTTGAACATATCCTGAACCGTATCCTGGGCTGTATCAAAAAAAACATGGCCAGCAGCTTGAGGGAGGTGATTCTCTCCCTCTATGCTCCCTCATTAGACCTCACGTGGAGTGCTGCAACTCTCAGGCCCCTGAAATAAGAAAGACATGGACCTATTGCAGTGAGTCTGGAGGAGGGCAACCAAGTTGATTAGGGGGCTGGAGCACCTCTCCTGTGATGACAAGGTGAGAGACTTGGGCTGTTCAGTCTGTAGAGAAGAAAACTAAGGGAGACCTTACAGCACCTCCCAGTACTTAAAGGCAGGGTTACAGGAGGTCTGTAGAGGGACTGTTTACAAGGGCATTTGGTGACAGGATGAGGGGGAATGGCTTTAAGATGAAGGAGGATAGATTTAGATGAGATATTAGGAAGCAATTCTTTACTGTGAGACTGGTGAGGCACTGGCACAGGTTGCCCAGAGAGGCTGTGGACTTCCCATCCCTGAAGATTTTCAAGGTCAGGCTGGATGGGGCTCTGAGCAACCTGGTCAGAGTGGAAGATGCCCCTGCCCATGGCAGGAGAAGTTGGAATGAGAAGGTCTGTGAGGTCCACTCCAACCCAAGCCATTCTTTGATTCTATGATTCTGGGGACTTGGCCATCCAAACTAGAAGTCAATTGAGTGATGTCTTGTATCTTCTCTGATCCTTACCCTTTCCTAAGGAATACAAACTTGGGATAGTAGGGAGTTAATGCAGCCAGGTTGTCATCCCCATAAGAGCTGTGATCATCCCCTATGAGCTGTGATACATGCTTACATCTGTTGTATTTGAGGACCACCTGGTCCACTAGATGAAACATATCCAATGGGTTTCTGAAACAGTTTTCCTGTGAAGGTAAAAGTGAAAGAGTTTGAGTTTGTAATTCAGCTCACACTTAGAGGGCCCACAGGAAATTTGTGAAGAAATTTTTCCTGAACAATGAACATTCATGGGCTCTACTGGTTTTTTGTCCTACATATACACTGAAATTCTGCATCATATAGATATTCTACCTACCCTATTGTCTCTTAGTTCATGAGGTTATTGTTTCTGTGCTTCTGTATACAACCAGCATGTTGTGCACATTGGAACATGTATGGGTGTTATCATACCAACTGGTAGTGCCTTCTAAACCTGTTGTGAAGTAAGATAACATGCAGGTTCCCCAGAAATGCGAGGCAGTGGAAGTTCAGGGAATTTTATTCCAAAAGTTGAGAACACTAGGCTTACCAAGGAAAGCTTCTAGCAGTACTACAAAAAGCACTGCCTCAGAAAGACACATCTCCTGTTCCCTTCAAGGCTTTTTATCTTCTCTGGCCTCCCCTCCAGGATCTCCCTGGCCCTAGTGGCCTGTAGCCTGTGTGAGTTCATGTCTCCTCATACCAGAGAGAGAGACTGTAACTCTCCTCTGGAATGCGCTAGAAGAAAACATCCAAAGTATCTTTGAAAGAGGTACTTTTTAGGCAGAAAAGACTTCCTAACAGAAACAAGTCCTAAACTCCTCCTTAAAAATCTTCTGAGAGAGTATCTACACTTATACCTGTATTTAGCTGCCTAGTCATTGCCATTGATAGCAATCAGCATGTACTTGCACTGTTTGTGTTTTATAAAGATGTTGGGAAAAAACAAAACAAAACAAAACAAAAAACCAAGCACAAACTACATCAGCATTGATTT
>JAWWEV010000115.1:56562661-56573680 GCA_035583235.1 Hafferia zeledoni
TATTGGTTCAGGCAAAGACATGTGTGTGAACACTTAAGTTCACTGTCACCCATGCTAAGCTGGTGAATAAACAGACACCCACAGAGCAGCAATCCTGAATCTTTCAGATGGTGCTGATGCCATTGCACATTATCAGCTCAAATATTGAGTATCCTGATTTTAGTTAATCTTGTCTTAAGGGTGCTGCATTTAAAAATGAATTAAATGATGCTATAATGATTTTCTAAGAGGTGTTGTTTTCATTTCTGACTGTATTCAGTTGGATGCAGATATTAAGAAAGTGAGTAATGTATGAGTAATATATTTACATCTCCTGGAGATTAAGACAGCAGTTACTGGAGACCATGAAAATAATAGTTCAGAAGCACAGGCAGATAAACATAGTAAACATAAAATGCAAATGCATTCATTCATTGGTTCTGAATACATTCTGCTTCTACATGTGGAGAAGAGCAAAATGTAGCCCATCCAGGTGAAATACAGTGCATAACAATGTAATTTCAGTTTGGTTTTTTTATTGACTCAAGACAAAAAATAGGAGCAAGCATGCTGCAAGGACTGGGCACAGAATCAATGCACAAAGTCAAAAAAGTGACATTTAGGGCATATCTTCCAATCCGCTGCAGAAATCATGTTCTCATTCATTTTTCCAAACACTAAGGGAAGCCCTTCTGATCAAAGTGAAGAGCAGTTATGGGCAGTGCAGTTATGTCCTGACAATGTCCTGGCTTCTAAGAATCAAGATTACTGTACTCTGTTCATACTCTGTTCATACTACGTTCCTTCCTGTGAAATCCAGATCACAGAAAAGTCAGGGATAATGTGTGTCTGGATGCAGTAGGAAAAATTGGTATGTGCACATGAGAATATAGATAGGCACAACAGGGTGTTACTTGGATTTAAGGACTAGAAGACTCCAGAGTCCCACAGGATAAACTTATCCTGTGACAGTCTGAGTGCTGCTGTGAGGTAGAGCCAACAGTCTGAGTTAAAGCACACACTCTGATGCTGACTAGATTTTTGGTTTTCCAGATGTCACAAATTTAAACTGCCTGCACAGTCCACAGCAAGTGCTTACAGAGAGACTGGTTGCTGTTTGTGCTTGCAATAAATTGATGAAGTACCAAAGAAGACTCATTGATTGCTTCAGTTTCTACTTCATTCTAATCACATTTTTTTTTTTAAATGCAACTTTCTTTAAGTTACATATTGAATCATTCCTTATATCTTTCTAACTAGTGGCTAGATAAGCACCTTCTCTGTCTTATAAGTAAAGAAATCAGTTAGAAATGTGTAAAATCAAAGTAGGTATTTCATAAATACATTTTGGATATATGCAGTAAGAGCAGAAAGTCCTCAGCAGTGTGCCAGTCGCTGTCCAGCAGCATGTGACACAGCAGGCAGTGCTTCTGCAGCTGTGAGCCTGCTTCTCCACACTTCAGTTTCCTGTAACTGTTCCACCAGTATGTGTGTGTGTTTTCCCTATTTCCACTCTTCCTAATGATATAAAATTTTTGGCTCCCAAATTACGATACTACGGCTACCTCTACATTGAGCAATGGTATATACTGCTGCGAACCTCAGAATGCTGATCCCCATAATTTTCTCTAGTAGTGGTTTGGCCAAGGTTTGGCCCCTCTGGCTGTTGTGCATGGATTTTCTTTCTGCAGAAACTGATAGTAAGCAGACTGGTTCTCTGTAGTGGAGCAGGCTATGACTGGTGTGTAGAACTAGATCTCGAAGCATGGAAATTTAGATAAATGATCTGTTACTGTGACTATCTCACTGTTGCTGATAAACCACATTCAGTAGAAGCCATATATCCAAAAGTCACACTTGGACAAATCCTGTCTTCCTCCTCGAAGTATAAAAAAAGTAAGTACTAAGTATGAGACATTTAAAACCATATTCTCATTTTTTGTATCGGTACTGTTAAGTCTTGCTGTCAACTGAGTCTCAATGGCTGCTGAAATCAATTTTTTCCTCTTATTTTGCTCCCACTGCCCATAGCATCCCTTTTTTTTAATCCTAAAGTGTAGCTATTAAACTGAGTAACTTGAAAACAACATGTTAACTTTAGAGCTATCATCAAATTTAATTTGTTTACTGTTTTATAAAAAAAACAAAAATGTCCTGGCATTTTTCCATAAAAACATTAACTGAATATTTAAAGGAAAAGAAATGAACCTGCATTCCTCACTGCAGTACTCCTAATTTCAGTAAACTACATGTTATGGAAGTGTTGATTATACTATGTAGCTTAAAATATTACTCCTTTTCATAAGTAGTCTTCACATTATTTCTTAGACTCTGCAAGCTTTTCTACATCTGCTTTCAGTTAAAAATGTCCTTAATGAAGATGGCAATTGCTATATAACCTAACTTATTGAAAGCATTAGAGAATATATGAATTTTCCATGAAGATGCTGTTCACTGCTTTCTGCACTATATTGTATTCTGAAGTGACATCTTCAAACATTGCAGCTGTTTTGGCACTTTTCTGCACTTCCAGATTGATTTAGCAGTATTCCTAAAGGTATCAAAAACCTAGAAAAGTAATGGAAACAAAAAGCTGTTCAGTGGTTTTAGGGCGAAACTTTCAAAACCAAAGAAAACGAGAAAAGTATGCTGCAAATGAGAAGCTGTGAGCAATTTCAATTAAATTTCACTAAAGCAAGAAACAAAACAAATTTCTACAATATTTGGTCACTGGGAATCAATCAAGATGTTTTTATTAGGCATGTGTGAGCTCAGCTCTGTCCTGACTCTCACTCTGTGTATGAACCTCCTCCTTGTGTTACGTTGCAGCAAAATCCTGTATTTGCCACCCTGCACTGCAGCCACCTTCCCACTGTCTGATCCCCAAGCACCTAAGGCAAGAGGTGCTTGATGTGCCATCTGCTGCTGCACAATACATACCTGTCAACATGATACTAGGTGTTTTAAAATGTATGTATGCTGAATATTCCATCAGCTTATTCACAGCTTGGTGAAGATACATGGCTGGTTCTGTTCATTGATCAAAATAATTTGTTCTAAATGTTTTTAAGTAAATATCCAATTATGTTTGTCTTTTCTTTTCCCTTATCAGTTAAAACCAGAGTCTGTTGATGATACTTTAGTAGAGAAAATGTTTAGAATAATATGAAGATATTTCCAGCCAATTAAAGGAAGAAACTTGGTTAAATAATATGAAAACTTCTTGCAATGTTTGTTTCAGATGCAGAGTGATATTTTCAAAGACATTGTTTTGTACAGAAACAGAAATTTGAAGTCAGCCTCTATAACAATACATGTACAGTAATGGTATAATAGAAGTTGGTCTTTTTTATTCTCAATTCAATGGTGTGCACTATTCTGTACATAACATATGAGTCTCCACACAGAGTGTTTCATATCTGCCTTTATTTTACCAGAGGGGAAAAAAAATCTGTTAAATACACTCATGCTCTGATTTAATGAAATGAAAATATTGCATGTTATGAGAAATTTGAGTATGTTTCAGGCTGATCTAGGTGCATTCCAAAAATTCTGTGCCCCTTACATGTGTTTCATGCCTCTAGTGCAGGAGTTGAAATATATTATTAATAGCTGAGTGGCCTACATATCTGTTGAGAATCATTGCTTGTTATTTCTTCCACATGCAGTGATGAACCCAAGTGGCTGTTTTTAAAAGCTGTTTTCCTTTATATGTGTGACAATCCAGAAAAGAGTTATGCCGTTCAGCCATTTTTATGCTTACTGAGCACTGTATTGTGACAAAAGCACTGGAGAAGGCTGCATCAGTTTTTGCAGCCACACATCTTTCTGCTTTAGGATATCGGCAGTGTAGTTGTGTTGCCCCAGTCCCTGGATGAATTATTCAAGCTCTTGACATCAGAGATTTCTGTTAGCGGATTGGCTGGTTCTCAGATAATTAAATCTTTCCCTAGGAAAGCAGTGGAGAGGGATGATGGCAGTGAGACCAGCAGAACTGCTGCTTCCAATACAGCTAGCTTTGTCTGGCTGTTGCATTTCTGCAATAATATATAAAGATGTTTTTAAGGTTTGGCTTCAGGTGAATTCTCTGATAAGAAGTGGTGAAGGGATTTGTGTAAGAGGCCTGTGTTTCCAGTGAGGGAAAGAAAATTGGATCATTCTTGAAAAATTACTTCTGGCTAAATTCTAAAGAAGCGCTGCACATGCGACAGGGTTAACAGCAGCCACAGCAGCAACAGCAGCAGGAGCAGTATCATCCACAGAGCAGCAGCAGCAGTGCTTATGGCTTGCTATAAAGGGGCTTGTGGCAGAAATATTATGTCCTTCAAGGTGCTTCCTGAGTTCTTTCAGTACCAGCAGGGTAAGTGGTGCGAATACGGCGCTGACAGTCTTTGAAAGGGGGGAGAGTGTAAGAAATTGTACAACATACATATCTTTTGGGCATAGGTAAACAGTACCTCTGTAGAGAGTTTACATTGTATCAAAGAAAAGAGCGTATTTGCTTCCAGGTAACTTTGTAAAAAGTGTATTTAGAACAGAATTTCTAAAATCAATACACTACTTGTCTTATGTTCATAGGTAGATTTTACAGTAAGAAAATCTCTTCCTTATAAGCCCATATAAAATAAGGGCTAAAACCAAGGAAACTTTATTGTTAGTTTTTGCAGTTGGGCTTGTAAAGAATATATTGCTTACATAAATTCCTTTGAATCGGGTTATTTTGAAAGGCTATTTCTGCTGTTTGTTGATGACTGAAACTGGGTATGTCTTCTGCTGGTAAACTATCTCTTTAGAACCTGGAAGCTGGTTCTCTGATATCTAGATGTTGTTAGAAGGCTGTTTCTTAAATCAGCAAGTTGCACTAAAACTCCAAATTATGGTATAATTTTCACTCCTTTGATGAGAAGTTTGACTTCTAAAAGCCTAGTTCATTTCTTTTGGCATGCCATAATTGTATCAGGGTTGCTGGGGAATTTTAAGTTACAGATGTGTGAATGAAGGCAGAACTGGACTGGTTCTGTGTGCATTTGATTTCTATCCCCAACTCCTACTCATGCACCACCCAACAAAAGTGTGCAAGTACTTCCACAGAAATTAGTTTGGCTACCTATATATGTAATTGCAGAGCACAGCTGACATTTACTTTGTGTCACAAGGAAAGCGTCTTGTTCATGGTTAGAAACCCTACAGCGAGAAGTCTGTTTGCCACAATGTGGAAACAATCATCACATACAAAGGCAAAGCACCTGCCCTGCCAAAAATAGTCGGCATTGAATGAATCACGATGCAGTATTTTGAGTGATATTTTTCATAAATTGCCTGTTGAGTGCAACAAGTAGATTCTAAAAATGTAATGAATGTTTTGAAATTATGTAAGACAGCCTGCCCAATGATATCAAAGGAAAATAAAGAATGAAAAATTATATGCTTAGGCATGAAGTGTGATAATCTGGCAATAGATGCTGTAGAGTGCGTGTATCTTCTTTCTCTCGTATTTCTTATATGTGAGCTAGCACTTACATGTAAAGAAAATATGCCTGAGTTATAATGCACAGACACTTTTGGGGGGCTCGTATATGGTCAGGGAGCCACCATTGTCTCACTGAAGATAACGTTTTGGCTTATGAATTTTGTTTGGTGATTTCTATCTTTATCTACCCTCACTGTAGAGCAGCATTGCATGAGTGTAAATCAGGAAAATGCTACGTAGTGCTGCACAAATCACTAGCAAACATAGTAACTAAAATTAGATATTCCATCTGTAGGTTTTGGGATATGTGTGTGTTCTTATAAAAAGTAAGTATTCAACAGCAATTTTATGTATTTGGATTTTCTGTTGGGAGATGAAGGTGCTCATTCAGGGCAGATGATGGTAATAACGTGATTTTTTCCCCCAGGAAATAGATATTTTCTTCTATTTTTGAAAGAAATCTACATCATAAATACTTGAATGCCTCGGTTGTGAAATTATTCCATGTGTCAAAACTGATTACCCACAAGGAATGGACCGGATTTGTGGCTTGGTTGTAGTGCTGTGATTCTCTTACCTCCACAGCCATGACCCTTGCTGATGAAGTTGGAGGAGCTCATTTGGGAGCTATTTTTGTCTATGCATCTGGCAGCTGTCCCTCGGGGACTATCTGTCAATCAATGAAATTCACTATAAATCAGACAATTGCTTCAATAAAGGAGTAAGGGAGGTAGTAAGTAGCATATAGAAACTGCCTGAATTGGTTAATGGCTCCTTCCAGGCAGGATCTCCCAGAGGACAAACAAGTTTGATAATGCAATTTCAAATCATTAATTCACCATTCTAAACATTTTCAAATGTACATGCTAAGAGTCTTTTTTGTAAGTACATAGCTGACGTTCAACATAAAAGCAGCTTGACTGTCAGAGACATGGATTATAGCTAAAAAGTACACAGAAGTTCTTGATGTGTTCACACCTTGGGTAAGTATGGAATGGATTTAGAAGTCAAATTTATTTTGGCATTCAGATTTGAAATTATGTCTAACTGGTCATTGGCTCCTTAAGACTTGAATTTTGCCCTGAAACTGTTCAAATATCAAGTATCAGAGCATTATTGTAACAATACAAAGTATTTGTTATGAGTAGTTACAGGCAAAATTAACTGTCTCAAGAAAATATAGTGGTGTTTCTGGCAAGTGCAAAATGCATTAGCTGTTAATAGGGAATATTATTCTTCAGTAAATCTGAAAGTGTCCTGTGATGTCTAATCAAACTGATTTTCTTTTATTCTCAGATGAGCAAGAGTCAGTGCAGAAAAGGACTTTTACAAAATGGATCAATACTCATCTGGCTAAGGTAATACATGACTTTGAAATTAATCTTTTCAAAAATCAGACCTTTTTATCTATGCCTATACAGGCCCTGGAGTATAGAATGTCAGATTTGTCTGAGCAGTATTTCATAAACTTAAAAAAAGGGATCCTCATCATCTGTGCAAGATTGAGGATGAATCTCAGTATGACAGTGGTCAGCTGCAGAAATTCAAGTGATTTCCAGAGGCAACCATCCAGCTCCTTTGGCCAAAACTGAAAGGTAGCACAGGAACTGCTATTTCAGCCAGAGGAAGTATTTGAAACTGCTTTGTCTAAAATAGAAATGTTAGCCTTATTACATAAAATGTATTTGAATAAAATTCAGTTCAATTCATGTGTGGTTTGATGGAGGCATCCTGAACTGGTTACAGACATAAATAGCACTTAGTGAATCTGTTGCTGAATTAGTTATCTGATGTATTATGAAACTATCGTTGCTACTTATTACCATAACATGTAACTCCTTTTTTAGAAGAATAAACACAGTGGTTTACACACAATTTTAAAAGCTACAACTGGTAACAACTTTATATGAAAACATAAGGAGTGAGATTTAATTTGGCGCTTCCTGGAGTTTTCACACAGCCCAGATCTAACTATAGTTACCAATTAGTCCAGGAAATTGAAATTTTAAATTCCAGAGGTGCTTTTCTAAATCCTTATTATTAAAACATGAAGATTAATGATCTTGCAAGTAAGGAGTAGCTGCAACAGCTCTGTTCTGGCTTTTATGTAAGGAATTGACTAATAATGCCCTCAAAAATGAGCAGAGCAAAGAGGGAAGTCCATGTAATGCTATATCATGTGATCTGATCTAATGAGACCCTATGGTAGAAGAAGAATGTAATTGAAGAATTTACTATGAAATGAAGTGAACTGGCATTGTAAAATTCAACTGCAAGAACAAGGTTATCTTCAGTACTTTTTGACAGTGGAACCTCACTGGGAATGAGGTCTGTCTCCCCATTTTCTTTGAAATATTTTGGAAAGGCTCCCTATAGAGCAGAGAACTCGAGTACTCCACATATGTTCTGATTACTTCAGTTGAGATGGAAAGACATTGAGTGTTTGTTAAATGTCAGCTAAGTGGGCAGTGAATACATGTCAGAGGAGAAAAATAGCTCTTATTTCATGTTCATCTATTGATTATATTGCATCATTAAAAATAATTGATAATACTCTTATTAAAAATCATCACTAATAATAATCTGATTATTATGGACAAGTAGTCCATATTAGGTCGGTTATCAATATCATATTCTTAGGTTTATTTTTGTGTGTGTACATGTCATGACAATTTGCTAGTCTACAGACTAATCCATGGGAAGAGCCAAAGTCATAGTGGTAGTTCCATTAAGAGATCCTGGTCTGGATTGAAATTTCTGCCTTTCTGCCTTATATACTAGTCCCTTTAGGTGATAAGGGTTCAGGTAAATCTTTTGACTTGTGTGATCTAGATGTATACTTGTTTAATGGGTCTGATACTGTAAAGAATTATCAATACATTCAAAACAGGCAGTTAAACAGCCACAGCCCTGACTTTTAGCTACCTGAGGTACAATTTAGTTACCTGTAGTAACTGGTTTGAGTTAAATCACACTTGAATGGGAAAGTTGTTCCTGTGATACTTTTATCAATGGCTGTGAGCAAGTTTATCTCACTGCCTAAATCAGATATCTAGATTAGCTGGCTTTGCTTCCTATTTCTGTTGTTATGCTACCACTGGAGAAGCACTGTTTATAGAGATTAGGCTCAACACAAGAGTAACCCAGGCCATTCAAATTTTTAAGTTTTCAAAGTTTTAGATTTTAAATCTTTGTGATTCATATTTTTGCCAAGTATGGAAATACGTTTTCTGGCTCAATCACAGGCAAAGGGAGTACTGGTAGGTCTATGAAGTGTCTAAGACTTCCCTTGCACTAATGTTCTGAATTATAAGACAAAAATTCAATATTTAGGCTATTCAATTTTTGTAAAAGATTGTTTCAAAAAAACCCTGGAAGTCTGTAACATCTCCATTGTCTGAAAGGCTTTGAAATATGGTAAGGAAAAATCCTGGAAGGAGACCCAATTTTAGACAGCACTGGCTGCATTCTGCTCTTATCTTTGACCCAATAAAATGTGGAGCATCTACTAGTATGGTGTCTAGTGAGGAACACTGTGAAGTGCTGGCCTCACACTTAGAGCAGAGAAACAGCGGTACATCCAGTATGCTGTGGGGTAAAGGAACTGGGAGTGAGGGAGTGAAGTTGAGTCTGAGGGAAGGTGTTTTGAATTTTGCCTTTGTTTCTCACCATTGATCTAGAATAACTCTGCTGAATTTGACTCAGTGTAAAAATTTAAAATTAACAATAAATTCACTTCAAATTGGCTCTCTATTTCTTGGCTACTCTTGAAAAACTTTGGATTGCTTTCATTGCCATTTTTTATAATCTAGTAAAATTATTAACGGAAAAAGTAATAGGAGGAAATAAGAAGAAAAACTAAAAACTGTATTTGAAGTGTCTGTAATTCAACACTGTGACTATCTGGAGAAATGTTCCATCAAGAGTAAGTTTGAATATTTTTGAAAAAGGTACTGCATGAAATCTCAAAACCAGGAGAAATCAATGTTTTCTAACAAAAGGATGATGGAGTTTACTGTAGCAATTTGAAATATGTAATTAGAGACAGCAAAGGAAGGGAAACTCTACTAAGGTATAGTTGTCATACTATTTTGGTTGAGTAGAGCAAAGGAGGATTTAAAAGGAAGCAGTTTCTGATATTGTGAAGAGAAATGATTTGAAAAAATTGGAAATGCAGAATTGATTTGATTATGTTAGGTAGAACCAAGAATAATTAATAGCTTGGGAATATAAAGCAGGATGTGATTCCTTGTCAGGGTTTGGTATGAGTAAAAGATTCTGATTAGCTTTAAAATCTTAGTGTATGTTTTCCTTCTAAAAAGTTGTACTATAATTGAAATAGAAACTGATTCAATAACTAAGTCTATCAAGTAGATTGAAACACTTATTTTTGGTTTTTTAACTGTAAAGATGAGTGGATTTGACAATGTGGATACAAATAAATAAGAATGAGCAAAACAGGAAATGCAATGAGACTACCAGTGAAATTTCTTTACCGAAAGGGTTGTCAGGCACTGGAACAGGCTGCCTACGAAAGTGGTTGAGTTACCATCCCTGGAGGTATTTAAAAGATGTGTAGATGTGGCACTGAGGGACATGGTTTAGTAGTGGACATGGCAGTGTTAGATTAAGGATTGGACTAAATTTTAAAGCTATTTTCCAACCTATATGGTTTGATTCTATGAATTGAACTTCATGAAAGGCAATAGGAGAAAGGCATGATTTTTTTTTTTTTTTTTCCCTCTGGCAATAGAGTGCTGCCTTTTTTAAATTATGCTTCCTATTTCAAAGGTATGTTTTTACACAAGCTGGAGACAGGTAAAGGACATGGCATAAGCTAGTTATAGGTCAACTTAAAGAAAGATGGAGGTAAAACAGCCTCAGTGCAAGCTCTTCCCTCACCCACATGGGATAAACACAGAGAGAGCTGCAAGTATGATAACTAGCAGATAGCATAATGAAGTTTCATTTGGGTTGAGCTGTTAGCACTAGGCTCCTTCTGTCCCTCTGCTGTCTCCCTAACCTCAACTATATCTGTTCTGTGATTCTGAGTAGTAATTTGGTGAGACTCATCAACTGGAAATCATCTCTCTTCTCTGCCAGCCACTTGCAGAAATTGGGTTACAGTGTATGAAATTAAAATGATCTGTCTTATGACCATCCTCTTTAATTTTATGTATCTGTGCAGGTCTACTAATGATAAATAAGATATGCATGTGTAACAGGACAAGAAGTTTTCTAATTGCATATTTATTCATATCTCTCTACGGTTGTAGAACTGTCCTCCTTCCTCTCAGTCTCAGCCTTCAAAGCATATACATAGTTCAAGTATGCTTCTGATTATCTTTTGAGGCATCTTTTCAAAGCCTCCATTTAAAATACAGAATAAATTTACACCAAATATTTCAAAAAGGAGACATTACATGCATTCAGAACAGCAATTACTTAAATGTTTTTCATTTCATTACCCAGGCCAAATTTTTAGGTCGTGGATTAGCCTGGAGAAGAGGAGGCTCAGAGGTGACCTCAGCACTGTCTAGAACTACCTGAAGGGAAGTTCTAGCCAGGTG
>JAWWEV010000115.1:56574473-56590354 GCA_035583235.1 Hafferia zeledoni
CTGCGCTGGGCAGGGCACATCTCCAGGATGGAGGATCACCGCCTCCCAAAGATTGTGCTCTATGGTGAACTCGCCACCGGCTGCCACAAGAGAGGAGCCACAAAGAAGACACAAGGACTCCCTGAAGCAATACCTCAGCCTTGCCCATATTGACTGCCATCAATGGTCCACTCTGACCTCCAATCAGGATTCATGGAGACACACTATTCACAACGCTGCTGCTTCGTTTGAGAACACATGCAGAATCAGTCCTGAGGGGAAAGGACAACACAGAAAGAACCGTTCCTCACCAATATCACCTAAGGAGACGTTCCCCTGTGCCTTTTGCAACTGGACTTGCCTATCCTGTATCGGCCTTTTTAGCCACCAGCACGCTTGCAGCAAGAGTTGGTAGTGCCCTTCCCAAATCTTCCCTTGTGTAGTCTAGCCATGATGATGATGATATGCAACCTCTAACGCTGAATGCTAGATTTATTTGCCTAATAAAATTAGTAATGCAAAACTTAGGACTGAGTCCCTCAAACTGCAGTAATAAAAACAGTCACAACAGCAAGGAACGTGAAAACCTATAAGCTTATAGATTTTGGAATCAAATTGTGATGGAGGAGTGGGCCATTTATTACAGAGTAATGGAATTTTCAGATTCTCCTTGCTGTTCTCACATATGTTTTCCCGCAGAGACAAATTCAGTAGTTCCAGAGATTTGCTCCTGTTTGTGCATGTGGATAGGTTTGCTTATATTTCTTCACCAGATTTTGAAACATTATTTGAAAATTAATGTAGCAAAGGTAGTTTTCAAAGTTTGTTTTGGCATTCATTATGATGAAGATACCACCATTTGTATAGAATGATTTATTCATTAGAGAAGTTAAGTAGAGGATGTGAGGAAAAGTTTCCTGTAGCAAAGATACAAATGAGAAAATAAATGCAAGTAGTGTAGGAATAAAGGAGTGAAGCTTAGGAAACATACATTGGTTCCATATCTGAAGGTTGGATTTTAGAAAACTTATTTTACTGTGTCAGAGGAGGGATGTCTAGAGATTTCAGGTCTACTACAAATCTCTTTTTTTGAGGCTTGTCAGTTAAATATTTTTAAATGTACCAATGTTCAATTCTTTAAGTAATTCACAATATTTCCTGAAGACTACAGCAAATTAGACAAGTTGTAAAAACAAGAAATTTAAGCAAAGCATTTCTTCCTCAGTTCCCATTTATGATAAGTTCTAAATATAGTTATTTAAATATGTATTTATTATGATGAAAACCTGGTTCATTAACCTTTAAGATTCATTCCCAATTAATTCATAGTCCTCCTACAGATCACATGAATATACTTGTACTTAGTATGCCTCCCTCTTTGAGACATACCTGTTCCTAAGTATTGTTATACACTACTGGAATTGCATATGCCACAATAAGTGAATGCTTGATAGAATTTGTGGAATATGTTTTGTAGCAGATCATTACTTTTATTTTGCTTTCTTGAAGAAACTTGCAAAAGAACCAAATCCAAGACTAAGGCATCTGAAATCATAATGTGGACCTGAGAAGTTGTAGATTTAATGTCTGATTGTTCACTGAAGTATATTCTGACTGCTACTGAAGAATTTTGTTGAAGAAGTTTATAATTGACAACTTTTCTTTAGTACTACAGGATTTTGAGAGGTTACTTCATACACTTTTTAAATGTTCTTTTTTCCTGGTTGAAAAATAACTTCACTAAATTCTTTGCACAGGCTTTCCAACATTTAAAATTCAGTGTATTAGAAACATTGCAGTTGATTGTATTTCCAGGGCTATAGATTTACACACAAAAAGCTAAAATCTGGAGTACATTTTAAAATCACAATTTTTTTTTGTAGTTTTTTAATTTAAAAAATAAATAACAAAATTACAAAATTTAAAGATAATTTTCTTTCTCTGCTTTTACATATTTACAGTTAGTATTTTGGCAGTGCATTAAGGCACCTAAGTGAGTAGTTAATTTCTACTGAGTTTCTGGGAAAAAAAGTATTCAGTAAATTTTGACTGCATACAATTTGAAAATAAAATTCAAAACCTTTCTTCTCTGGAGGCTAATGAATAAGCAATGTATAGCTTCACTTCCTCCTTTCACTTCATTTGACATATATGGATTCAAGGAGTAGGTATTTACCCATTCCAACAGAAGATATTGTATTAATCTCAGTGGAGGATCTGCTAGAAAAAGAGTTAAGTACCTTAAGCCTGTGCAATAGTACATATACAATAGATGTGTGTATGACCTTCTCAGTATCAGGTAGTGTATGTATATCTTTCTGAATTGCATCAGCGTGGGAAATAAGATTGGTATCTATTCTTATGTAAAAGAGGAATCTATTCTTCTATATATGCCACTTAAAATGTAACTCACTCCATACTTCTGAGAGTGACTGGAATCATAATAATGATAAATTCTATCCTCTGTGCCCAGCGTATTAAAAAAGAAAAAAAAAAATGTGATTTGTGAAACACAGCAAATGGCCTACCTCCTTGTAATTTAGTGTTAACATATTCAGGGTAGTGAAAAACATTATTTATAAAGTGTGTTACAGAGAATGTTTTTGGCAGTCTGTATAATTAACTAATTTTATGTCTTAGAGGGGGTTTCATACAAGAGATCTTATGACACAGGTGTTGTATCTACCTTCTGTTCCTGTTTTATTGGTTGTAAGGCACATGGTGTGTGCTGCTAAACAGTGACAGTGCTTGTAATTATGCAACCTTCCAGCAACAAGAGTGGACTCCCCATTACTGAGGCTTTTAGATAGGTGGTGAGATTTTTTTTTTTTAGGCCTTCTTGTCCTGTTGAATTAAGGTGGCAGCCGCTGTAATCCTCTTGTCTTTATGGCTGAATTATTTTAGCACAAACTTCTTCAGTGTTTTGTCATGTGGTAATACTGATAAAACTAAAGCTGCTTCAAACTTCGAACAGAAAAAGATAAAATACAAGGTGAAGAAAATTAATTGCATTTCTGTCAACTGCCTGTGATGCAAGACTGCTAGAAATTAATCTCTAGTGACCTCTTTGCTCCATTGATTTTTTTGGTGTTATATTAAGAAAGAACATGATCCCCTAACTATTGCATTACTAAGAAATAAAAAAGAACTATGACTAAATATACCCTTGTAAGGAGTTGTAGAGCTGCTTTATTTTATATACATAAGAAAATAGGCTCTTCTGTTAGTGTGGCTATTAGAGCATGTCAAACCTCAGTTGAAGTCTGCTTTCAGCAGAGTTCTTTTTTCACTTTATGCCAAAATTATTTTTCATTGAAATACTCTTTTATCCAAGCTGAACAATTAAGACAGAATGTGTTGATTTGGGGATGTAGAAATCTTTGCTTTCTCCTTATTTGTTATAGCTTTTAAAAAGCAATGTTTCATTTGTTAGGATCATCTTTTCAAATCTCTGTTTCTACACAAGAAAAATCATAGTTAAGTTGTCGTACATCTTTCTTAACCGATACCCCAAAACCAAGTTATTAAACCTGGAGTAGTTTTAAGATATTTTTTTTTTTGTTATTTTAGTGAATTAGCAGGTATTATTATTATTATTGTCATCATTCTTATCGTTAAAAGGTATATGAATGCTCACAAGCTCATGGAAGATAGAGGGTGCTTATTTTATTTATGTCAGCTGGACGAAGTTTAAACCTTTTGTTTCTAAGAGACATTTTGTGATCATTAAAGTACTGACCGGCTGAGAGGGGTAGTTCCACAAACTGAGAGGCATTTAAAAATACAGGGGCTTATGATGTGACCTTGTTATTTAAACTTTCTAAATCGTCCACTTACATATTTTCCAGTATTATCATTGTTTTGCTCATGAATGTAAAGACATATGCTCAGCAATTTATGTTAAGTAGGAGCTGACACAGTGCTAACAGCACCAGAAGCCTGCAAGGCCTGGAGGAGAGGAGAGAAAATACAGCAACTCAATGTAACAACTGTCAGCCGTGAGAAAGTAGCAGCATGGCTCAACCAGCTACACTGCTCTAGGAATCTTTCCTCCACATAGCTCCTTGTATTCCTTGGACTGAGAGAGTGAAATTTCTGTGACATACTTAACACTAGGGAAATATGCTGATAGGTTGAAATGTGATAGTAATAGTACATCTGTGAGTGTTGTGTTATTTTATAGACTCAGAGGCATTTGTTTGCTTGTTTGAGGGAGCAGGAGTTTTTTTTCCATCGTATCATCAGTGGCAGAAATCATCTAGTGTTACAGTCCTGTGCCAGAAACGTAAAGCAGTTAAACAATGTGGTGGCAAAGCAATGGTTAACAGATACATTGATATTAAACATTATAAAACACACAGAAAGAGACCGGCCACTCTCTTTGTGGTTCTGTTTGAAAGGAAGAGTGTTAGAATGTTATACTGGTGAGCCTTTATAATATCTGAAGTCTTTTCCCTTTTCAGCGCAATCCTCCCATGCTGGTGAATGATCTTTTTGAAGACATCAAAGATGGGGTAATGCTAATTGCCCTTTTGGAGGTTCTTTCAGGGCAGAAGCTGGTAAGAACTTCCTTTCTTCTAAATATACAAGATAGTTGCATAACTTCTCTAGAACATAATTTTCTAATAAGTTTCTGTATTTGAATAATGTAAAAAACCTTACGGCTACATAGGAAAACAAGCTTTTCACAGAGTGGGCTGTATAGACACAAAAAATATTATTAAAGATTATTACAGATATTTTTTCATTAATTTTGTCATAATAGTTCATAAAAATTGCCTATTTATATTAATGTTCACAGTTAATCTGTGTGTTGCTATAATCAAGGTCTAAACTGCAAGCTATTTCTATACATTTTGAAAAAAATAGTCTTTTCTTGTTAAATTTATAGCTTTCTCTCAGAAAAAAAAAAATACAAACCCCTCACATTGCATGGAGGCTTATATCCATTTGCCTTGACAGCTGCTCTGCTAATGTAAAGAACCTTAAATGGTGCCAAATGGCTTTTTCACAGCCAAGTTTTATACAGAAGGGACAGTGTGTATGTGGCAAATATGCTATCTCTTGGGAGCCAGGATAGTGCTGTGCATGTGATATAGGAGAAAAATGAAAGGATTTTAGGCCAAAGGTGCTGACTTTTCCCAAACCAGCTTGTGGATCAGGTGGCAGCATCTGAAGGAGTAGTGCAGCAGTCTGTCCTCCAGCTTGCTCTGGGGCTCAGGTGTTACCAGTTCTCTCACATGCAGGCAATTTGCAAGTGCCCTCTTTTTCGTATCTCACCTCTGTTTTGATTGCGGGTGAAACCCCAAATTAGGTATTTAATCAATCTACAAAAGCGATTTTACTGTAAGACAGGAAAAAGCTGTACTTTCAAGTATTTCTGTTCCGTTGACATAAACTCATTTCTGTTTCTCTTAGTCTAAGATAGAAAGTCTCCCTCTTGTGGCAAACCAGAAGCAGTAAAATACGAAGAAAATTTTAATGACTGCACCTGTTAAAATGAAATTCACTTAATTGTATCCAGCTAATTAAGAAAAGACAAGAGAGAGAATCCAGAGCTAGAAAAGTGTCTGGTGAATTTAAAGGTTATATATACCAGCATACAATGTCCTGTAGTAACTGCAAGAGGTATTTCAGAATCTATAGCAGGCCCTTGTTAAACTCTTTCTAACATTATGAACAGGAATTTAAATTATAATAGTTGTATATTTGCATGACAGTGTAAGATTCAGTGAGGAATTTAATTCCACTGTAGAGTATCAGAAGTCTAGGATATGTTCTGTCTTTTTTCAGCCTACATGTCTGAAGTTCAGAAAAATTCATTGTTCAGTGGGAATTTGTGATAGCTGATGTTTTAATTGCCAGTAAGGTATTAGAGAGATAGGATGAAAATTCTTAGGTAAAATGTCTTCACTGCAGACTGATTTTTTTAACATAACAATCACTTTGACTTATACTTTACAGGCAAAAATATTTCACAGAGAGAATGTTGCCTTCTCTCAAATGTCTATATAGGTGTGTACCTGCATATAAAAGTAGTAATAATTCCTTTTACATAAGAAACTCAGTTCTTGGATTTGATGTTGTTCATGGACTGAAGCCAACAGTTTGCATCCTGAGGTTATTAAGACATATGTAACATTTTTTATAATGGAAGTATCACATTTATGTCCCCTATATCTGTCAGCCCTCCAAGTTCATATATGCAAATATACAATTCAACAAGTTGACTGTTTCAAGGAGCATTTTAACGTGTAAATCAGATTATGGTGGGTACATAGGCATCGATAATAATCTGGAGCTTCTTTTTTTGCAGCAAATTGGCATAAAACTAATTGGAGTTTAATCTGTTCATTCTCTTTAAGCCTTGTGAGCAGGGGCGTCAGCTGAAGAGAATTCACTGGGTTGCCAACATTGGCACAGCTCTTAAGTTTCTAGAAGGAAGACGGGTAGGTATGGTAGCACTTAGCCCTGCTTTTCTTTTTTTTCGCCTCTGTTTCTTTAAAGATATGACTTATATCCACCCATCTGTTTTTATTCTCCAAAATCTGAAATATGTATGCAGTCTTCAGTTTCTACACAGTACCTAAAAGCTGCTGTAAAATAAAAATTATAAGATCCAACATTAATGTATAGGGTTAAATTTGTCTTTAAAAAAATAATAATAATAATGAATCATCTTGAATGACCTCCTTTTTTTTTTCTTTTTTTTTCTTTTTTTCCTAACATGCTCCTCTGCTTCTCTTGTTCTCTATTTCCCTGTTGCTGTTCTCAGCAAAGAATGAACTTTAGTTCAGGAGAAGCATTCATTTATAATTAAAAAAGTAGATTTCTAGACCTCTCTAGGTTTTACATGCAAAACTCTACTCCCTGAAATTATAGATATGAAAATTGAGGGCATTGTGACCCCCTATTAGCTTTACAGAATATCAGACTAATTCCTGGATTTATTCTGGTGCAGTCAGTGCTGCGGCTGTAGAAAAAAAGCAAAATATTTTATAAACTTAACAAAAGAAGAAAACCTAAAAACTCAGTGTGATCTAGATATGAATATCAAATAAAAGCAATCTACTTCTACTTTTCTTCCTGACTTTTCTCTCTATTGTAATGACTTGCCTCTGGAGTTTTTAATTGGATTTATAGATATTTTGCTCCTCTAACTTCTGCATTTGAGTTCAATTTTTCTCAATGCACATGTCACACCTGATGAATTTTACATCTCCACAACACTGTACACTGGGAGTTGCTGGGTTTTGGCTTTCTTTCCCTCTCTTTAACTCCCTGACATCTTGACCTAATTATATTTATATTACATCGAAAACAATTTTGGCAGATGCCCATAGAAAGAATATTATACATTTAATCAACTTCCTATTTTCACTGTCCAAATAGAGTTCTACAAAAACTCCTGTTATATTACAGCTTGCAGTTAAAAGATATTATTCTGGACCAAATTGGGGGGTTTGTTGTTCTAAAAAGTTAATTTTTAGTTTTAGATGCATTTTAATGGCATATGAGATAAAGGTAACATAATAGCTGGAGTAGATAGATTATGCTTCTGTGAACAATGGCCTAACCAGGAGCTTTAGCTGAGTTCCTGTAAATGTTTTGAACTATAATACATATTAATAACTCTTAGTTTCTAGAAAACTAAAAGCTTTTGTTGGAATTGGTGCAGCTGAGAGAATGAGGTTTGTTTGTTTGTTTTCTAGTAGGTAATAGAAAATTTTTCTTACTGACTGGTAGAGAAATAAGTAATGCCAATTTTCCTAGAGTTTTGTCTGATTTCTTGGTGGAGAGGATTGGAGACCAATGGGGATTTCTCCTCTTCCTAAGCAAGCCAAGGATATTTAATTCTGAAAAATACTTTACAGCTGGACAACAATTTTTTGTTTGTTTGTTTGCTCTTGACATTATCTAGTGCATTTCCAGTTGTTGATTCAGAGAATTGCAGTCTTTTCTCTGTTTTGGAGAGACAAATTAGATCACCTAAAGCCGTTCTCTGGCTTTTCCTCAGACTGTTTTCCAAGTTTTTTCCATAACCTGTGTCCATGAATAAGCTTGCAGTGCATGAACACTTTAGCAGTCTTTTGTGTTTTTATCATGGTTGATGGCTGACTGTTAGTTTTGCTGAAGAAATAAGAACTAGCGTATTAGCTGATTTTGCAATACTACCTGTTTTATTCTATTACCTTGAACAATATCTACCTATTAATTTCTCTATCATATATTCTTTATTCCCTCCTTTCCCGCCTTTTATGTTATGAGCTTATTCTAGGGTGATATTTTATTCAGATTAAAGATTAGCACTTGAGAGTTAAGAGTCATGGAATCTGTTCCCATTTCTGTTGAAAAACTTAATGTGACCTTGGACAACTAATTTTTTCCCCACTCTATTTTTAGAATAGCTATAGTTAGGTTTGTCTTGCAAGGAGCCCTAATCAATGGCTGAGATGTCCTTTACAATAAAAGGCTCTCTGCTGGAGAACGGTGGCATTGTTTTTCCATTTTCTTAATTTTATGCTTTCATATTTTTTTAATCCTAAACTCATTTTTCTTTTTTTATTCCAAATGCATTAGAACTATATCAAGAAACCCCTACATAATTTAAAGTCTGTTACAGAGTATTTATTTTACTCTCCCAATTAAATGTAAGATGTGCCAAAAATGTGCCTTCTTTGCATTGTAAAATTAGATTAATGCATTTATATAATAACTAATAATTTAAAATTTATTTCTCTATCATATTTTTCCCTTTGCTTTTCATGCTAGTCCATATACAGAGGATCTCCGGTTTGTACCATGCTTCTATCTAATGTTTATTGTTATTTCTGCTTGAAATCAAATACTTTTTTATACAAGCAATAGCATACAATGGTCTTAAAAATCTTTCATTATCTATGGCTATGCTTGTCTGAAAACTGAAACTTTAACATTCGATATTTGGGCTTTTTTAACTGAGAAACTTTTTTATTGCAGAAATGCATTTAAAATATAAAACCTATTTGGAAGGCATTTCATAATTGTTATTCTTTGTGTGTGGTAATAACACATGTTTTCTTTCCTACATAGATTAAACTTGTCAACATCAACTCAACTGATATTGCTGATGGCAGGCCTTCTATTGTGCTTGGCTTGGTGTGGACCATAATTTTATATTTTCAGGTACTATGTGTTTTATACTTCAGTGTAACTTGCTCACACAATGATTCAGATCATCACTTCATAGGAACTGATGTAGTTCCCAGTGTTTCACCCTAGCTGAGTCATTTTGTAATTAGCTGAGGATCTGCTTCTGAAATAAGCAACAGTTGATGGTCAGGGTGTTTCACATTGAGTAAAATTAGATACTTGTCTTTGGAGTAGATTGGTCTTTGCCTAGAATGGAGTTCCTTCATCAGTGAAACACACTCATCTGCTTTCTCCAAAGAATACAATAGAACAAAAGAGGAAAAGAACAGAACTGTGGATTCCTGTTACAAGTATCTTTAGCAAACTGTGCTGTACATTTAATTCCAGTGCACTTGGTGCCAGACAGTAATTATTCTGAACCCATATATGTAAACATGGTGATTTCACTCTGAGATGCAGATATTTGCAAGGATGAAATTTATCTGCAGATGATGTAGACTGTGAGAGGGTTGCATTTGTAGAAGAGAAATCATTTGCATTCTGTTGAAGTTAGGTGGGAGGGAAAACTGGCTTCCTAAATCCTGTTCCTATGAGTTAACACAGTGAGTCACTGCTCAACACTTAAAAAAACAACTGATTTTGTTCTCTTCTTTATGGAGTGCTTTGGCTCCCTTGTGATGTTGTTCTCCTTAGCACTAACCACTATGATGCCTCAATAGCTTAGATCTTCTCAGAATAAAAGTTAGTCAGAGTGGTATTAATATTTTAATTTGTAGCCCATTGAGGTGAACAAAGAAAATAATGCTTCTCAGCCTTACTGAAACTCTAGTTCTCTGCATCAGTTTGAGTAATTTTTTGAACTTTTCTTTAATTGTCACAGGCAGATACATCATTTTCACGTGAATGAAAACAGAATTGCATGAGACCTGTGGTTCTCATGGCAGAATCATTCTGTGATTCGACTTTAGATTTTAAAACAGACAATGTAGAAAATCTTGCAACATTCTTTAGATATAGCTTTGTCATTTTAAAGAACTGATTTGTTAGTTTAGTGTTCTTGAAAGAGTCAACTTAATGATTTTAATTTGATGAAAGGCATAATGCACGTAACTGTCCTACACCATCAACAAGCACTGTGAATGCACTTGCCTACAGTACATTCACTGTTTCTTCAGAAGGTACCTCTAAGAAAAGGTGCAACTGAATTTATGCTAAAACAGTACAATAGTAAGTTAAGAACTGTCCAGATGACATCACTGAGGTCATTGCCATTCTTTAATTGAAGGAGCTTCCTCTGAAATGAATGGATTGTTTTATAATTTGAATTCAAGCTAAATGTAAATCGTTGTTGCCTATTTTGGTGGTAATTTTTGTTGTAATAGATAACATGATGTATTTACACATTATGCTACCTGTAGGGTGTCAAGTCAATGTTTCCTTGGTGCCCTGTATTTCTGAATTTAAGACTTTAAGAAGTCTGAATTTAAGACCATCACCTAGACATACATTAGCAGTTTTGAGGCTCCTTTAATGTGCAGCATGTTAATCATAGCTTCTGCCCAGCTTTATTTTGATAGCTGTATTATGAAATTATTAAAGAAACTGGTGTGAATTAAGAAGATTATCTACAAAGACTCCATTAACACTTTTTCCCCTACAGATAGAAGAGCTTACCAGCAACCTCCCACAGCTGCAGTCATTGTCTAGCAGCGCTTCTTCTGTGGAAAGTGTTGTCAGTTCAGAAACTGCAAGTCCCCCAAGCAAACGGAAGGTGGTAACCAAGGTCCAAGGAAGTGCCAGGAAGGCTTTGTTAAAATGGTTACAGTACACAGCAGCAAAGTAAGCAACTTACAAATGAACTGATTTATATCTTAAGTGTAAACTTTTGCTCAGATTCTAAGCTCTCTCAGTCAGGGATCCTCTTTTTGCTCTGTAGTTAAATAGCACCTTCCTATAGATATATAGCACCTCATCATACTCTTTTAGACTATTGAGGCTGCTAAATGTTACCACCATACAATAATCAAGTAATAAGTAACAATTTGCACTAATTTTACAAGCAATTGTATATTATAGTTTCTGACTAAAGAACAGGATTATCTCTGACAGAATGAGAAACTGGAAGGGGACTTAGATGCCTGAACAACAATGTATTAGTCCCGCCGCCAAAACACTCAATATGACTTAGCATTCCTCAGTGAGAGCTTGTAGAACACTAAATTCTGGTGCTTGATGTTGAAAGACAAGTGATGAAAAATTATATATCTGCAGTTTTTTGATATTGGGGATATACTATTACAAAAGCTGCCCTGAATTGTCATCCTTTTAAATCCAAGGTATTGTGGAGTTGTTTCTTACTATGTCTTGTTAATTTAAGAATCTCTCACCTTATTTGGCAAGATTATCCTATGTTTTTTCTGCTTTCAAAAAGGCATTAATCCCCCCCTCCCCCCATAAGTTAGATCAAAGATACTGTAGTAATTTGATATCTTCCACAATAAGAAAATACAAATCAAAGGTGTAAAATAATAAAATGGATTTATTTGCTGAAATTAAAGAATCACGGCTATTTGAAGACTTCAGTTGTGCAAAATATAGAGAGGAAATGGCCAATTAGGAATGGTGCCTCCAAGAAAAGAAATATAATTGTAAAGATTCAGCCTTTATCCATAGATAGAACACAGTAAATTATAGTGCAATACAGTCTAATTTGGCTTTCTTCCTTTGCACTGCTGATGGTAAAATACAGGCAACTGGAAGTGGTCAGCTGCAATTTAAACAGACATGCAAAGAAACAAAATGCAAATAGATTCATAAATGAAACTGTCAACTTTATTGGGAAGAGTAGATAAAATAACTTGAAAGAAGCCTACTGGAAGCCCTGCTTCACATTTTAATCTTCAAGGACTAGCTCCTTAAAGTCAGTGAAAGTGTCTCACTGGTCACAGTGAGCTTTGAATGAAGCCTTCGCTCAGTTACTGTTGCTGTGAACCTCCCAATGGTGAGACTGCCTTAGCACCCAAGTGTGTGTGTATGGAACTATAGTGTCATTCATGCTTTTGGTAAGAACATAAAGAAATCTGTGTGTTACATTTCCCCTTAACAGCAATGATGTCACTGTTCATGCTTTCATTTTATAAAATAACAGGTTAACACAGGTTTGGTTATAGAGTGGGGGTTTTTTTGTTTGGTTTTGTTGTTTGGTTTGGATTTGGTTTTAGTTTCTTTTTTTATGGTACTAATGTATCTAGCTGAACTGCAGTAGTTTCAATTGATTGAGAGAATAGTGAATGAAGCTCTGTACATCCACAGACTCCGTGTGTGTCATACAAGAACTGTGAGAACCTTGGTACACTTAATTTTTTCAAAATACCATGGGCTTATTGCCACTGCCAAGCCCGCTGGAGAAAAATACAGCATGTATATGACAACAAACATTTGGATCTTCCTAGACTGAACTGAATTTATGCAGTGGATGGATGAAGCTGTAGTCAACTTGCTTAAAATTACAGGAACAACAAATGGTTTAGGTTTAATGACGGTAACCACTGGGTAGTGCATCCTGTTTACTCCTCTATTTCATCTAGTCCTGATGTTCTTAGTATCTTCTTTTTTCTTTCATATTCTTTAGGCAAGCTGGAATTGAAATCAAAGATTTTGGACAAAGTTGGAGGAGCGGTGTTGCATTTCATTCTGTTATTCATGCTATCCGCCCAGATTTAGTGGACATGGAGAAAGTGAGGGGACGGTCAAATAGAGAAAACCTGGAAGAAGCCTTCACACTTGCAGAAGCAGAACTAGGAATTCCAAGGCTCCTTGATCCAGAAGGTACCTAATCATTGGTTGAAAGAAATTTAAACTACTTACATGGGTTAAATCAGACATGCAAATTCACAGTGTTTAAATATTTAAGCAGCATTTTGTGCCATTCAACTAAAAAATTAAATTTTCAATTTCTATCCTTGTCTAGATGTGGATGTTGAAAAGCCAGATGAAAAGTCTGTCATGACCTATGTAGCCCAGTTTTTGAAGTACTATCCTGATCCTCATCATACAGTGACTGATGTTCAGGAGAATGACGTAAGTTTTTCTTTATCATGGGTATGCAAGGGCGGGGGTGAGGGGGGACAACTTTATAAATGGATTCAATAACTTTCTTACAGTTTATTATGTTTTCTTTTGATGAGCAATTCAAGTGACAAACAAGCACAATAAGAAAACTGGGAAAGATTAGCTGAGAATAAAGGAACTAGTGCTGGAGATTTGTTCTAGTAGATGGAGAAAATAAAATGGTGATCCTGCGGATAATTTTTTCTATTTTCAGGAGTAGTAGAGCCAAAAAATCACAAGCATTTATTGCATATAGTAGCAAACTAATGTATCCTAAAGTTCCTTAAAAGGTTTTCTAGCATAACATCAATAAGATTGCAATAATTTGTTACCTGAAGCAATGTGCCACTTAGGTTTCTATCTCACTGTGTTTCTGGATAAGAACAAAAATAGTTGAAGAAATTGCTTAGGTAGTTTTTGGGCTTTCAGGCTTGAGAGTCATTTAAAATTTTGCCACAGGTTCCTTTCTATTTCACACTGATGTTTGACTATTTGCTCTGCTCTAAGAGATTTTTTATAATCATGTTATTTCTTGGGGTTTGATTTGTGTATGCTCTAGTGCACTGGCTTTGCACTGGAAAGACTATACTCAGCGGTGCCAAGTTATCATGACTCACTTCCTAGTCCTGATCATTTGCTTTGTTCATGACAAACACGGGAAATGCTGCTGAGACAATCTGCTCAGCCCCAGCAAGAGAGAAAGAGGATGCAATTTTATCTGTGTTTCTTTGCATTCCCTATGGAGATAAAGAGTTTTGAGAGGAGTGAGTCTCCTTCCTTAAGGCCATGTGTGGCTAGGACAGCTGTAGCTTTGCTGTTTGATTCTAGTGCCTGAGCACTGGAATTTTTCATTTTGCTACCTGCAATGTTGTTCTGAGGACATCTGTTGTGCCAGTGTTACAGCATCCCACTGAGCAATGGGGCTGCTGAAGCAAATAAAATGAGCCCCAAAGCCTCATGCTGTGTCCTGGCAGGCTGAGGTAGTCCTGTCATCTCCGTACCATGGCACACAGCTCAGTTTCTGTTTCAGTTTTTGGCTAGGTCTGGGATTGGGTTTTGAGTAACAACGTCACCACCTTCTCCTGAGCTTTATGCTGAGATAATGCAGGAGAATGCAGGGCTTAGCTGCTCCATGCTCTTCCTGCCTCTGGCTATACCCACAGTGATGGTAGCACAAGTTATAAAAGAAAAATTAATGAGTTTCATCCAGGATTCCAAATGAATTTAGTAGGAAGCAAAACAACATGAATCAATTTGACATACAGACATGCCGATCTCATGACCATTTCCTCTTCTTAGGTATTAGTAAGATAGTCTACTTGTAATCCTGGTAAATGTTGGTAAAACTGCTGATCCTTTGCATGTCACACTGCAAAAAACAGTAACTCCCAGACTCTGAGAAGAACGTTGAAGAGTTGCACCAAATATCTGCCATCATTCTTTGTTTCCTAGAGGAAGCACTATAATCCTTCTTACTTACCTGGTGTATACATGTCCATCTTTACATCATTTGATTCATCCATCATTAAAATCTGAAAGTTAGGTACTTACAACGCTCCACCTGTAGTCAGCAAGATATAGACCCTTTCCCAGATAACATCTTTCTTAAGACAATGTCCTAAATAAACTGTCTTCTAGAGGCTCGTGTTGCAGAGCATTTCAAGAGTTAAAGCCAAGTCAGATTAATCTGTTCCTTAGGTAATGATAGAATAAAATGTAGTTGGCAGTTGATTTAAAAGAAATCCAGATGTGCTTTTTATTTTTGTGACCAGCATAATCCTCTTATTTTTAGCCTTTCTGTTTTCCTCCTGAAGTAGAGTCTAAAGAAATATTTATATTTATCCTACAATAGTAAAATCAGGTACGTGGGAGAGATAACCCTGCAAGATGCTCATCCTTTGAACTCTTGGGGTACTTAGTTCCTTGGTTTTGAAAATTAAGAACTTTTAGGATATGTTCCCCCTGACCTATACTAAGTGCCTTTTGTAGAATGAGTTGGGAAGTAAATGCTAGATACAACTGGTTTTATCTATTAAAAAAACTGAAAAGAAACTATTTCAGTTGCAGATGCCTACATGTAGTTAGAAGAATCCTACTTCAGAGTGGAGTGTGTCTGGGTGATTATCACCGGCAGGGAGAGCAGGGGGCAAGAGTTGATTTCTAACCCTCTCCTCCCACCCTCCAGCCAAACACTCTGAGCTGTCACTGTATTTCCTCAAGATGTGTTGTCCACACAAATTCTTGTTCATCATCCCTCCTGATTCAATGCTGACTTTATAAAGAATTTGCATTGGAAGAAGTGGAGTATTTATCAGAGCTTATCCCTTATTTGTAGTCAGAGGGGACAGTTATTTGCATGTGCATTTCTAGAATTAAAAGGTATCTAATACCTCATGCATGGACCAGCTATGAACATATGTGAACTTGTGTAGTCAACACATCTCAAAGAATCAGTTACCCTAAAGTAAGTAACTATTTTTTCCAGATAAATTAAAAAATCATGTAGTGACTAGTTACCTGGAAATGATACAGATATGTGAGCTTGATGATGATGATAATTTGAAGTACATCTTGTATTCCCTGTGGCTCTTACTGTTCTCTTTGGATTTCTGCCTCCTTTGCTTTATTTTATTTTTCCTCTTTTCTTTCTTTTTTTTTTT
>JAWWEV010000115.1:56590371-56669075 GCA_035583235.1 Hafferia zeledoni
CCCCCCCCCCCACTGCCTCTCGTTTTCCCATTTGTTTCACATTGCTAGGAACTTCAAGCAATCTCAAGTTTTGTCATTTCTTTTATGAAATTTAAGGTAAGGGTATATGCTCCAGAATAATTGCTTGAATTGGACCTCTCACGGTTGTTTTATTTTTTCATCCTGCACTTATTTGACTTTAGATTTGAGGGTTTTTTTACGTACATTGGTTTGTTAGCCTTAAGTTAATCTTTTTAAAAAAAACCAAATAGGGGAACATGATAAATCTAAGTTTGCTTTTTTACATGAACTGATCCTAGCAGATTAATGCTTAATTTTGCAAATGACTTAACAGAAATACTGTGTAAAAGCAAGTCAACTTCCCTATAATCAATCTCAGACTACATTTTTGGTCTTAAATGTAGATATAAAAATTTAAAAAATAATTATACCTTGAGTTTATGCACATCTAATCTCATTTTAGATGGGTATATTTGTATGCCTTTAGGTTTAAAGTAGATACTAGAGTGTACGATTGTGTGAGTGATGTATGTGGACTGTGGGTTGTAAGAAGAGCATAATCATGTGTAATTTCATGATATGCACTGCGTTCCTTTTTTCACATAAATTAAAAAATATAATTATTCACATATTAATACATAAATATTCACACATTAATTCACATATTCATATTATTCACATATTATGTGAATATATAAATATTCGCATATTTAAAATATACTTTTTTAATAATTTTGAACATTTAGATACTTAAAATTTTCTGATATTAACTGAGAGAAATTCAAAAACTAACATGGAGTATATGAAATGAACATGCAGAGGTGAAAGTGGAAGACTGAAGAAGCAAATAGATTATGAAATAAGGTACAAGTGTCACTGCAATCAGTCAGTAGTGTTTCTAGTTTGAACTGATACAATTGACTACCTAGGTTCCACAGTCCATGGGGGTTTTTGGTTGAATTTTTTTTAAATATATGTATAATAGATTATTTTAAAGTAACTATGATCAAGCATTCATTTCATGTTATGTGTATCTAATCAGTGATGGTTTGAAGTGAAGATTATTACTGATAGCAGAATTATCCTACATTCTCAATTCATTCAAGTGAGTTGGGACATCTTTAATGGGACCTTATACATTCTTAGCATTACACAGGCTTAGTGCATTGCTTCTTAAGCTAGAGGAGATTTGAAGTGGTAAAAGCTCTGTTGATTTCCTTTTGGTATAAATTTAAGAAAGCACACTCCCTCAAAGTATTTGTGATATAAAGTCTTTCTCTTCTTGTGCTCTTATGCTGAGCAAGAAACTCAGAAGATAATCCTGTCATCTCTGACATCTTTATGCTAGCAGAGTTCCCCAATGTAAGAGGAATTTCCTGAGCAACCACTGCAAAAATAGCTTCCTGAGCTCTTCCAGTGATTTAGTCTACTTTTGCAGATAGTGATTAATAGCTCTATCCTGAAGGTGATAGTTTCCTCAGCATTCACGCTGCATCTGTGATACTGTTGTTAGTGAATGAATTTCAGTAACATATATACACCCAATAACATATATATAAGCCAGAGTTTTCAAAATGAATAGCATAATTAGGTGAATTTATGCATAAACTTTTTATAGGGACTTGATTTTCTCACTGCATATTCATTACAATATTTCAATGTCCCTGAAAAACAGGTGACTTTTTTTTTTTAGATTTAAAAGGTAATATTTGAAAATTCCCTTGTGCCTGTGCCTGAGAATTTGAACAGCTCACCTAGTTTATAATTACTTATTAGAGAAACCAAAAAAGTACTCCTTTTCTGGTCCATAATTCTCATATTTTTAGCTCTTCAAACACTACAATATTGTGTATTATGTAGTTTTCAAATTAACTGTGGCACATCAGTTAACAAAAAAATGTTTTGACTTTGAGTCTGGGCTGAAATCTTTCTTTGTAAATTTAAATTGTACCCCCTTGGAACTTATAAACACTTATCTCCAGTTACCTTCTTTGATGTTCTTTGTCAGTTGAGTGCTCCAGTTCTGTTCACCTCTGCAAATCAGGGAATATTCATAGGATGCTGTCAGGATAAATTAACACTTTAAAATGCTCCTTGGAAGTAGAACATGTCAAGTGAGTCTCAGGGTCTTAGATAAATTTGCATAAATGTTACTGGAGATCAATGATCCTCATGTTGGGGAAAGCACAAATAGTTATAATTATTCAAAATAACTTTTGTTTCATGGTTTATGTTCTGATCTGTATGTTGCTTCATATGTACAGACTTTACAAAATAGTCTACTTATCTGTAACAATGTCCTTTTGATAGTTTTTACTAAGAGTAAGAACCACTAAGTGCTAATGGAAGTCTTGTTTTAAGAATGATAGCTTATTAAATCTGGGGGATATTATGACAAGTGCTTTGGCGCCTGAGAAAGTGAATCTTTTCTGTTAGTTACCCAGACTGAGACTTTAAAGTGCCATAGTATCAACCAAGGACCACAGAACCATATTTGCTGGTGATAAGGGATGCACTGAACTGGAAACCTGTGAAAATGTAGGAATAAATAAATAAAATGCTTATCATGCATTGTTGCACAATGTCTTTAGCAGCATTCAGTTAGATGGTTATTGACGCACCTGCTTCTTCTACAATTAGACAAAGTAAACAAGAATTTCTCTAATTAAATAGTTTTTAAAAAATATAAAAGACTCAATACCACCTATTAACGTATCTTTTCACTTAGTGTCAGAGAAACAGTATGTGATTTAAGAGAGATAAGACTATTCCTGTGTTCTTTATCTTCAGGTCTCATAGAGGTATTCTTAGTCCCAGTGATACACTGTTTCCAAAAGATTTACTCAGGGACAGTTTTAGCCATTACTGAATTTTTAAGCTGTGATGACAAGAACCTTGCAAAATACCTACTTTCAAAGAGCTACCTTAAGGAAGTGATTCTCAGAAATATGAATGTGACCCATAACGGAATGCAAGCCAGTGTTTTACAAAACTAAATTTATAGTGTGAATTAAAAGTAATATACATAACACTGGGACACACTTATTTTCTTACTGAGCTTAAGAATATCTTTCTGAGAGTTTTAATTAGTAGGATTGTTATAGGCTTTTCAATCCATTAAGATGCGTATTGCCTTTATGGAGCTGGCAGTGAAATACTTATAAAGAACTCAATAGTCTCACTGAAGTTATAGATTCTAAAGAATAGAACAAATTTAATACCAAAATTTGGTTGTGGGGTTTTTTGTTTTTTTTTTTTGGTGGTGGAATGAGTTGAGATTCTCTCTTTTTATATTCCTCTTGGTTGGACTGGACAATCTTAGAGGTCTTTTCCAAACTAAATGATTCCATGATTCTCATCCTAGGGGAGTAGTCCTGACTTTGCTGTTTTTCTTAAAGAATCTTGATGTTATTTTCCCCACACACAGACCAGCAGAGTAGGAACGTTCTTCTTCTCTATATTTAAATGATTTGAGAAGCTGGAAGTACTAGGAGTTTTGGCTTCCTGAGACACCATGTGCATTCAAGAAAAGCCCAGTATTAGAAATATCTGGAGCAGGGAAGTGTCATATCTGTCCTATACTGTTTCTTAGGTACCAGCTTTTGTGTGTCAGAAGATAGGAGCCAGCATGAGTTATCATGAGCTTTTTTTCTTACAAATTTGAGGCAGCTTTCAAAGAAAGGAATCATAACTGCCTCCTTTCCCAGGTCAGGACCTTTTCTTAAGAGACAGTACTTTTTTTTCCTAAATACAGGCAGTAATTACTCTTTTTTTATCCTGTGGTCCAGCTTTATATCTCTCATATAATGATTGAAATTTAATCACTCATTTTAGGTGATCAGCTTATATGATGGGATATTGAAGTTTTTCATTGTAGCAGATCAGTTTCTGGCAAATTTTGCAGTAATATGGATGCTTTGGTTTCAAAAAGTAGCTTCTTATTAACACCTAACACATATGGTTCATTGTTGGGAAATGTGAGACGGACACTTGTATTTTACTTGGTCAGACTGCTTACACAGTGCACAAAATGTCTACTCTGTTTTCTACTAACCTTCATATATAACATGCTCACATACGTGAGACTCCTGTTAGTATTTTTCTGTTGACTGCCAGGTCACTGAACTCTGCAGAGAACTTTGCAGCCTTAAAAAGCAGCATTACCATCATGTCTGAAAACTGTAAAACAAATGCACTTTTCTTCAAAGCCATAAAATCGCATAGAAGCAAAAGAAACTGAATGTAATTGGGTTTTCTTTCTTTCTTTTAATATTCCATGTAGAGTATTTTACTAACTTCTGAACTTGGGAGCTTGATGTCAAGGATTGCCCTAAAGTTGCTCAGAAAATAACTTGTTTTTCAGCAATAACAGACCAGTTAATAACATGGTAGAAAAAGATAAAAAACAAAAAATCCTCTCCTATCTCAATTAACTTTTACTGAAAATTGAATTTGCAAATCTGTGGAAGACTAAAATTAGTTTTTAAAGTTTATTTAAGGGACTTTGTGTTAATAGATCAGATGAAAACTGCAAGTAATATCTGACACTGCAATATCTCAATTTGTCATGATTTCACCACTGCAAGACTCATGTCTAGTTGCTGAGTTCTCTTATACTCAAGAAGTGATTTTCAGTTAGTAAATGATGAGAAATTTGGCCCACTGGCTTTTTCTAAAACTAATGACCTTGACTAGCTATAGAGATGTTAATTTCTGGACTGTATTTGACACTTCTAATGATAGTCTGCAATGGGTTTTTTTAATATGTGGTTGCACTGCATCATAGAAGGAAGACAGACTGGTGCTGAGAGACCTAAAAGTGTGGGCAGAACAATTCGAAAGGGACATAGCTCGAGCACAGGTGGCAGAAACAAGCTTACAAGAGAAATACCAGGTAAGCAGCAAGGAAAATTATGTGTGATAAGAAATTATTGTCATTATTAAGTGTAACATGTATTGCAGTATTTTATGCGATATGAAAGTCAATATACTGTTGTTTAAAGAAATAAGGGCACAAACTGTCTTCCATTTTATTGGTGGGGGAATTATAATGTCAGCACCCACTTTGCTACGTAGGACAGTGCACAGATGGTTTGCCTAACACTGAGCTTTTCCTAGCAGTGTGAAAAAGGACTGTCCTAGTTAGAAGTGAGCATGTGTCTGTGCCATCTTTCCAGATCCTGCATGATTTAGCTCAGATAGGAGGTATGACTGAAGGCTGGACGAAGTGACAGGAGGAGAGGACAGGGCTTAGAGCTTCATTTTTATCCCCTCTCTCAAAGGTCAATGTCTAAATCAGCAATACAAACTTTGGCCTGAATTTTTCTCCTGAAGCTTGTTCATTCTCTAAAAGCAGCCACTGTCCCAAGTAGCATTGATTCCATTTGTTAGTTTACCTGATCAATTATTATTTCATTTCATATAGAGTTCAGGCATCTGATAACTTCAGGGAAATACAGAAGTCCTCCCTATATAAAAATAATAAATATGCAAGTAAGTAGAGAATTGCAAGTTATTGCTGCTCCTCTTTGGGAAGGATTAGGACTTCTATCAGTATAAAATTATGATAGGTTGTAGCACTCCATAAATGTTGAAGAATTTAATTCTTTGAGTCTGTACTGCCCTGATTTAATTGTCTCTTTGTGCAGTCGTTTAAGCATTTCAGAGTTCAATACGAGGTAAAAAGGAAACAGATTGAACTTGCAACCCAGTCATTAAGGAAAGATGGTAAATTGTCACTTGATCAAGCTATGGTGAAACAAGCATGGGAGAGAGTTTCTTCCAGGGTAAGTTGAAAATATTATGCTATATATATATGTTTAATTAAATGAAGGATGATAATTTAAAATCATTTAGATATCTCTTTACTATTGATTTTATTAGGCATTAGGAATCTAAAAGTGGACCAAATTTCTATCACTGCTGTATTATTTTGCATTTGTTATGAGAGCATTTATTCTGCTACCATCTTTAATGTTGCTCAAAGATAGAATATGAAATTTGCAATAGTAAAAAGTTAATGTTAGTATTTGTAATAGTAATTTTGTACAATTGAATGAAAAATCCCGAGAAAGTTATATTTTTTGTCCCAAATAAAAAGTTACTAAATTGTTATAACTAGTGTATATTCATAATTTATATATATATGTTTTGTGTCATATATTTAACAGAGGATTAGTTTAAAAATATTCTGGAGTTCTCATATAACTTTGCATTATGTTTTCACTCTCATAACTGAGATTGCCAATAAGACACAGTATTTTACTGCCATATTCACAACTCTACAGTCCTTTGAAGAGTCATTTGCACCTCACATATATAGAACATTAAAAATAGACAAAAAAGATTTTATGCAGGAACATGAATTAAATTGCATTAGTGGACAAAAATCTTGCATCCCTTACTGTTCCTATTAACTGACAAAATTCCAGATCTATATCTTGTTAGTTGTTCCTGTTTATTTGTGGTCATTCTGTAACTCAGTTGCCATTCTGAAAGGGGAATACGTGAATCAACAAATCCTTACAGAGATTTTGTTGCCTCTGAGAATGCTGTAATTTCCAGTCATGTGGAGCAGTGTATCTAGCCTTATGTCTCAAACACAATCTGTTATATGGGGTTTTGGTCTTACAGTATAAATTCTGATTTTTAGCCTTGTACTTGTTTGTATAATTTAGAAATAAGGGAATTTCAATCCTTTTACTTTTATTTCCTAGCTGATTGATTGGCACATACATCTTGATAAATCTCTTCCTGCACCTTTGGGTACCATAGGTGCTTGGCTCTATAGAGCAGAGGCTGCTCTGAGGGAAGAAGTAACTGTTCAGCAAGCTCATGAGGAAACAGCAAATACAATACACAGGAAGCTTGAACAGCATAAGGTAGATGTATATGCATTCATTCTGTGAATTATACGTTTCCACAGCTGCAAGTGATCCACAATGTACAAAGATTATTATTTCTAGTTTCTGTGAGTTGTGTCATCTTAGTGGTGGCTAAAGCTAGATGTCTTGTTGTGATGACTTGAACTGTGATATCTATGTATCTTACAAGCACTATTCTGAATTTTGAATGTTCCAGCTTCTTTTAACTGAAAGATATCAGGTATTAATATTTTAATTTCTATGTAAAATTCCATAGGGATCTCATAAATTTTGTTCAGCCAATAAGAACTTATTAGGTGAAAGAGGAAAGAGGGAGCAAACATACTAACTGTGTTGATATAACTGCAGGCAATATGTATGTAGGGGAGACAATTAGAATGAAGTATTTTGAGAGGGTTGTGATGACAGCATGATAGCCATCTGTGATGGCAGATAGCATGCTGTGGTAAACAGGAAACTTTTCCAGGTGAATTTAAACAACCGTTCCATTATTCTTTGCTGAGCCCAAGTTCTTATTTACACTCAAAACTGTGATGTTTGTCTAGGCATTTATGTAACATGTATGACAAAAAAAAATTAGTGAAAAATGTGTTGGTGAGATGACGAAACTAAATCAGTAAATGAACAGGAAAAGATGGGGTAGAGAAAGGCAGTACTTGAGGCAGTAAGACCGTACTGGTTTATAATGCTTTTTGTTCTCTATCACTACTATTTCAAAACTTGATTGTAGATTCATTATTTTTTGTGTTTAGGATATGGGTAGGGTTTTTGCATCATAAAGTAACGTCATATAATGAAAAGCTGAGGAGTTTAATGGTCATGTGATTACTTTTTATTAGAAAAATTGCAGCTCTTCTAACTTCAGTAGTTGTTAATAAAATATAACACAAAAAATATTAAAACCTATGAGGAAGATAGGAATTTTTTTTCAGGGTCTGGTCTCTTATAATAGTAAGTTACACTGTCTTTCTTGTTAACAACAAATGTTTCAGGAATCACAGGATTTCACATTTGTAGAAATAACAAGTCAAACAGTCTTTTTTTCTTAGAATGGGAACACTGTGGACTTCCTTTTGATACACTCATAAGAAGGACAAAAGAATATGTTCTAAACTGTGTTTTATTTGCATCAGAAATGCTGTGGTGAGGAATATCTATGCCAACAAAGAAACTTTGATTTGGATTAATCTGTGCCAGGGGAGTTTTCCCATGGGAGTAGGATGGAAAAAGCTTCAAGAGAAGCATGTGTAATTCTATCTGTTCCTAGAATTTATTTTGTTGCAAAATTTGAATTGATGAATCCTAATGTGCTACTTGGTACTACCAGAAATGCATTCGTGTATTATTTTCAGTTCTTGTTTCCTTATTTCCTTGGGGTTTGTTTGTTTGTTACAGTTTTGTTCAGATGACATCATTGCTTTCTTTTTATTTTTATTTGACAATGGGTTATTTTAGTGAACTTTACAGCCAATGACCATTTTGAACTTAGTACAAAATGTACCAGCTTATTTGGACAAACCTCATGGAATCAGGCTAGCACTTAGGTTTTCTTTAGTTGATATTACAACCAAGATCCAGAAATTAAGGGTAATAACTCTGCTTGTTGGGGGTCATTTTGCAGAGCTGGATTTCATTTTATGAGAACACCGTTTATAAGTTTTCATGGACTTCCAGCTGATGTTAGATGAAACTGCTGGTTGACTCACCAGTGCCTGTTAGGGACATCCCTTTTTGTATGATAAGGTTTGAGATGCAGCTGAGACATTTGTTCCAAGTCTTTCCTTTGTGTGAGACCATATTAGTCACAGGAGTTTTCACTATGGTAAAATCAGCTCATCACTTGCATCTGAGAAAACCTAGTCATTTGTCTTCATGAGTAGAAGTAGAAAACAATGAAAATTCAGGCAGGTTGATGGGCATAGTGGGGCTGTTTGGTGAGCTGAGCCAGTGAATTACCATGGATTCCTCATGCAAACACTGCATGTTGACTGGGGAGAAGCCCTTAGTTGGCAGAGAGGAATTAAGTAGACATGTATGATCAGTACAAAAGCCTGCATTTTGTTCTCTCAGGTGAGAAAAGGGGAGCCATTGTATGATCTCCTTTGCTAGCAGGCTTCTGAGCACTTTATGCCAGCAGCTGTCTGTATGCAGTAAAAACTCACCATTCTGTGTTCTCTCAGCTGCTCACTGGGGACTTGACGTGTTATTGTTAACAGTATCTCTTCAAAGTCTGCTGCCAGTCATTCATTTAAATATGTAATCTCCAGGAAGCCGTTTGAAGTGGTGTTGCTTAGTTACAGTTGAAGTGTGCTCTGCTGTAAGGTTTTCGCTGGTACAATTCATATCGCAGGAATACAGGTCGGGTACCACATTCTGCATTCGTTCGTGCAATATTGAGGGAGCAATCCTAAAATCTTTTGATGGTGAGAGAGTGAAAAGTTTACTAAATATTGAATATGTACTTATGTAAGGAGCTAGAGATCTTCTGCCTATATATAGAGTAGATCAGTTGCTGAAAATTTTAATCTGTACTTACTAAAGGTTAGTATCTGTAAAAAAGATGTAAAGTGTAAATTTAGCAATATTATGCTGTTGTGTTGTGAACATATTGCATACTGCATTTCGGGGATTATTTAATACAGTTAAGAGTTCTTGTTTTATTAAACCTTTTCAGTGCATCCTCTGTTTTAAAATCTTTCATGATTGTTCAACATAGCTGTAACAGAGCTTCACATAAGGGGATGCTCTGTGTAAATGTTCAAGTTGATGTAAATGCTTTTGTGGTATGCATAACCTTGCATGCAAATGTGAGGGCATGATCAAATAGTTAACTACATTGAGTCATCAGCACAGGCTTAAAATTGTGCTTATTAGTTAGATAGCCTACTGTGAGCCTTTTCTCTCCCTCCCCTCCTCCTGACTCTCTCAACCTCTCTCTCTCTTTTTTTTTTTTTTTTTTAATCAAATCAGGATCTGCTGAAAAACATAGATGGTCACAAAAAAGCATTCCATGAGATCCACAGGACCAGGTCTGTTAATGGCGTGCCTGTTCCACCTGACCAGTTAGAGGATATGGCAGACAGGTAAGGCTTTCAATCTGAAATAAAAGCTTCTGTGCATGAAGGGGAGCCTGTTTGCTTTTTAGTCTGTTGATGCAGAAATTGCTGTCTAGTTAACGTTTCTCAGTGGCAAACTGAGATGAATGGAAAAACCTCCTAAAATATATAGAAAAAGATGCTGAAAAACCTGATGCTTTAAAGATTGATGAGAATCAAAACGGCTATGGATTTTGGATGAGAATACTTTGATCCTGTACTGATCTTGTTATTACTTGTCCCTGGAAGAAATGTTATATAACAACAGTCAGAATGCATGTGGGGGAAAAAAAAAAAAAAAGAAAAATGACTTTGCAAAACTTAGTAACAGATATGAACCAATGATTTCTATAAATAAACAGAATGTAATTGATTTATTGTTCAAAAGCTGTCATCAAAGTATCATCATACAAAATTAAATGTTTATAGACTGTGAATAGGGTGAAAGATTAAAAAATATTGAAACTGTAACTGTCTCTCCTGCAAAAATGAATATTGTTGTATTTTGTGATTCATTATATAGGTTTAATTTTGTTGTCTCCTCATCTGAGCTCCATCTGTTGAAGATGGAGTTTCTGGAACTGAAGTACCGTCTACTTTCACTCTTAGTCCTTGCAGAATCAAAGTTGAAATCATGGATTATCAAATATGGAAGACGAGAGTCTGTTGAACTGCTTCTTCAAAATTATATTGTAAGTTGGAGTTGTTCTCTTTTCATAATTATTTTTGAAACATGCATATTTTAGTTTTCTAGAAATGCCTAAAAGAACACAAACAGAAATAAGATTTGCCAGTCATCAACTTTATGACTGCATTCCTATTGAATATGTTTTCAGAGGCGTATCTGTCTTCCCCATGGAGAAACTTTAGTCAAAAAGCTAAAAAATTAAAATTATTCTCTGCACAATTTTTTTGAAAAAAAGTGCAAGAAATAACATCCCAGCTGCTAAATTCCTTATGATTAATTTAGCAAGCATATCTGGAGGTTCCAAATCCTAGATTTTTACTTACTTTATATAGCAATTCCAAATAACTTAATTTATTCTTCTTTTACAACTGCATGGATGCACTTTATAGTGACTCTATACAGCTTAAAAGTTAGAGATAGAGGATGTTTTTGGCATGCATTCCCACACATGCAGAACTTTTTTTTAAAGTCTTCCAAATGAATAGATGTTATTCTACCTCTGTGTGCTTGTTCAACATACTAAACCAATAGGGGGATCATTTTATTCTTTTAAAGAATTATTTTTTCTCCCTTATTCAGCATCAATATATTAAACTCATTACTTTATTTCTGTTCTGGAAAGGGATTGCTCTTGCTCTGCATCAGCCATATACCATGTTAAGAAACAGAAACTATTGACTTACAAGTGTTATTGATAAGTTCTCTCTGTCTTATGCTGCTGTGTCTTTTTTGATTCACATGTGCGGTGCCATGTGGTAGGTACACAGTTACTATTGCTACTACACTTTTACATTAGCACATAAGGGATTCTTTCAAAAGCAGGGCTGGTCTAAATACTTTTTTCCCCCTTCTAGCTGATCCATATGGCAAAAATTGCACAGGAAAATTAAGTCTGAAGAGAACTCATACAGTTATAGAATCATTCAGAGCTAGATTGATGTGTAGACAAAATTATTGATGCCCTCACTGCTTTGGAAGGAAACTTCAAACTCAGTGAAGTTCTTCTCCAAAGTGAGAATTTCTATGTTTAAACTTTAGCAGTAGGGGCAAGTAGAAATTCAGGAGTCGGCCCACCCATTTTTTAAGGCAATCTTTGCAAAATTCAGATAATTACTTGAAATAACAGTCTAGAGTGATGTGCAATACCTAGGAATTTATTCTGTAAGACTATCCAAAAAACTGTGAGGTGACAAAGGAAATAATAAGAAAATTGATAGCTTGACTTTTGGGTTTTTTATTTCACTTTCCTATTTTTTGCTTTAAAATTAAAATCAAGGTGTTAATTTATAGATTAAATTGCAGTTGCCTCAATTATTCTTGAGATTCAGGCCACTAATGCTGAGTTGGTCATTAGGGAAAGAAAATGCTTCCTTCCATCATTTTTGAAACCGCGTAACATCAAAATGAGGAAATTAGGACAAAAAGATAAATTATATCATTTTTATTCTTGATGGCCTTGATTTCTGAGTCCCTCAAGGTGTCCAGCGATGGAAAGAGAATTTATTTGCTTTGGCTTGCCTGGGACCAATTTTCTAGGACCAAGAGCCAAGTGTTACTCTTCTGATACATTAGAAGTCTTACGTAGAAAAGCTGTAGTCAGTACCTTATAGTCAGTGACTGTATTAGTAAAAGATAAAAATATTAGTCTGTTTGTCTGCCAAAACAGACTGAAGAATGTCAGCATTCTAGGAACATGCGTAATTAGGATCTGGAAAATATTTATGCACTCTTGCTTAAAATATAAGTGGTGTTTGTTACTTTAGCTTATCTTCTTTTCACCCATCTGTCATATACCAGAAGTAAAAGGTCAGAACAGATAGTACATCATCAGCCTGAAGAATATACTGTACCAAAGTCTCAGCTGTAATGGAGGTACTACATACAGTTATCCATGGATTTTGACCCACAGAACTATGTTTTGACATTGCTTTCTTAGCACTTTTTTAGCATCATATGCTATACCGATTGGGAAAGCTGCTTATTTTCTTCAGGGAGCCTTGTCTGAAGGGAGACATATTAATAAGTAAAATGTCTATATTTAATTTTTCGAAAGATTTCCAATGGCTCTTGAGATCAATGTTATATAAAAAATTTTACTCTCTCAAATGAAGTCTTGGAGGTTTTGATTCAGGTTAAAATGTCTCTATGGGTTTAGCAAAAGTGAAAGTCAGGTGTTTGTCCTGTAATTCATAGTAAAGTATGTATTACTTCATTTGGCAGATTTTGTTTTAACAGGAGAGCAGAGAAAAATTCTGATTATTCTTGATTTCTAGTTTCCTTGGTTATAAACACATTTCTAAATTACTTACTAGATAACTGTGGTAATTTGACATAGCAGCTGTCAAAGGTTTTAAAATAGAAGATTTTTAGATATATACTGGCTGGCAGATTATTTTTTAAAATTCTTTACGTTATATAATGTGGGTTGATGAACACATAACATCTAATTCTCCTCTTCAAAATACATTGAACTTTTAACTTTATTTGAAAGCTAGTTTTGCCAGTCATATTGGTCTATTTTTGTCTATTCTGGCATTCCAAAGCTTGTATAGACATCTGTGGGGTGTGCATTCCTTAATTTTGTAATCTGCAACTGAGAAGACTTGGGATGTGGCATAAGTTACAAAACCATTCCAAACTCTACCATCTCCTTTTTTTAACAGCAATAATACAAGATATAATATGCTTGTATAATACAAAGCTATAGTTATATGTTGTACTTAAAAGAAATAGCATTTCAGAAAGACATGTAAAAAAAAGGACAGTGCCATTTGCCATAAGGGATAAAGAGGCATAAATGTCAGAGGCATAACTTTTTGACCAAAATATTTCCAGATAATTTATTCATTACACTGTAACACATTACACTGCTAAACCATCAATCACAGAGGAAGAGCCCTGTGTCACACTTTGGAAAGAGAGCATCTCTTTGTGCAGTGTTTCCACGATCTTGTTTTTGCCAGTTGCAAAGGAAGTAAAGAAAAACTGAAGGATAAGGCAAATGTTTTCTATCTCCTAAAGTGTAACCTGTCTTTCTGCAAAGGTTAATACAGGATTTGATTTTTGTGGTGATCGATATGAAGGAAATTTTCTCTTTTATTAGAATTGTTCCACTTAGATTTCAGTTTACTTCATTAAATAGCTTCTAGGTCAATTACTCAGTTTCTGCACATTCTAATTATCTTTATTCTTAATAGCTATCTTTATTTCTTTTCAGACTGTTATTGAAAATAGTAAGTTCTTTGAGCAGTATGAAGTTACTTACCAGATCTTGAAAAGAGCAGCTGAAATGTATGCCAAAGCAAATGGCTCAGGTAAATGTCTATATTTCTTTCATCACTGGGACAGCATTTTAATCTTTTTAAACATAAGTTTTCTCTAAAGAGGACTCTTAATATTTGTTTCTATCATGCAGCAGAGCTGTACACCACAAGCAGCTGCATTTCACCAGAGACTACAGCCCTCTGGTAGCAATTTCACATATTTTCTAGCATGTCACCTGGTCCAGAGCATGTCCTCCTACTGTTAGATATCCTCCTACAGATTTCCCAGTCTCCAAAGGAGGGTGGCCATGTGCAGGCTTTCCTCATAGGAGAATTCCATTATCCATGCTAACTACTGATTTGGGCCAAAATTGTTCCAGAGACCAAATTAGGAGCAGGTACCATCATGCTCTGTTGCCTGGAAATACTCCCTGGCTTGGCTTCATTTACGAGAAAAACACAAATATGGAGCTGGTCCCAGTATCACTGTAGTTGCAAAAATTATCACTGGGTTTATTGAAGGTTCTTCAATAACTTGAAAACCTATAAGAGGACCTCAAATGATAGTTGAACTATGGATATACATGAGCAAAATATGTAGCTGATTCAACAGCTGCCTCCTGTCATTCCTGAACACTGCTGAGTTCAGTGAGAATTTGAGGGCAATATTTGACCTAGATAATAACAGACATGAGATCATTTTAATCTCTGCTGACAGTAATGTCTGTGGAGGATTGCTGCAGCTGCTAAAAGGGAGAGAAAATAGATATCTTTGTTTATTGCAAAATTTAAGTTGATAATGATGCCCAAGTTTTACAAAACTAAACATTTTATACAAGATATTCTTACAAAGAATGAAAGTCATAGATTTGTTCAACGATATTAATAAAATCCAAGAAAAGATTTATTTCTAAAGGAAAAGTATATATGAATTCAGCAATAGCAGTGTAAATTAGAGAACACCTTAGATAAAAAACTGTTTAAAATATCAATATTCTGTATGTTTTATCAAGTCTCAGCATTTACTTGGTCCTTTTTCTTCTCTGGTTTTTGTTGGTTTTTTTTTCTTCTGGAATGAAGACACATCTGTTACTTTATTGCCATGTGGAAAATACTGAAAATTAAATGGCAAGAATTAATGGCATTTTGGTTTCAAAGTCAATGGGAAAAAGATCAGAATTTCATTCCATATTTTTCGATGCAGGAATAATATGTCTTTTCGTATTATATATATCTCATTTAGGCAAGTTTGTATCTTAATTTCTTTTATTGCAGACTTGAAATGAATGCCACACAGAATATGCAATGTTCCTGTTTTAATTTAGCATTCATTTTAAATACTTTCCTCAGTTTTTAATTCACAGCTTTAATTTCTCAGCTATGATTTTGCACTAAAATTGGGCTATGAAGTGAACATATGTATATAAAAGCCTACTGAAATAGAAGTTACAGTAAAATATAATTCCCTGATGAGAATGGATAAGCATAGCATAAGGTTCAGCTTTACAGAAATAATAATGAACCAAAATAATCAATGTCTTTCCCATATCTCAGTGGAAGAAGTTGAGAATGTCATGAAATTCATGAGTGATACCACAGCTCAGTGGAGGAATCTCTCAGTAGAGGTGAGAAGTGTAAGAAGTATGTTGGAAGAAGTAATTGCTAATTGGGACAGATACAGCAGCACCGTGGCAGGTCTACAAGCCTGGCTTGAAGATGCTGAAAAAATGCTGAATCAGCCTGAACAATCTAAAAAGGTATGCACTAATAACAAATGTATCTGGCTATTTTGTAAATTATAAAACATGGACTATGTTTTTGCATTTGTTTAGCTTGCTTTGTGAAATGTCACACCAGAGAGGTTTTTTTCAGACCTTCCATGCTGTCTTCATTCATCATAGGTATTTCAAGTTTGCTTGTATAGCTTCTACAGGCATATACATATGCATATACACACAGTGAAGGAAAGCATCATCTGTGATAATATGGCTAGAGTCATCTTTCATGTGAATACAGGGCAGCAGAATTGCTCAGAGATAGGAATGTTGTACAATTCAGAGGCAAATACAGCTCAACACCGAAGTGCATGGTCATGGACTACACTTTCAGAAAATTATTTTTTCCGCTGATTTTTCTACCATGTAGATGACAGATTTCAATATTCATTGCCTTACAATATTATTAATGTGCATTGTTATGTTTGATGCCCAAGTTTTACAAAACTAAACATTTTATACAAGATATTCTTACAAAGAATGAAAGTCATAGATTGTTCAATGGTAGCTCTGAAACTTGGGATGCCTGACAATATGGTTTCACATCTACCCTTGAGTAAAGGATTGCGTGGGACTGTCACTGTCAGATGAACAGTCTTGGAATTATAGTGTAGATCAATAATCATAAGCAAAATGGATCACTGCCCATTCCTAGGTCCTAAGGGCCAAGGGTAGCAGGGACAAGCCAAAGCTATGTTCAAGAAAATGTGGACAACCATGAAACAGAGACTGAGTCCTGTTTTCTTTACTGGTATAGGTTGAGTCATAGAGCCTGCCTTAGGTATTTCTTATTCTCTTGAAGGGTGAAAAGGAAGGGAGGGAGCTGGTCTTTGTCTTCTCTACCAATTTATGTTCATGTATCTGCCTACAAGATGCATACAGTCTATTTACGCTGTCTCATAGGGACAGGGGGAAAAAATCGGTGAGAACCATTCCTTTCAGCTCTGCACTCACCTGCTCTGAGATAGGAGGAAGCACTGATAAAGAATCAGTCTTCACAGGTCTGGGATGCCAGACCCTGGAAAGCTGCATGTAGTTCACAGCAGGTGAAGGACTCCTCTACAGCCTGTGTATGGCTCAGGTTACTGTCAGCCCATGTTGTTTCAAGACAAGACAGAAATTAGATGAACCCTAAGAGTGTTTTTAGTTATGGAGCTTTCTCTTAAAGAGGAGTTCTATTTGTTGAACTGAAGCTACTCACCTGAGTAAAATGACATGCAAGTAAACCAGCAGTAAATTTTAGTTCCACAGGTTACATTCACAAACACTGAAATTCTACTGTGGCATATTTGATGTGAAGAGCTTCAGAGGATAATTGTTCGAAGAGTTTTTATCAAGGCATGAGCTTTTGATTAAATTTTAGTTTCATGATTTAAGATAAAGATTAATTGAAAAGGTTTTGGAAAGATGTTTTCATTTTCTCCTTCAGGATTTCTTCCGGCACTTACCTCATTGGATCCAGCAGCACACAGCCATGAATGATGCCGGCAATTTTCTGATTGAAACCTGTGATGAGACCATTTCCAGAGATCTTAAACAGCAGCTTCTTTTACTAAATGGAAGATGGAGGGAATTGTTTATGCAAGTTAAGCAAGTAAGTGATTTTGCCCTTGTTAGTTTTAAATATTTGCTTTCCGTGAAAGCAAAACAGATTGCCCCACTAGCAAGACTACAGGACATCCTACTAAAATGCCTAGCTGTTCATCATTATTCAAATTAGAAATTACTCCCTGACAGTAGTTAATTTTATTTGGGTTCTTCCTTTATTTATCTTTTTGATTATACAGCTATTTTTTAAACATTTTTAACTAGTATAGGTTATGTAGGTTTTTTTGCTGTGGTCACCTGTCTTGATAGAGAGAATGTTATTTAAAAATATCCTTTACTGTTCCTAAAAGAAAATTATTGGTTTTCAGTAGCTATGGTTATTATAAAAGCTCTGTACAGCTAAACAATTAAAATTGAGAAAGTCATTATTTTAACTACTCTTTGATGAAAGTTGTGTTAAATTATTGTACTGCAACCATAAACATCTACAGTGCAAGTTAATTAACTAAATGTTTTCTCCAAATCAGTCAGATTTTACTTCTATCTTACCTACAAGGAGGCACTGATAGTAAACCAAAAAAACCCCTACCCTTTATCTCATTAAAGAGATTCTACTGTTAGGAAACAAAAGTTTGTTTCTTTATTTGCTCTTTAAAAAGCAAAGAGAAGATGTGAGCTTATTTGCACAGAAGTGTTTCACATCTCATAAACACATTAGAAAATATCTTTGCTATAGTCAATATACATCTAATGATCTTGTCCCCTTCCAGTGATTTTAAGTTGCAGTTGACTGAAGGTACTCTATTTGTTTTCTTTACTGGCATTACTATTTCTTATTCAGTCAAGTTAAAATGAAAGACAAATAATGATTGCCTCTCTTTTACTTTAACTTTTCTGGACTGTTGACTAGAATGTTCTCACGCTTTATTTGCTGATGATATTTAGAGTGATTCACTTATGTCAATGCCTCTTCCTCTACTTAGGCAGCTTCTTTCTTTTGCTGGCTATATGGTTTTTCACTATGGCTTTTCACCATTTTTCACTGGCTTTTCACCACTTCTGTCATACAGCTCTTTCCACTTTCTATGTCCTATGTTTCCCCTGCATCCAGCCAGCATTCTTTTACTGAATTTTTTCTTATCCTTCATTTTTTCTACGCTTTTCCCATTCTATTCTCTTTGTTGAATTTTCAAAATTGATCTTGTAGGTAATAAGAAGTTAATTGAATTGTCGATTCTAAGTTAGAAACAGTTGAGAGTCTGGCATTCCCCAAATGATCCAAACCTTAAAGAAAGGCTGAGCTCTGGTATTCAAGCTGTTCTTTTTAGTATCATCAATATAAAAATTAATGCAGATGATTAATGTCTAAATATTTTAGAACATTAGTTTCCATTACATTGTATTTCACTGCATATAATTTTTCCAGCAAACAATTGGACTGAAAACATACTAATTCTTTTAATTTCTTAATTGCCAGATACTTCATTTGAAGTGGTTAATTTTTTTTTTATTGTTTCTTTTTGCTTAACATTTTTATAGTATGCTCGAGCAGATGAACTAGACAAAATGAGGAAGGAATACATGGATGGTGTTGCCAATTTGACAGCTTTTATTGATGGAAGCAATAGGAAATTTTCAACACCTGTAGAATTGTCCTTCCTTGATGTCAAGATGTTTGCGCAAGATTTAGAAGTAAGTGTCTTACTTTCAATTCTTTCTAAGAGAGAAACTTGTAACTATTTAACTGCGATAGCATACAATTATTTTAGTATACATTTCCTTTACTAGTTTGGTTTTTTTAACAGTGTTTTGGTGTTTATTGTGGTCGGATTTTTTTATTTTGGCTATACTAATATAAATCACTGTATTCTATGACTGACATTTTTAGAGTAAATTTCCAAAACACTGTCTCAGCAGATATTTCTTTCTGTGTAGTTTCAAATGATATTCAGATGAATTGACTGATACCCTTTGGCTTAGTTTTCATGCATTTGAAACATGACTCATTCTTCATTAAAATCAGTAAAGAAAATAATTGATAATTAGAATATATATCTGTTCTCAGTCTTGCATCTCCCATGAATGTATAAATGCATAAACATTGTTGAAATATATTTTGAAAAACTTGTTTCAGAATACTAAGCAGAAGTTGCCTGCAATGGAAGCTCAGTACAAAGCAGTTACAAGAACAGTGCAACTTATTACAAAAGAAGTTTCCCAAGAGGAAGTGAATGAAATGCTGGGAACTTTGACACGGATCAAAGAGCAGCTGAGCAAGGTTGTAGAATGCTTTCTCTACTACACATGTTGTTGACTGTTGAACTAATAAATAGTAAGCTCCTGTACGTACATGCTCACATATCTGCATTTGAACAAACATAATTGTAACAATAGATTGATTTAGGGTGGAGAATATCTTACTTCTCTTAGATGCTAAGATTGCCATGCTTAAATTTAATATTGTTTTCCTTTAAGAAGTAATGGAGGATCAGGACTGACCAATGTTTAAAAAGACTAGGTAGCAACTATATAAACTTATATACAAAGAAAGTCATTATTTTTTTAATTTTTAAAATTTCTCATTTTTTCTTTTTTTTTTTTTTTTTCTTTTTTTTTTTTTTTTTTTTTAATGGCCAAAAGGCTAAGGAGTGTTCATGTGCCCTGCTGTATGAATGCCAGCGTTTGCTGTCTCCACTGGAAGAACTGGAGAAACAGATCACACATTTTTATGAATCTCTTGAAAAAGTCAATGAAATTATTTCTATCCTGGATCCTGAAGCGCAACCCACAACTGTTCTTAAACAAAAAGCCCAAGTAAGTTTCAAAAGCATCTTAAAAAGATCTGTAGCCTCTGAGTGTTTGCAATTACCTTTCTGGGAATTTGGATTTCAACTCAGTAAGGTGAGCACATGCTTCTTCATATTCTGGAAACAAATATAGCCTTAACTTAAAATCAGTTAAGCACAAATATACAAAGATTGAAACTTGTGTTTCCTTCTAGTGTCCTCGGTTTAAATCAAAGAAGTAAATATAAGACCTTTTTTTTTAATCTACTGGAAATTGGACTGAAGTACCTGAAATACATAGAATTTTTTATTAAGCAGATTAAATATGATTAGTGTGCATGGTATATAGCCTGGGAAGTCTCCTAAATTTGCAGTACATATTTCATTAGACTTGGATTTGACAGTTAATACAAATAAATTGATTTTTTTAATGGGAAGCTGAAGTATTTAAAAGTCATTTAAAGCCCCTTGGAAAAAAATGGAGCAAAGAGATTTTATTTCATCTGTATGTGTGTATATAGGTAAAAATTAGTTCAAGCCTATGATGACTGTGGAGATTGGCCCAATAATTCAACAAGAAGGGTCTTCTCTTCCAGTGATGTCAGGCTCTGATTACATTTCAATAAAAGTGATCTGGTGAGCTTGAATAAAGCCAGTCCATTTATCTTCCCAAGTAAATTATCTTCTGTTTATGAACACCAGGTGAGTCGTGTCCAAACTGCGGTTAAGGAGCAGCCACTAAGAATGCTCCATTCTTCTGTTTTCAAAAGTTAATATGTCAGAGAAGGTCACAATAAAAAGACATGTTGCTTCTGCAGTTATTTGCCAGCCAAGGAACCAAAATCTTATCATTTATATGGAGAGTGCTGATTTCTGTCTGATCAGACAGTAAACCAAGATCTGTGCTAAGGAATAGACTGTAGCTTCAATAGCAGAATAGTTTCATTACTACAGGATTTTTAAACCTTTTTTTCAGCCTGTGCTACTTCACACATGTTTTCATTTTTCTCTCTCTTTTTTTAACTCATTACTTAATGTGATTCGTAATGAAATCTGAATTCCAAAAGCTGGCATGAAAGATTAATTTTTTGAAAGATAGCTCTCAACCTGCTACTGAGAGCTGTCATTCTTTTATCTATTGATTTCACTGCTGCCCACTTACAATTATACAATAAATATAGAAATCCTGTAACATTAAATCACAGAATAACATATTGACCAACATTCTCTAAAACTATCAGAAGGGCTTGGGTACCTGTCTGTGCTTTTTTTTTTTTTTTTTAATAACTAGCTAGAGCTCTGTTTGAATAGAGGACTTAGCATACAAGGAGAAAGTTGTATTGTCTGTGTTACTCCATATAATATTTTGTGAAGTCTGTTTCTTCCAGTTCTTTGACCTCATCCCTTTTGTTCTCATTGTCAAAAACAACATCTTGTTATTTTGCCAAACTTTTCTCTCCTTTCTATTGTCAAGGGTGAATATATGGTTTTTTCTTTCAGGATTTGGTAGCTTATCAAGAAAGCTGCAAGAAAGATTTGTCCCTGATTGAGAGAAACAGTCAGAGTATCCTGCAGGGTGTGGCTTCAAGTGAAGTGTTAAAGCATTTCCATCAGTCAACATTTCAGAAGAAAGTTACACAAGTTCAAATTACTTTTCAGGTAATAATATCATACCTTGGTGCATATTTTTGAAAGTATATTCATATGCAGTTGATCCATCCTACTGATGCATCCATATCATCACTCTGTAGCTACTGTCCTGGATAATCCTTCTTTCTGGTGCCAAGTTATTAATTAAGGATTTGTCTGTATTAGGTAATAAGTGTTCAGGGGACTGACAGTCATGTTCTCCATGCAGTTATTCAGAGGTGAGCTGCCACAGCAGAACCTGGGATTTAAGAGAACTTTCACATGTCTCGGGCTCCTTTGGATTAAGGAACTTGAAATCCTGCTGTAAAGGCTGCACTGGTCTTTGTTTCTCTGAACTTTATTATCTTAGCTAATTATTTGCTTCTATATTCCCATACATCCCATTTCACACAAAGCATGGAAGATGGAAACTTTTGCATGTGCTACTATTGTTGGGTTTAGAATTTCCTTAGAAAATGTTGTGGATTGTGAATATAGAAAGTTGCAATTACATTGCATTTGTTAATATAGAGATGTGTGCTTTGGGCTACATTCCCACTTACCTGTAGAGCTCTGTGTTGTTATTGTCAGTTATTACTGATATTTTCAGGGCTATTCAGCCCCAGTCTGGCCCCACACTAATATGAAAACCATTACACATGGTGTGATTTTGGGGGTTACTCCTGTGCAAAGTTAAGAGTTGTACTCAGTGATCCTTGTGTGTCACTTCCAACTCAGTATATTCTATGGTTTTATAATTATCTTGGAGTCAGATCTCCAGATATTTGGTTCTGTTATATTTGTTTTCATGCAATTGTTGCTCAGTATAAATCTATCTAAACTGAATTTTGAACTTCAGAAAATCACCTATCGGTAAAGAGCTCTCTCTGAGAGGTGGATTACAAAATTTTTATTGTATTTTGTCAGTTGTATGTCTAGGTAAGTGGAGTTTGATTTATAATATAGACATCACTTAGAAATCATTATTTAAATTTAGCTTATAGTAGCAAAAGAAGATACCATTGTAACTTGGTAAATTTACTGTGTTCAACATCAGTTATTCTGTTCCTGTAAAGTTGGACAGTAGTTTATCTCTTCTTTTGTTAGAAAATAAACCTATAAAATATGGTTTAACCATACAAAAAGTGACATACGTAGCGTTAACATATTGAAAGCTGGCAGTTTTTCATGTAAAGAATACATTCCTTTTTAATTCTAATATTATCCATTTATTTTATCAGAAAACCTTAAAAAGATCTAGTAAGATGTTTAAGTTGAGAATGACAGATTTGATTAGCTCACTGGATAAACTCATTACAGTGTATGTATAGTAATTGTATAACACTGTTGGAATTACCTTGCAGCAGTTAAACTGCTGAACTGTCCAATTCTCCTGGTAAGTTTTGTTACTTCCTTATGGAATTGTAATCCCTGAATAATGCCATGCACTGGGACAGACTAAAAAGCATGAAGGAAGAGCTCTGACTAGGGTTGCAAACTCTCAGCAACTAAACCAAAAAATTTGCTTTCTTATAAGCGGCTTTCTACCTGGTGACTTATCTGACCTACTCATGTGATATTGGTATGAACTTCTTCCAGGTCAGAAGACCTGTAGCACAGAACTGGCTGGATCCATGGGTTGAACCACCTTGGTGTCATGTAATGTTAGGAAGAGGTAGTTAGATACTAGGGAAATATGAAATGGCAAACGTTTCACTGTATCAGGTGCTTTACATTTGAAAGCAGGCTTTAGGAAAGAAACACACTAATTAAATGGCAGAGGCATTCTGAAAGTATCAGAGACTTCTGTATTAGATATCTGCTTTTTTTGTTTGTTTGTTTGTTTCAATAAAGGATGACATTAGCCCAAGCCTTAGTGTAAGTATTAAACATTGTGAAAATGGGAGCATGAGAGGGAGAAGCATGGGGAAAAGCATATATTTAAGAGAGTGACACAAATTAAATGCGTGTTCTGTAAGATCATGGTGAAAGAGAGCAAATAACAATCAGTGTGAAAGTGCCAGCTCATTTTCTTTGCTTGTAACTCAGAATATGGTCAGGAAAGCTGGTGAGTGGAGGAAAAACATAGAAGCAAATAGCCGTTTGATGAAGAAATTTGAGGAGTCTAGAGCAGAACTGGAGAAAGTAATACAGATTGCCAATTGTTGCTTAAAAGAAAAAGGAAATCCTGAAGAACTTCTCAGGAAACATAGCGTGAGTAAATTCTCTGACCTTCCTCATGGAAATCTTTGAGTGCATGACATACAAGTGAAAAGCCTAATTAATTCTGAAATTGATGTGGATTTCTTGCACGTGTAGAAGTTATACAGATCAGGTAAAACTAATGCTAAGGTTGAAAACCAAAAAGGAATGATCACCTCTCTTACTGATGGGGTGTAAGCAATCAGAAGATGAAAAGACCCTGTAGAACTTAGGGTAGATTTTGTCAGTAGAATCATTGGGAGTTGGAACACTGTATTTTGCCAGTCTCATGCAGCCACTCCTCTTTTTTTCGCATTAATATCTGTGTCTGTATTATAACCACTACGTATGCATGTAGCTTTAAAATGTGTTCTTGTTAAAACACCATCCCCATGTACTGGCTGAGAATAAATTGAGTTTCTGGACTTTAAATAGCTAGAAATAGTTATTTCCTTAGCTCAAACTTCACTTCTTCAATGCAACAGAGGTAACCTTGAAATATGTGGCAGGTTACCATACAAATAACCAGCTTCATCTTCTCACTTTCTGGCTCAACTTCAGGAATTCTTTAACCAGTTGGATCAGAGAGTCCTAAATGCCTTTCTGAAAGCTTGTGATGAACTTACCGACATCCTCCCAGAGCAAGAGCAACACAGCCTGCAGGAAGCTGTGAGAAAACTTCATAGGCAATGGAAGGTTAGTGAATTATTTCTCTGGAAATTGTGAATCTTAGTTTCAGAAAGTTTTTTCATGACCTATATATTCAATAAAATAAAATTAAATTAAATTAAATAAGTTGATTATTTGGCTTCCTACACAATTGGAAAAAAAAGAAAAAAAATCTCTTTTACAACATTAGATACGCTACACCTGTGAAAAAGCTGTGTTAAGTAAAGTGGTTAAGTCAAGTCAAGAAATGTAAGATATTAATTATAAAACATTAATTTCCCCCCCCTTATATACAACCATAGTGATACCTGCATTAAGAACATTTCTTGGGACTAGGTGCTAGCTTTTATTTATGCATATGTTGGATGCTTGCAGTTACTTTCCCATTCAAACAAAAGAAATCTGTAAGAGATCAGGCAATCAGTTTAAATTGTGTCTTCTGCCAAAGACTCTAACAACTGAACAAATTTTGCTACAGCGTGTTGCTGGTCAAAGCTGGAGTGATGAATGATTGGTCTCTCACTAGCAGGCAAGCAGAAACCTCTGTTAGCACTTGTGGATACTATTTTATACAGGAAGTATTTGGTATATCTTGCCAAGAATGAAGGTATCTCTGTAATGCACATTTTGGTATCAACTTATGACTTTATAATATACCTAAGGCATATTGGTAACAAAGTAAATACAGAGAAACCCCCAACTGTTCATCCACATGCATGCTTAATTTTCTATATTATCAGTTTTTAGATAATTTATTTGTAGTAACTTCACCCTGAAGTAATGGAGGTAGTATTTTCTCTCTGTGCTTCTTTATTGCTCCTGTGGGTGTGTAGGATCTTCAAACAGAAGCCCCATATCATTTGATCCACTTGAAGATTGAAGTACAGAAAAGCAAGTTTCTGGTCACAGTGGAGGAGTGCAAAGCTGAACTAGCTCGACAGAATAAGGTGTTATCAAGAGAAGGCAATGAAAGAATGATCAAGGAACACCTGGTATGAATTATACACCACCATGGGGGCATTTGTAGAAATATATTTCAGTGTCAATAATAAACAGAAATTCTGACTAACATTTAAGCCACTAAACACTTTGTGCACAGCTTATATCAGATCAATTATTGTGATCTTTAACAAAAATTTTTATTTGAGCTTAGTAGTTTATGAGGAAAGTTAACAGATATGCTTTGTGATTTCTGCCAGTTTGTATTTATATTGAATTGTCTGCTTTGTTTCCCATCAGTTGTTCTTTGGTGATAAGGGATCTTACCACCTCTGTGAGAAAAGGCTACAGCGAATTGAAGATCTGTGCCAAAAACTGCCAGTTTCTGATCCAGTGAGGGGTACCTTGGAAAGCTGCCAACGAATCCTGAAGGAGCTCAAATCCCAGATAGACAGCACATACACAAAGCTAACAGAGCACTCGGACACCTGGAAGGGCTATAAGAGCAGGTGTCAGCTCAATTGCTACCTGGGTCTTGTAGAGCCTTATGCATGGTCACTCCTCTATCTGTTGTCATAGATAATTACTGCTCTAAAAATGGTATTATGATGTTCGTTTCAAGTAGAAAACTATAATTTATGTAGTAATTCAACAAATTACAGTGGGGCTTGAGTGGATTTTATAAACTTTTGCATTTAAGGGGTTACTGCTGGTGGTGGCAATTTTTATTTAACTTTTTTCTCTGTTTTGCATTATGTGATGTTTTATTTCAGATTTGCTGAATTGGCAAATTGGATTTCATCAACAGAAAGAGAGCTAAAGAAGATAAAGGAAAGTGTTAATGATACAGCCAAATACAAGCAATGTAAAGCATCTGTTGGGGTGAGTCCTTGGCTTATGTTCTAACCAAGCTATGGTCATCACTGCTGGGACTCTGGATAAAATTGTATTCTGAAGCTGTGCAACTGTTTCAGTATGGATATCATAGTAACTGCTGATCCCTGGTATTCTTAAAAACATTTTCAGGAGAAAATTACACATGCAGCAAAGCCTGGCAGAAGTTCCTAGTTTTAATAATTTAGAGAATGACAGGTCCCTTTCCCTGTATGTTTATAACATGAAAAATAGAGGATTTGATAGAATAAATCTTTGCAGCTCATCCTATCCCATGCACAGTTAAAAGTGCTGTGCAAAGAAAAACAAGAATTTCTGGATTGCAGGATTTTGAATGATCTTACATTTAATTACTTACATTTAAGGAAATCTATAATAAAAATGTCTTCTACAATAATATAAGAGGGGAAGAAAATATATTCTACCCTTCACTTTTGCCTTGATGACTGGTAACAGAATTGATACAATAATTGAAGATTGAGTCAATTAATTAAATTAGAGTTTAAGGCAATAATTTATTGTGTCACTTGGGACCCAGCTTGACCCTTTTTTCTTTTTTCTTTTTTCTTTTTTTTTTTTTTAATTTCACATACTAGAAGCAAAAATAGGAATGTCACATACTGTAGGTGTTTGTCTGAAATTCATAGCAGGTTATGACGCTAACTGTACAGAGAAACATTACTTGGATGACCATAACAAAACTGATAGACCTTAAGCTTAAAGGATACTTCTTCTCCAAAACGTCTGATTTACTCCCACAGTTTCATCAGTGCTGCCACAAAGATATAAATTAACTACTGGGTGAAAAGAGGAGGGGAAAGGTTATTTAAATACAAAAAAGAAATACACAAAACTGTATCATATGAAATTGTATATTTGGGAAAGTCAGCAATTAAGATTTAAATTATAACTGAGAATATGGTCAATATGTGGGAAAAAGTATGTGTGGCATCTGCCCTTTATCTAAGTAAAAATACTTGTGAGGGAAAAGTGCTCCACTACTACTTACCAAAGAACAGTCTAATTAGAAGTGGAGTGAAGTCCGTGTAAGAAATGCACAATGTCTGGAACAGAAACTGATAGGGTATGGAAATAGAAAAATACTACATTTCTAGTGTTAAAAAAGAAAGTAGTACATTTAAACTACTAATCTTTGAACTGATACCATGAATGACACTTAATAATATGTTTTGTTTATTTGAAGAAAATATGTTTTGATTTTTTTCTGTAGGAAATTAGAAAGCATATTCACAAGCATGGAGAAAATCATAGCTGGCTGAAATCTAGACTTGCTGTTTTGACTGCAGTATGTCCTGACTTGGAGGCCAAAGAGACAGAAGATGAGCTTTGTAAACTTTCCAGTGACTTCAAGGGACTCCTAGATTTGCTGGCTGAGGTATAGTTATGAGGGACACAAGAACTCTTCATTTACAGTATCACATGAAATGACATCAATTGTAGCTTCACAGCCATAAGTTCCCTGCTGTGCTTTTTAATTAAACTGCAAGCATTCATCAAGGAAAAATTCATTTGTACTCCATGGGTAGCAAAGCAGGCAAAAATTACTGACATTATTATAGTGGATCTTTTCCTTTTGCAGAATTGGAAAGAATCATAGGAAATGTTTCTCAAATCAAAATGTCAGTAATTCTAGTTTTTTAAAATCAGCTTGTAGTGAACATTGGCAAAACCATGATGCACATCAGCTAGTGAATATAGAGTTTTACTTCAATCTTATTTTATTTATCTATTATGCTGAAATAATGCACTACTTTGGGGTAGTTTCTAGTCATTAAGGATGTGTAACATGCCTTGAATTTGCAGGAAAAAGCTGTAATTCTCTGAGACCTGAATGATAATGAGATATTGTAACTGTGGAAATCATGGAAAATTTCTAACTTATAACAAGCATAACCTCTCAGAACGACTGAACCTTGAGTTCTGTGGGCTCTCATGGAATTGCTTCACAGTTTATACAGCTGAAAGAAAAATTGGGTGGTAGAGAAACTTGCACTTAGAAAGTGGAATAGACCCACAAATAATTCAGGACAGAGAAAGAATTTAGGCTTCAAATTCTGTTAGTGTCAATTCCTGTGGAGGTCTTGTTGGCATTCCAAATGTATAAAAGTTCTAAACTTCTGTGGTGTGAAAATTGTGTTTGGAAAGTTGGTGCAACCAATGTTGTGATTTCCAAATAACTGCAAAAAATGTAAGATACTATACTATCTTTATTTTCTTAATGTTTTGTGGGGCTTTTTGGTGTTAAATTATTTTGGGTTTTGCTTTCTCTAAAAGGCAAAAATATAGGGGAGTGCAAGTTAATGAAGTTAAAAAAAGACAATAAGAGGTAGAATCTATGTTTATTTTGAATCTAAAATCTAAATGGCTTTCTATACTATAGTTAAAAGACTGCTGATTCTTAAAAGTGTGAATGCTATTTATAAAGTTTGTTAATCAGAGGGATGAAACTGTTTAGACAAGGACTGATACTGGGTATTTTCAGAGTTCAGCAATGTTTTTGGAGAGTAAAGACTAAACATCTATATAACATGAAAGTGAATGGCTTCAATTTGAAGACTCTCCAAAGTGAATAAGGAAAGTAATGAAGAGGCGAAAAAGGGAGGAGAGAGGAGGGGAGGGGAAAGGTGAAATGGAAAATGAAAATATCTACAGTACTTTATGATTAACTGTAAAACACGGGAACTGTATCAGAAACAGAGCCTGTACTGAAAATCAGCTACAAGTAGTTAGCTGATTCATGCAAAGAGGGAAAAACTTTTGGATATGTTGAATAGATATAACTTTTTCTTTAGGAAATTTTGCAAGCTGAGACTGGAAATTGCACCACATGCATGTTGTGTCCATAGTAGGGCATTTTAATGTATTTGTGATCCACCATAGCATTGCTCAAGACAGTCCAATTGTTAGGCAGATTTTTTGTGATTGGAGTAGCACAGGTGTTTTGGAATCTGGGTCAGCTAGCAAGGATAAGGAGAGTGTGCATTTTCTAAGTGATCACCAGTAAGTGACTGCCACAGATGGCTATTTGTCATATGGCAGTGTTATAGGGAGTATGTTTAAACAAGACAAAGGTCCACTGTCACATTTTAAGTCCACAGACATTCTTTCAATGTAAAGTTAAAGGTGTCAAGAATGCTGGAGATAAAAAGAATTTAAACAATTTACTGTATTTTTTGAAGAAATGTTCCAGATGTGCCTTACAACATGAAATACTAAAGTTATCTGTAATTGTAGATTGAAAATACTTTAGGTGCTGTTGGAGACTGTGTCCAGTACAAAGAAGAAGTTAAAAGTGCAATTGAAGAGTTAATCAGCAACTCTAAAGAAGTCCAAGCAGAGGCTGAAAGGATCTTGGATACAGAAAGTTTATTACAAGCTCAACAACTACTACTACATCATCAGGTAGGGCAATTGCTCATGTCAATATCCAATTTTTTTAAAAGAATTTATGTAATTACATTTTTAAATTATGTCTATTAGCATAACTCTTTAAGCTTGGAAGATCATAAAGGAAACAGTCTTGTATGGCCTAGTATTGATTTCCTTAAATGAAAAAGGTTTTCAGTATTTTTTAAACATAAATGCCCAAAGATGAGCTTGTTTTTCAACTTTATTTCACACACTTTTCTGGGGCACAAAACACCTGAAAAACAGGCTTCATTTTCTGTAAATTTTGGGTAAGTGTACTCTGCAAATATGTAGACTCTCTCTTTTTATCTTTTTAAAGCTTGCATTTCCAATTCAATTATGGGAAATTGGTTACAATTCTGGCTTTTGAAATTTCTCTACTTCAGCAGCTTGATGTGGCCCCAACTCGAAATGCTGGGGGAAAGGTCTAGCTCAAATGTCACATACTTCTCTAGATAGCTGCTGTTGTGACAGATGGGCCTCCATGCTGTAGGAGTAAAACAGGAGGCATTTTACTCACTGATAATAGATCAAAACATCTACAGTCTACAGTAATAATCAATGGTATGGCTTGCATACAGCAAGAATCATGGCCTTTAAGGCCAAATATGGGAAATTAACTTTGAGACCTGCTCAAAGCTAATAAAAATAGGAATAATTTAATGCCAATGTTTGTGTTTTACATTAACATCTATTTTTGTAATGTCAGACATGGCTTACTGTCTCACCAAGCACTACTAAGACACTTACCTGTATCTTATCTAAACTCTTTGGTGTTTGTGAGCACTGTTGAGTGTTTTAAGGTTTGTATTGATTCTTTCAATATTCTACATTCCTTATCCATCTTAAGAGAGGTAGTAGAACTAATTAACTTCTCATTGAGTATTTTTTCTTGTGATATGGGGTCTGTTAGGGTAGAAAATGACTTTAACACAGACCCAAAGGTACACAGAGCAGAACTGAGCAGGGAGCTGTGAGCTTACCTAGCAATGCTGCTGGTATAGGTCAGACATATTAGAAAGGGGAGGGGATGTCTGATCATTCCTGTTGAATGAATCCTTTTAGCAAAGGACAAGGAGACTCCGTGCAAAAAGGCAAGATGTGCAAAAGCAGATTTCCCAAGCGAAACGACTGCAGATTCAAGGTGGATTACCCAGCACAGTGCGAGAGGATTTGCAGAAATTGGAGGGAACATTGGAGAACATGCAACAAACTATGGAAAAACGTGAAGAGCAACTGCAGGTGGGTCCTTTGTACACTGAAACAAAATTTCTTGCTTTATTCTTATTTTTTTTTCTTTTTTTTTCCTTCTTTTTTAACTTAGTAAAAAATTATTTTCTTTTTTTATGTAAAAAAAATTGAGCTCAGTCTCACCTCTGACTCTTGGTCTTTGAGGTTTTCATAAGTATCTCTATAAAAACTTTGTGAAGCTGCTGTATGCCTCTTAATTAATAAAGAAATAGTTTTCTGTTTGGAAGTGTTTAAAAGTCCCAACTATTCAGTCATATCAGTTATTTTAAATAATTTCTCTCTGAATTTATTTTTAAATGGGTTCTCTCTGCTGGTTACTAAGGATGACATTGCCCTTTAATTGAGAGTCCTTGGGCTGGATATTAGGTTAATAACACATGATGTTGTGCAAGTATAATCCTCACAACCACTGTGTGAGATACTTGCTGTCATCTTGAATTTAAAGAAGGAAAGAAAAAGTCAGAGAGAAATCCAATGGATCGCTTCATCTTGTATCACTAATCACTGACTGAACTGGAATTAGAATTTATACCTTCTTGCATCCATATGTGATTTACCCTTTGTGTTTCTCTAAGCAGGATGGTAATCCAGCAAGTTCCATGCAAGTTCAAAGTCATCAAAACTATTCCCCATGATAAAACACAACATGAGAAATATGATCAGTAGAGCTCGAATTACTTCTTAATGTAAACTTTTATTATTGAAACCATTTTTTCTCTAAGGATTCCCATAAAGAAGGTCTTAAGCTCTACTTCATAATCAAGAAAATAAGTTTTTAAACTGTCATAATTCTTATGACTGGTAATTAAATGCTGTGTGTTAATCGAAATTCTACATTATTAGAAATGAGCAAATAGGTTCTTATGTGTGATTTTCCTGTGAGTAGGGATTTTCTTCTACTATAATTTATTTCATTAAAAAACTTGAAAATCCTTTTAGATGTTTTTGACTACCTGTCACCATAAGCATAAGTCTCTTCATGTATTACTTCAGACTTCTTATAGGACATTCAAAATAAGATTTAAATATTGCTGGCACTTTAGAGAACAGTGCTTTTTTAGCACAGCACTGTATGAATCAGTGAAAATTCAAGGGAAAACTTTTATTTGGTTTAGAACCATTTCATCTGAGTAGATGTTTTTTCAGGAGAAATTATTTTGTGTTAGGATTTTCTCCTTTTTCCTTTTTGAGTAACTTACAAGGAAAAGTTTGTTTTCTCCCCTTTGAACTCTTTGTGTTCCTGTTTTGGGTTTGTTTGTTTGTTTTTTAGGTCACAATAAATAAATGGGAGCAGTTTGAAAGAGACAAAGAAACAGTAGTAAAATATCTCAATCAAGCAAGCTCTGTACTTGAACGTATCTTAAACTTTAGCAGTTTAGAGAGCCTCTCCTCAGAACTGGACCAGACAAAGGTATTCACTGTGTGAAATACAGGAACTGAGATATCCTTCTGCTTTGCTTCTTGACTTGTGCTGAGTGTATTGCCTTCAATCTTTGCATGGTTTCCCATTATGCCAGTGCAAAATCTATATACAGATGAGAGACTGCAAAAACTGCTTAGAGGTAAAAAGTCATTTTATGAAAAAAAATCATGAAGGATTACTCTAAAGTCTGCATCTGAAGTATGTGCATGAAAATTAAAATGATTTTGAGGACTTGCCATTTTGTGCTCAGTAATCACCTATGCTAGTAAACCTGTATTGCGCACTTACATATCAACATTGATAGGGTACACTTTGGCAAAGTTAAGTGGAATGTGACAACTAGCGCTGTCTTAGCCCTGAGAAGAAAAAGCAGAGACTTCTGCACCATAAAATGCCACTTGCCATTAGTAATAGAGAATTATCCCAGTTCATATACAGAAGTAATAATAGTGATTGTTTTTCCTAAGTGATGTGCTTTTCTCACTGGTATTAAGCTTTGATGAAGCCAGTAATAAAATATACATATCTTGGTTATGTTCAGCATCCATTGTTCTGGTGTATGGGTTTAACATTTGTGACAGAAAATAGTTGCTAAACAAAGTGAAAATACAGAATATGAGATACTGCAAAATCCACTTTGTAAATGGTTGGATCTAAAAATTAAAAGATGCATTTCATCTTCCATAATTAAAAATAAATTTCTTGATGAGCTATAGAACAAAATTTTGATTTGTGAGTTAAAAATTTCTGCATGTATAACTTCCCTTGATAACTTTAATTTCAAGCTAGTTTGCTCAAATGAACTTTTCTTAAATGCAACATGAAAATAACTTTCTTCAGAGTTTGTTTTTATGTATTTATACATTCAAAATATACATGTAGGACACAGATACTTTTTTCCAACCACAAACATTGAGGAAAAATACTTTTTGTATGAATATATGAAACTGTTTTAGTTGTATTAATAAGTCTTACATCCTTACAGGAACTTTCTAAACAGACTGAAGCAATGGCAATGCAGGCTGAGAATCTGGTGAAGAACTCTTCTGAGATACAGCTTGGTTCAAAGAACAAGCAGTCTCTTCAGCATCAGGCCAAATCAATTCAAGAACAAGTGAAAAAAGTGGAAGTTACTCTTGAAGAAGAGTATGTTCTTAACAAGTCCTAATATTTATTCCTCATTATAAGATTGTATCAGATTTATAGAATACCTTGTTAACATTTCATGTTGTCTCATCAGCTCTATAATTTCCAGTTTGCCCTGGCATAAAAACCAAGTTATAGTACCAAATATGTCAAAAGAGTGTGTGCAAATAATTTTTTTTAATATAATATATAGTTTATTGAAGTTAGTTACATTTAATATGTCACTTATCTTTAAATCCCAGTCTTGTAAAGAAGGGATAATGGAGCTCATTCTTGAGGTACTGGGCTCTTTCAGAAAGAAAAAACTCAGTGAAAGTGAGAGCAGCACATTTACCCTATTTGCCTCTGTTTCCAGTATTTCACTTTCTCCATCAGAGTGTCAAGAAGTGCCTTCATCATAGCTGAATGCCCAATATTTCCTAGGCAATATCAAAAGGTGCTTCTGTTGCTGCAAAACACAAAGGCATCATTTGCCAAATTTTGTTGAAAAATTAAATGTTCAAACTCCAAGAAAAGCTTGTTAAATATTTGCGGCTTTTTATATTCATAAAAATTTCATCCCTTCTCTCAAACAAGCAACTCAGTTATTGAACTTGTTACTCAACTTCAGCTGTTGCTATTCTCCTTTTATCCATATATGCATACATTTATATGTATGTATCAAATCATTATTTTTGCATATACTAGATCTGATAAAAAAGTCATAGATAAATGTGCCAATTCTATCCTGTCTTACTGGAATTACTCTGTAGAATTATTTTTTTTGTAAGTTCAAGCAGGTACCACCAGCTCTATTTGAATATGAGCAAAGGGTGACGGCCAAATTACTTGGATTTTTTTTTCCCATATTGACAACTGTCATGTCAATCTGATTTTAATTCAGTGCCATTTTCTTCCTAATGTGGAAGAAGTTATAAGCCAGAATAATTAGCCTTTGCAGCAAATGGTTATCTAATTTTTTATATAATGCTTTCTCCAATATGAAGTGTTACAGTGATTTATAGTCAGATTCTACCATCTCTTTCTGAATTCTTTACCTTATCCATCACTTTCTCCACTATTAGGGAGAAAATCAGTGTGATTTTTCAAAGCTGCCCTTCCAATAATGAATATTCACTTTTTAAATAATGTCACCTATTTTTCAATCAAAGTCATCATTGATATACCCTTTCAATGTAGATATGAAATATGTTTTTGCTGAATATATGCATTATACAGAATGTCTGTGCTAAGGTAACAGATATAAAAAAACTAAATCCCTTCTGTAAAACATGAAAATGTATACAACTCTCTATGATGAATTTAGAGAACATATAAGAAGGATGTAAGGGATACGTTTTAACTTGCATCACTAATAAAAATCTTGGCCAATTAATTTAAAGTGAAGGTATTACAAATACTTAAGGTACATACTGTGCCAATGAACAGGAAAAGGAGTGAAAAGTTTGAGCAGCTCCCCACCTGTTTTCCAAGGAGAATGTGCACAGCTGTGCAGTGTGTTTGGGATTATATTCCTTATAGTCTGCAGCTTTCCTAAAACTATGCAAAAGCAAATGTAAAAGCAAAGGATTTTCAGCACTTGTGCCACTCATTTGGTCCCTTGATTCTGATTTCCAGTTGTATTTTCTTGGGCTGGATTTGAGTGAAATATTTTTGCACATTGATTTCCTACAAATAACTTGAATTTGCATACACTCTTGTCAGTAAATGGCTGTTGACGCTCCTGATTTTTCTTTTTTTTCATTTTGAAAATAAAAAAGAAAAAATAAAAAGGTTAATTTTTACAGTTTTAGACTACATCTTTTTTTAATCTTTATTAAGGGGGAGAAAGAAGTTAAAAACTTTTTAACATGGAATGGTTTCTAAGGCTATATTTAAAAGGAACATGTATTTTGAAATTTTGTAATACTCAAACTTTTATGATGAAATGTTAGTATTTTCAGTGAAATAGATATGTGTTTTGCTAGCTGTGTGCAGGGCCTACAGTAGTACTGGTTTCTTTACAATGACTTGAAAGGTACAGAAACTTGTATACTGAAGTTAATGCTGTTAGGCCATACATAATGGCCTTAGACTTCTTACTTGTGACAGAAAAAAGAAAAAAAAAGGTGCTTTGTTTGCCATCCAAGACACAGAAGAATCAGTCATAATCTGTCTCTGTTTAATATACCTATGATGTATGCTCCAAAGAATACAAACCTGTTAACTTTAAGGGAGTTGAGTCACATCTGTTGTTCATTCTTTGGCTTGATATGAAATCATTGCTGCAGAAAACACAAACTGCCTGTAAGAGGGGGAGACTGCTGTTAAAAAAAGCAAGATTAATAAAGCAGTGAAGCGTTGGTAACTATGTGTACATCCACATTTCTCATTTTAATGATTCTGGTCTAGAGACTAAATTATTAACATCTCTGCCCTCAGTTACCTAAATATTTAGATATAATCATAATTCCATATTTTTTCATAGAAATCCTGTTGATGTTCCTTTTGCCTTTCCTTCCTGCAGTGATGAGATTCTTGTACAGCTGATGAATAAAGCTGTATATTCTTTCATCTTTCAGTGTCCCCACTAGTATAACTTTGATTTTTGGTGCACAGTCTAAGAGAGAACCAGGTTTAAATTTATATATACGCCTTGTTCCTCTAAACCCAGGAGTTTTTTAAAAGACCCTCCTGTAGATTGAATATTTAGCAAGAATATGGGCAACTTCATTATATTAAACTGTTTATTCTCTCTAATTGATTTGGTTAATTTTAGTATTAAAAGCATGGAAATGGTGAAAAACAAGTGGGATCATTTTGGCAATAATTATGAAGCTCTGTCCATCTGGATAGCTGAACAAGAAAAAGAACTGGCAACTTTGGAAACATCATCATCTCCTTTCGACATACAGATCAGCCAGATCAAGGTGATTAGTTCTTGTTATGTTTAGCATTGAAAGCCCATTTATCTGTCATTTTGCTAGAGACCAATGGGAGAAGAGACATTTTACATGTTTCAAAACTACCATGATGAATGATGGTCCATTTTATACATGAATACCAAGCAGTAAGGTTTTACATAAACTAAAGGAAAATTCTTACAAGCTGCCTTCTCTTTCAGTGTTGAGTTCACACATATGAAGCCTTGGTGTGTATGGTTAAAATTCTAATTTAAACCTTTCTTATTTTTGAGTAATATCAACTGATGTGCAAAACAGCTACATAAATAACATGGTTTGGGGTCTTCTTAAAACATACATCATCTAGTGGCTATAGAACTTGATTTTAATTTTGCAAGCTAAAGTTATAACTTGATTTATGTATCATTTATGCTGAAATAATAAAGAAAGTAATGCTCTTGGTAGCTTGAAAACCTACATACCATTTATTGCTATTTATATTTACACTGTCTTAAATTCTGTGTACATTCCTGTAGATATAGATAAATATAGGTTTAGTTTTGTATTGCCAACTGAGGTGCATATTGTCTCCAAGCATTGCATTTCAAGGGCTGACTTTGTATCCTCCCTTTCATTTAAAACTTACCTTCTCTGAAACGGCGTGTTTCTAAGGGTACAGGGTTTTTCAGTACTAAGTGCACGTTGCAATTTTATTCTGTGACCCACTTGCTCTTCAGAAGGTGCGCAGGTGTGCAGCTGCCTGCAGACCAGCTTGACACTAGGTATTTCCAAGGGACCATAATGCACTTGTTTCATGTGACAGAAGCTGTTTATCAACAGATTTTCCTGTTCTTGATTTGTTCACAACTTTACATACAAAAAAATAAATAAAATTTCTTGAGTTCATCATTGAAGAATAAAACAATGCTTGAGTTCTTGCTTCATCACTGCAGCAATTCAAAACCAGTTTCCTTGTGAAATAATGTGTATGCACTTACTCCAGTGGCATACATTATCATGTTTCCTTGCTTTTGAGTAATTAGTGGACTGGATTCCAATGTTTAAGACAGAAAATAAGTGTGTCAAATGGTACTAAAATTGCATTACAGTGTGTCAGTTCTTTTCTGTCTAAATGGGGCCTACTTAAGCCCTATTAGGCTATTATAGCCAGCTTCCCAGAAAGACCATTCCTAGGATAAACAGTGATTTTTACACTGCATTGAAATTTTCTGAAAATTCCACAGTTCTTACACAGAAAGAAAATGGTCAGCAGATGATGCGTATAAACACCTGAGTGAACAGACATAAAGCAGAGAAAATCCTCCGGATAAAGTATGGGGGACATCACTGTACCTCAGGTGAACAGATGAGCTTTATGAGTGAAATGTGAAACACGTCATCTAACCTCCAAATGCATGGGCACGTAGCTGAAGGTCAACTTCAGCAGCATTGCTTTGTGCCTGATTTTGAAGAATTTGTTATGTTTTGTTGAAAGTTTCCTGATGAGTCACTCTGTGTCACAACACTAATCACCATACTCAGTTCATAATTTCTAGTACAACATATTAGTAAGGAATACTGCAACATAAGGCAAATGAACAAATAAAAAAAAAATGGTGGGTGCCTTGATACCTTTGGCTGACCAGATAAAAAAACTGGGGTCAGCTGAATGTAATTAACCTACTTAGTAGTGGTAATGTTATTCTTTTGGTGATGTTGATTGCAAAGCTGCAATGACTTGAGCAGAGCCAGATTTTCACCTACACATTTCTCCAAAATTCCTGGTGGAACAAAATGACAGTTATCACAAGTAGCTACCATTGGTGGCAGACTCAGTAAGAGTTTGAAGGCCTCAATTATCCACCTTCTTTTATGTAACTGAGTGAATTTAACAGAATAGTGTAGGAGTGAAAAAGCGCTGCCTCATTTGTATCTACTGCATTGTTAGATAATTTCAGCTTCAGGGCTGCAAATCCAATATATTTCCTCAGCATCATATTCTCATGCAAAAAAGATATTTTATAATCTGAATTAATTCAGAATGTATTGCATAAAGAGACACTATAAATTCTTATAGCACCACATTTTTTTTCTGACAGTCACCCTGCTAATTTTTGACTGAATATTGCAGTAAGCCTCTTCTGAGCTTTCTAATAGCAAGAAAGATACTGTGTTTTTATCAAAATTATAGCAGAAGCTGGGCACTTTCTATGCTTTGAGAGCACATTTTCAAGAAAATTTTTGTGTATTTTATGTACATACATATCTTAACATTTTTATATTTGAGAGTGCTGTTACCTATTTCAATTTCAAGGAACACTTGCCTCTTTCAATCAGTGTTCTTGATTGCTTTTGAGAAGAACTCCATGAACTTTAAACATCAGCAGTAATTTTAAAGAAAAATTGTTATGAAAAAACTTGTTTTCGCATTCATTGATGCTTACTGAATAAACAGACACTGAACGTGAAAGACTGTTTGTTTTTTGGGTGTTGTGGCTGCCAGGTTTGCTTCTAATTTGTAATAAAAACAAGCACAAAGTAATAGGAGACAGTTGCTGTCATGAAGCTGATAAAATGTAAAGCCAGTGCTGGCTTGTCTTTATGCATTTCCTAATTGATGTACAAGACAGCTGAAAAGTACCAAAGACCATTAGCACCCTTGTTTCATGGTTTCCTATTTACATTGTATTGTGGTTCTTAATTTAATACTCTGCTTAAGGGCACACTTACCCCACCTTATCATCTAATTAAATTTATCCTTTATTACACTTTAGCATTTTAAATAAGAAAAGGAAAACACTCTCTATTGTTTTTCAAATTATAGCATGTTTTATTTTGTTAGTACTTGAAAACTTACTAAACATAAGTAACTGTCAGGCTTCATCTCCTTAACAACATTTTTTCAGTTAAACACTGATGTGTTTTTATCTTCTATTTATTTGAATCTTAAAGGGAATTGTATATTACTTTCCTGTGAAGTAAGAGATGCTAAAATATGAACCATCATGCCTACTTAGCAAAATATGCACCTTCAGCCAATTCTAATTGCTCTTCATACACAATGTTTTTAGGTCAGGCTGTATTTTAAACCTTTTCCAATGCTAGTTTCAAGAAGAAAAATACTTAAAGACTTTTGTAACTTATTATTTCAAGTGGAAAATGAGCTCTCATGTAATTTTTTGATGTAGGATATTATTAGCTCAGGCAAAAAAAGGAATTGGAAAATATTCTGATAATTAAAAACTTATTGTGCTTTTTTTTACTCCTACTTTACATTTTAGGTTATTAATAAAGAGATAGATGGTAAAATAACTGGAATCTCAAGTCTAGAAGAGGAAGCAGAGTCTTTTTCCCAGTTTGTTACCTCTGGAGAACGTGCACATATTAAAGCCAAATTGACTCAGGTCAAAAGGTACTGGGAAGAGCTAAGAGATCATGCACAGAGACTGGAAGGAACAATCACAGGGAATGCATCAGCATTGCAGAAATATGAAGAAAGTCTTAAACAGGTAGACAATGAAAATTTAATGGCTTTTTTGCAGCAATTTATAGAATTACTCTATAATTTTCCAAAATTCAGTATAAAATGCACATTATAATAGGATGGACTAAAATAAATAAGTAGATTTGTATGGTAATTGCAAGACCTAGATACATAAAGTTGTGCTTCGAATTACTTAAAAAGCAGCTTCAGAAAAACTCTAAAATATACACACACAAAAAATTATGCTTTCTTTTAGAAAACCTTAGCGATTCTCCTGGGTATTGTACTATTGAACCACATCCATGTTGTACTAATAAACCACATCCATACTTCTTATAAACACTTTAACTTCAATCTTTGGTTAATAGGATGTTGCAAGGAAAATAATTTAAATATTATTATTGTGCCAGTCAGGGGGAGCTGAGCACAGTTAGCATCTTTTAACTTCAGAAGACACTCAGCACTACAAAGGATTTAGGATATAATAGTCTCTTAGCGCTAAACATTCAAAATACGTTATTTAAAGAATCATTTATGTAATTCCTGCTGATTTTAGACTCTGGTTTGCCTTTTTTTTCATAGGTGCAGCAGTCAGTGTCTGAATTTGAAGCTAAGCTGGCTGAGCCTCTCACATCGTGCTCTTCAGCAGCAGCAACTTACACAGCCTTTCAGGATTGCATGGTGAGCTTTTGGCCAGCTATTCCTCTCAGTGACTCCAGGGAAACGGTATCACACTGACCTCCTTACAGAAATTCCAGTAACCTCCAGACCAGGGGCTGCCTGATGTCACATAGCACAGGGTGGAGGCAGAAGGAGGCAAGGGCTACCTGCCTGATTTAGGGAAGGTTTAAGTACTTCCCCAGCTATTTCTTGTCACCATTTCAGACAGGCTTAGTGAGTTTCTTCCCCAGTCTAGAGAGAAGAAAGCCTAAAAGTATGGCTTTATCCTTCAGGTTATTGTTTTTAACTTCATGCATCTAAAACATTATGAAAAATAGAAGATAAGAAACAATTCTGTTAGACATTTTTCTTCTAGGACTTTCATGAAACTTTGAACTTGGTATAGCTAACTGTGATTTAAAAAATCTATGCTTGGAGGTAGTTTTTCTTAGACAATGTGGAGACAAGGGAGAGTTTCAATTCACAAGTTTTTAGCTGTGATGCCAGAAGCCATGGGTGTTTGGACATTTGGTTCAGTCCCTTAAAAAAGGAAAAGAAAATTGGATTCATAATCAAACTGCAAATAATCCCAAATCTCAAGAGCTTTGATGTACTATTTCTTCCGGAAGTTCTGATGTGTTCTTCCCACAATAATCATTACTTTTCTTTCTAAGAAATAATGAAAAATTTTAGTCAGATTGTTCTTGCAGTAAAGTGCATATAATTTCTTCTGAACTTTGTGATAACTACTTGCAAAGGCTGTATGCAAGGGATGCCTGAACTGTCTGCTTCAAAAAACTTGATACTTGTTGAGGAAAAATATTTTACATGCGGAGAATTTATTCAGAAAGCACTTGTAATCACCATTGTTATTGACTTTTAAACATTATATGCTGAGTATGCTATTATAAAGTCTTGTCCTGCCTTGGGGATCATGATGATTAAATGCTGTAATGTGAAATTATCAGCAGCTTGTTCCTGTATAGTTCACATTTCCTCCTATATAAGATTTCTTGTAATTATAACCATTACTACTGTTGTTACTATTCTACACCCGTGAGTTGGAACTTTAGTGGTCTTAAATCTATTTCATTCTGTGCTTTTACAACTCATTGTGCTACATTTCAATCTTCACATGGACAAGTTTCCCAGCTTTCTAAAAATTGTGACACCCATTCTATAAAAGGTGCCATTTCTATAAAAAATACCTTTCACAGATGCTAACAAAAGTTTCCAGTAATTGTTCCCTACTTCTCCCATGTCATGACATAGGCTGCAAGTCTGGCAGTCCTCACATGCTGGAGTGGGGTTTTGTGTTTACTGTGTATAAATTAGAGCAACTCTTAGACCGCTGTTAGGGAATTTGGAGCTTTTTCCTGAATGTGGACCTTTTCCCTACATGGATGATGCTGTATTGCATGCCCATTTGGAGGATCTGCTCTTGTTACCAAGTTTTTTTCTTTAGCACTGTTCTTAGGAAAGTGTTCCCCACTACAGGCTTGTTCATTGATGTGCTTGGAACACATGTATGAGGGATAGACCTGAGAAATATGTAAGCTAGACAATGACTTCATGATCTGATGGATGTGGCATTGCTTCAAACTTATGAGTAGAAGTACAGAATTTTTCCAACTGTTGTTACCACAACTCTATTATTTATGTATGTGACTTCTGTTTCTTTTACATGTTGATTAGGACCTTTGTCATACTGTGGAAAAACTGAGCAGCACTCTGGCTTCTCTCTCAGCCAGTGTACGAAAGCTGGCCTGCAAAGAAAAAGCTACTCAGGAGGTCACAGCATTACAGCAGAAATATGAAAAAGTGCTACAAAATTCTAAAGAGAAACAGACTTTATTAGAGACTCTTCTGGCTCAGTGGCAGAAGTGAGTAAACTCCTCACATGTCTTCTGATGGCACAGAGACCTTCCTGTGGTCAGAGTGTGGGACTGAGGGGACAATTTGGTAACCCTGCATTGTGATTTTGTTAGGCAGGAGAAGGAGCTACCTGCCTTCCTGGCCTGGTTGGAGAGGTGTGAAGCCACAGCCAAGCCTTCAGAGCAGTTTGTTTCTGCTGATAGAGTTAAGTTGGAAGGTGAACTGCAGACACTGCAGGTTTGTTTCAACTGAAATATTTTCCCCTTATATTTTGTGGTGTATTTCTGTGTCTTTTAAAGGATGGACTTTCTTAATTATAGTGTGACAAGTCACTTGATTCTGGGCTTTGAAAATGTCCTAGGAAGTATTGCATTATAATTGTTATTTCTCAAAGAAAAGAATTACAGAAAAAATATTATTTCTAACTATGATATGCCAGCTTATGCAAAATGAAAAATGCCCTGGTATATCCTATTATCTGTCAATAAAGGATAAGGGTCTGCTTTTCTCTAGAGAAATTCCTTTGTTAGACAATATTGTTTTTCCTTTTTTTTTTTTTTTTTTTTTTTTTTTAATGTGAGAAAAGTTGCTGAGATGAAAAAATGCTCAAAGGTTTTGAAATCACAAAGAAAGTCTGATTTCTGGGTTTTTGCTGTTGTTTTTTTTAAACACAAAACTTTCATCCTATTCTAAATTATGCCTTCACTTGGAAATTTTGCCATTTGTTCTTAGATTAATATGAAGCAGTTGTCCAAATGTATCATCTTTTATACCTTCCTTGAAGTCATTTACTCCATATTTTCAGTTTAAAATATTACTGAAGAAAAGGAAAAATATTTGGGAGGTTGGGTTTTGTTGTTGTTTGGGCCAATTTGCAACATTTCCTCACAATTCTATTGCTGCACAGAAAATAAGGTGTAAAACGTGGTCTTGATTTTAGCCACTGTCATCATATAGTAGAGCTGTATGGAAAGGTCACACTTTGTACTAAGGGGAAAAGAACAACTTTGATGAACCCCTACTGAGTTACTGTTGCAGATTTATCTGTCTGAGAGGTGTTGAGGGACCTGCTTGACCTTAGCTTCTCCAAGAATTTGACTGTGCTCACTCGTTTCAGCAGTGCTGTAGTGTAAATCCATAGCTGTCTTTTTATTATTTTAGTTATTTTGCATAATGTGATGCCCTACTTAATCTAAAGGTTTTACAATCCATTGTTTTCCCAGGATTTGCAAGCAGATATTGAGTCCCATGCTTCAGTGTATAAGAGCCTATTACAGTTAAATGAGTCACTATTTCCAACAGCTTCAGAGCAGTGTGTGACAACAATAAAAGAAAAATTTGAAGAGCTGGATGAGAGGTGGAAAGAATTACCACAAACTGTTGATAAAAGGTTAGTGCTTTTACACGTAAAGTAAGCAATATCCAGATGAGGAATCCCAATCCAAAAACGTATTTTTTACATATTACCATTAGGAAAGCAAAGGTTTAAGGTCTATACTAATCTCTGAGCTCCCAGGATTGAGGGATGGAAAATCCCACACATTTATGATGCTGCCTTTTTTGACATAAACTCTTCCTGGGTTTTTGGTAGAAAAGTTCTGTTTGAAGGAGTATAGGGCAGGAAATGAAGATAATGATGCTTTTCCTCAGTTGTAATTTCCCAAGTAACTTCCAAAATCTCTAATACCTACTCTTCATTTTTTCAGTTATATCCTTTATCTTGTGCAAAACACTATTGCATTTTTAAACCCACTTTGAAACTTCCATTTGCCATAAATGCTCAGTTTTTAGGCTTCTGGCTCATGATAAGCTAGGAAAACTGCCTGCTTTTTTGAAACTGTATGTTGTCATATACTTAGATTTCAACTATTTCATGATGAACACACATATTTTGCTATTTGTAATGTAGCTTAAAAAGTAGATACTGACCAGTAATCTACTGTTATCAATATGATTACTTTACAATACAATGATCTACATATTGAAAATTAGGTAGAGAAATTTCTAAAGGAAATCAGAAGGTAAATGACAAGGTCTTTTTTAAGGTCAAGGTTTAGAAACAGTTCTGCTTAGTACTCCTCAGGACACATTATTCCTTTGAATTGTGTTCCTCTGAGCAGTCTTGACCATCACTTACTTCAGTGGAGGTTGAGCATGCAGTTCCTCACCCCCTGCCCAAATTCATGAGACTCTCACCTTATACTCAGTGCTGCAGATGATAGGACAAACAGAGTTGTTATGTCTGAAAATTAAAGTTTAGCTTCCATCAATATTCTTTTTCATGGGACTACCCCATGAAGAAAAGTTGAAGAATATACCCTGATTGTTTGGAGCACTTCTAACAGCTGATATAAATAAAACAGTAGAAACAGGGAAGAGCCAAACATGTTTTCAAATGTTTTGTTACTCCCCAGTCGTCAATACAGGAGTCATGACATTTGCAAAATAAATGTGCGTTTCTTTCTTTCCTTGCATCTGGCATTGAATTCAATGCTGACCAGTCAGCTGTGGTTTTGATTGTGGGTAATGATTAATTTACATCGAGTGCTTTCGTATTTACATCTGACATTCTATAGGATCAACTTCCTTCATTCTCTTGTTGCTGAGCATGGACAGTTTGATGAGCTCCTGCTCAGTTTTTCAGACTGGATTAAGCAATTTCTTGCTGAACTACAAGCCACTTCAGAGATAAACACAGCTGATCAACAACTAGCTGCATCTCACAATAAGGTAAACTTTTGGATGTAAATATTAAAGACAGAGAAATCATACAGTGCATTCAGCTAAATACTCGTCTGAAATTAGCAAGTAATTTATTTGTTTGAAAAGCAATATGCTGTTGCAGTCACATATAGATCTCTGTTATTTAACAAGTGTAAAGCAAAATTGTAACAATGAACTATTCCTACTGAAAACTGCTCAGTAGTACTTGTTTCACTTCTAAGTTTAGTACTAAGATGTTTCCTGAGCTCTGGATTGGAAGAAGAAACTCAGCCCTATTTTCTTTCTTTCCCATAGAACCACACAATGGAAGTTGAAAGTAAGAAACAGCAGTTACAAAGTCTGAAGGAACATGTAGATAAATTGTGTTCTTTCAGCAGCCCAGAGGACCAGCAGACATTGCAGGGAAAGACTGAAGATTGCTTTCAGATCTTCCAGGAGGCAAGTCAAATAACAAGACAAAGACAAGAGGCTCTGGATCAGCTGCAAGTATTCCTGGACCTCTATAATGCTGCATCAGGAGTGCTCCACCAGCTGAAGCAGACAGTGGAGAAAACAGGAAATATAGATAAAGCCAAATCTGAATTGCTGAGGAAGGAACTTAGTGGTGTTATCCAAGATCTTAACAAGTTGGAATCTCTTGCCATCAGTTTGGATGGTTCCCTTACTAAGGCTCAGTATCATCTGAAACACAGCATTTCTGGGCAGAGGACCTCCTGCAGGGCTGTGGTGGATAATCTCTGTGTGGAACTTGAGGCAGTTCAAAACCTGCTGGGAACCAAACAAAGTGAGGCAGAAGCTCTTGGAGCCTTGCAAAGATCCTTCATGGAGCATAAAGAACAGTTACTGAAGAGTATTGAAGATATTGAGGAAAAGGCTGACAAGGAGGGCCTGAAGGAGGCAACTATACAAGCCCTCCAGCAAAGGTAGAACATTGGCCTTTCCACCCTTGCTTGCAGTCTCCAGACATTTCATGATGCTTTGGAGGCATGAGTGTGTTTTCTGCTTGAGTACTCTATTTCTTGCAAAGTATATCTATCTACTTAATAAAAATTTGTAAGGAAGTGAGCTATTTGGATGGAGGGAGAACAAGCATAAGACAGTTTACAACTTCTTCTTATCTTTTATATTGAAAGAGCAGTCATGAAAGTGTATTTCTCAAAAATATATTTTGTCTGAATGAATCTAAGTTCTAAATAGCTATTAGAAATCCTACATAACTTAACTATCTCTGCTCTTACAGAACTGAAGATTGTACATATTTTGAAGGAATTGCAACTACTTCTTATAATCAAGTATTAATTTAAATATCTGAATATATTTCCAAGTGACTCTGTAAGGTGAAGGTACATGTATTTCTATGGGATTGCATAGTTCTATATGTAACAGGAAAATCACATTCTGAGCGCAGTTGTAGCAGAAAAAACTCAGATAACATTTTGTTTTCTGAAGATATTTTAGGAAATTTTAGAAAAAGGGAACTTTATGCACAGTAACTCTAACAACTGTTTCATTCTTTCTTTCTCCTTCTCTGTCTTGCAAAAAAAAAAAAAAATCAAAATGAATAAATTTGAAACCTGCTTTTTAACTTGCAGACTGAGGATCTTTAACCAGTTAGATGAAGAAATGAATTCTCACCAGCATGAACTCCAGTGGCTCATGGACAAAGCAAAACAAATAGCCCAAAAAGATATCACACTTGCTCCTGAGACTGACAAAGAGATAAATTGCTTAGAATCTCTGTGGAAGGATACCAAGAAAGTTATACATGAAAAGTAAGTAAATCATTAGCTTAAGGTGAGAAAACAGAGGACAGGGGCAGAGACGCAGTTATTACATGTCATATCATCTTGCTATATTAGTCACAATAAGAAACAAGGCTTCTAGGTAAAAACAGTGCAAACAAGAATATTTGTACCAGTTGTACTCATACTATTAATAAAGCAACAAATAGGTCCTCAGTACAGTACTTACAGATACAAATTATATTACATACATGTTATTGCATGGTATTGTTTACTGTTCTGAAAGATAAAAAATCTCCAGTGAGATTTGACTATCACTCTAGCTGGCACATACTCTCCTTCTAGAACATAATTTCATTCTCTATTGGATATGTGTTTCTGACAATTGTATATTCAATGGTCCTAAATAATTTTAAGATTTAAGTCTTTCTGTCTGCTCAAGAGACCAGGCTCATAATAATCATTATTGTATAATCAAATACACTGATTATACATGATACATGATCAGATGATAAGTTTTATCAATGAAAGTTGATAAAAAAGGGAGCTAAAAATTTTCTTTGTCTTAACTGCCTCATCATTACCTTCAAAGAAAACTAAGTGTTTTGTCTCTCACAGACAAAATTTTAGATCCTCCTAAACCTGCTTATTTTTGAGAGCTCTTTGGAGAGTCAGAGTACAGTCATCTCCTAAAGGAATTACCCCTCTTTCTTGACAATGTCATGTTTCCTAAATTCCTTTCACTGACAAACACTGTTCTACAACTAAACATATTCAATGTATTAGTCTTCCTTCTCTCTCTTCAGTACAAATACCAAGAGTGGATTGAGTAGATGTTTTTTCTTCTGTCCATTGCCTGAGCATAAATAGCCTTTTCTGAAGAGGGAGTGGAAAAAAAAAACAACATCAAGCCTTTTCTTAGCAGATGGTTAATCCACTCTCAGTAGAATGACAAATACGTTGAATGTAATTTTTTAGTCCTAAAAGTGCACATCTGACAATTGTAGGACAAAATATGCAGACTTACCTTGCATTGCTTTGGTCTTCATTTTTGCTGCTTTTTAACAAAAAAAAACCAAAAAAAACCAAAAAACCCAAAAAACCCAAAACAAACCAACAAACAAAACAAACCAAAAAAAACCACTCCATGTTAGGCAAGTTTTTTAAAAAAGAGTATCGTTTTAGTGTGTTTTCCAATCCAAAAGATGCTGAACTTAGGAACTGATAAACTTGAATTCCAGTTTCACTCTTTTTTTTTGCTGAAGTCAGTTGCTTTGGTATCTGCTATATATGATATGGTGATTCTTATACTGTCTCTTCAGTGAGATGTTTTGGATGTATTGATCCACAGTGATTTGTGAAGCTAAAATATTAATAGTTCCTTGGCTGCCCAGATCATGTTTAGCACTGCATCCTGGTTTTTCCATGGTGAATTGCTATGTCACGTTTTCTGTCCTTCAGAAACATGATAACAAGTGGTACTAACAGAGCCTTTTCACATTACAGAAAGGAGCAGTCCTGCATTCTTATTGATCTAATGAAGGAATATCAGAGCTTGAAGTCAACAGTAATGAAAGTCATAGACAGTGCTAACAGTGCTTCTGTGATCAAATCCATTTGGAAGGATCATGAAGATGTCAGGCGAACATTATCAAAGGTGATCACATATATTTTCCTTTGAGGGATTTAAATTATTTTTTAATTAGATAGGGGGTTTTTGTTTGAAAGGTGCCCTTGAGCCATGTTTAAAGTTCCTTTAATTTACTGTCAGGTCTTGTCACACTGACTTTCATCAGGCTTTAAATTTTCCTGATTCTGGTGAGGAAGGAATATAGTCCTTTCACCACTTTGGTGAGATCCATTCATGTGTATTTTCATTGTTGCTATTTATAATTGTAACACCTGTAGGTGTAAAATGTTAATTTATATGGAAAGCATAGGTGGAAAATAATGGAAAACTTTTTATATTAAATATGTTGATAACAGAAGGATAGTTCTAGTCCATGTACTTCAATGTTTTACCATATTGGGTAATATTTGAAATAGATAAAATGCCACAAAATAACATTAATTACACATATTTCCGATGTGTATAATTTTTGTCTGTCTCTTTCCCTAAGGGGAGTTAGTCCATGTGGTACAATGTTGATACTGGCCATTGAGCAGAGAAGGAATTTGGATCCTTACTTTCCATTCATTTCACTGGATCATATTTCAAAAATTCTAAATTCTGTTGTCCAACCCTGTCAGGACAAACAGTTCTGAGTTAAATTCTTTCTGTTGTTTCAGAGGGAAATTTCATTTGGAAGCCTATTGAGCTCTTAAAAAATTAAAGATTTATCATCTTTCAGTCAGATCTGTACAAACCTCGTTCTGAACTGTGCATATTTATAGCCTATTTCTAATAGATATCTTAAATAGAACAGAAAGCCAGAAGAGAGGTCACCAGTCTAACAAAAAAAATTCATGTAACTTCCACATAATTCCTCACCTTTGAGACTTGGGCTGTGGAGAATTCTCTGCTACAACAGTGGCCTGAAGGAGTTGGAGTGCAATAAATATTTCTTGTCAATGACAGAGTTGTAAAGATTTCCCTCTGGCTAGGATTGCAAACTTAGTAGCCCTGAAGATTTCATCTAATTCCTTGCTGAACACATCTGTGCTTTTGTTTTCCAGAATATCTAGTAGTGACAGGGTTTATAATTCTAAATTTTATTTGCAACACCTGCTGTTTACCCTGCTGTAAATCCTGAAGTGATTATTCAATGATGAAGACATTATTTATAAAAACAATCAAACTACATGATTATGTTAATGAGAAAACTCTCAGTTGCTCGGTGTTTTGCGGAATAAACGGTTTGCTGAATGAAAATTAGTGAATTTGTAACACAAGGCTAGAGATGAGTACCTGGAGGACTGGATTTTTCTTTCTTCATGGCTTTATTAAACAAGCAAACATTTATTTCCACAGCATGAAGCTGCCAAGAATGATTTGAGTGAAAAACAAAAAGACCTGGATACTTTCACTAATAAAGGGAAACATTTGTTAGCAGAATTGAAAAGAGTGCATAACTGCGACTCCACTGCGGTAAAAACAGACATGAACTCTATGGTGGACAAATGGCTGGATGTAAGAGTCTGATGTTTATATGCTTAATATAGTTTTTCTGTTTGGCTGAGGTTACAATATTTGTATTTTCCTAGGATCTTAGAGTGCAATTGTTTAGTAAAAATTTACTTTGAAGTATATCTCAAAGGTTTAATCAGAGGGATTTGGCATCCACAATACACACAAAGTTGTGACATCAATTTGATTGATTTAAAATTATGTCTTATAAAAATTTATGAATCTTACTAGTATAAATTTGCTTAGCGCAGAGTTCTGAGTATAAATTTGGATTTGACTCACACCTAATGTGTACCAGCATTACCTTATTAAAGTAAATTGGACTAAATAAATTAGACAGTGGATTATATTAAGCTACACCATAAAAGATATGAATATGTTTAGAAAGAAAATATTATAGCAGAGAAACATAGTATAATAGCTAGTCATAGAATCACAGGTTGGTTTGGTTTGGTTTGTAAGGGACCTTAGTGATCATTTAGTTCCAACTCTCCTGCCATGGGCAGGGACACCTGTCACTAGACTAGGTTGTTCAAAGCCCCATCCAGCCTGGCCTTGGACACTTGCAGAGATGGGGCATCTGCAACTTCTCTGGACAACGTATTGCAGTGTCTCACCGCCCTCACAGTAAAGGATTTCTTCCTAATATTTTATATTTTCTCATTTATACTGCTTAAATAGCAAATACCCACACTACATAAGATAACTGTAGGGTTATTTTAAAGATAAAGTTTATTTGAACATAAAATTCTGTCCCAGATAAAAAAAAAAAAAAAAAATTAGAAACAGTCATGTATGGTTTTTGTTAATTTTATGATCTGAGTAAATAAACTGATATTAGAATACAAAACTTAAAACTAAATCTAAGAAAAATATTTCACCCAGGCTTAGTAATTATTTCTGATGCACTTTTCTTATAACTGGCTGCAAAATAATGAAATCTAAACTTAATTTCTTAGTGGTATTGATATATTCCTCTCTCCTAAAAGGTGTCTGAAAGAATTGAAGATAACATCGACCGACTGAGTGTAAGCCTGTCTCTATGGGATGATATCCTGAAAACTGGAGATGAATTGGATGGATGGTGTAATAAATGCCTTTCTCAACTGAATGAAGGCATCAACAACTTCAGTAACAGTCAGAGAATGGAGGTCATCCTGAAAGACTTCCAGGTTCTTATCCATAAATCAATGATAAAAATCTTCTGGACCAAAATGTCAGTGTCAGGCACATAGATAAGACTGTGATGTTGCAGACCACTGTGTTCTCTGTGCAAGCAGCGGTACCACTAACCCAATAGCTAGCTGAGAGCATTCCAGTCATTTTTTGAAGGTGTTTGATTCTGAGATAAACAGGAATGGCACATCTTACTAAATCTAAACTTTGTAGTTATTTTGGTTCTAGCAGTTATATTTGATTCTACACTGAACTCTGTTCCAGTAGAAACTAGTGGAAATTTTAGACAACTTCAGCTGAATTTAAGCAAAGAATAATAGTTTCTACAATTTATCTAAGAGAGTTTATTTTCCACACAATAAAAAATATTTGCTGGAAAGCATATTTTAATGTCAGGCTCTATCAATTTTAGTTAGATGAGGACTTTCTTTTCTGGATAGTGTTAAACTGTTTTAGAAATCTAGCCAATGTTCAGGATACTTTCTGACTCTATTGGATTAGAATACGCATCAAATCAACCATAGCATGAGATGTATTTTGCTTCATTTGGAATAAATTATTTCCTTAAGAAGATGCACGGTAAATACATTTAAGTAGTACAATAGAATTACAACTGTTGATAAATCAGTATTTTGCTCAAGACAAGCATTATATTATGCCTTTATAATTATATAGAAATAAGACTACCTAAATTTATCACTATTAAAATGATTGGGAGTAAAAGCAGACATTATCCAAGCAATAGGTGTACCTGCTTTGAAGGAGGCCAAAATAGCAGAAGATGTGAGCACTGTGTGTACATTTGCAGTCACAGAATGCATGATCCATAATTTTTTTTTTTCCACTTTGTTTTGCAAAAGCAAGAGGAAGGACAGTTCAGTGACAGAAGGGCCCTGCCCCTTTCAGCTATCAGAAATAGATGAGCATGGACAGAAAGGATAAGTGTAGCTTTTATGTGGCCAATTCACTGGCCATTTTCTTGATTAGTCACCTAATGTTATATCCTCATAGTAAAAAATACCCACTCAGTATCCTTTTGAGGCCACATGAACTTCTACCATTCAAGACAAATGTTAAATGCAACCATTTAGCCCTGAAATCCACTGTCCAATCTTTTAATTGGAGTGATTTCCTTGAATTTTTTAGAAAAGCAAATTTAGGTAATATGTTAGACACACCAATTGCTTGTCTGATAATTCAGAACTACAAATTATGATTTTCTCTTACACTTTACTATTATGTTTTAATAAGTAGAATATTTCTTTATAACTTGATCTACAAATACAGTAAATACATGGGCCAGATATGTCAGTACATTTTTTTAAATTCCCTTTTGATATTAAAATTTATTTCTGTGTCTAATTTTTTTCCAAGAGCTCGTTCCTTATAATAAAAACCAGAGACTCCATGTAATATACTCGGCATGCTATTAAGTGGAAACTATCAACCTCAGAAGATTTTCCAATCAAATAAACAATGACATTCCCATTTTTATTGTGCCAGTTTTAACAAATTAAAGCTGTTAGGGAGTTGTAAATGCTGATAATATGTGTTGTTATTTTAAAGTGAGTGGAAAATTCTCTGAACTGAGTCTGCTAAAGGAAAAGAGATGGGAGATTTTTAGAGCAGAAAACTAAGAAAAACAGTGCTTCCCCCCTGTTTGCTAAACTTTGTTTGCACTTTCATTTTTGAAATTGATGGAGCATCCTTCTGAAAGTCTAAAAACTTGTATTTTGGTGTGAAACTTTGACCACATCTCTTTTACAGTCTGAAGTCAAGGATAAAGAACTGAAGTTGGAGCAGCTTATTTCCAAAATTTCAGAACTCAGAGAACTGACCCATAGTGAAGAGCCTCCGGCAGATCTCCAGGTAAAATAAAGATGTTGGTAATTACAGATTGTGCTCAAATAACAAAGATGACATGCCTCCTAAAATTTCTGTCTCTCCTGCACTGCCTTTTTCTTTCAAGGTGACAGATACAGCATTATTTATATGTAGCATAACTATTCTTTGTTCATATTTCTTTAGGTAACTTTAGGGGATTTTGTATAAAAATATGCCGTAAAATAATTGAACATTAGAGTTTTGGAAGTACTTTTTAACAATTTGAAATAGAATAGTTTATAACGTATATAAATATATACATATGAGACAGATGATATTCTCTACACTGCACACACATTAAGCCACGTCATATGTGAATGCATACACAGTTTGCCTACTTGAAGGAATTGTAATGCAGTAAAATATGTTCATTTGTTTTGTTAACCCAAAGGTATTCTTTATTGTACTGGAATTAGTGCCCTGAACTAGCTCTTACAAGAGGAGGGTAAAAATAAGAAACATGAAGATGAGCTATTGAATTTTTGGCTAGGTACTTACTTTTTATATCCTGGGAAAGTCACAAAACCAATGTTTGATTTCCAACAGAAATGGGTATTTGAAACTACTAACTTTTAATGTCAAAAATTTTAAAAGATAAGCTGACTTCTGCAATTTACATGAGCAGGGAAATATCTTGATACATATCAGACTTTAATGGAACGTAATATAACACTCAAGCCTTGTCCACATTTTGCTGTGACCATACACTTAAGCCTAAATTACTGATTAGATACAGGTCAAGAACCCTGTAGTATAAAGATGTGCAAGTAATGTGGAAATGTTTATCATCTCCCGTATTGTTTCCTTTACATAAGAAGTTAAGGTTTAATCTTTGTTTCATAATAAACATCTGTCCACTTAGAGAGTGAAACAGAGAGCAAATTACTTTGCAGAATACTCTTGTTAACCAACACACACCCACTTCCCAGTATTAAAAATGATAAATTAAAAAAAACCCATACCTACAATAAAATCATTGCAGTTGATATATAAATGCAGATTTGAAAATAAAACCTCAAAAACTTAAATAAATAAAAAAGTATCCCCTAAATAAACAAAAATGCAGAAATTATTTGCCAACATTCAAAAGTTAAATAAGTAAATTACAGTATGATTATCTCATATTCTAAGAACATAAACAATCCCTTAACAGAATGTTCAGTAATTGGTCATTTAGTAGTCTTGAGAGTCCTGGTGGATGACAAATTGACCATGAGCTGGCAGTTTGCCTTGCATCCAGGAGGGCCAATGGTATTCCTTCTCTATGAAGAGTGTGGCCAGGAGGTGTAGGGAGGTGTTCCTTCCCCTCTATTCAGCACTAGTAAGGCAATATCTGGAGTTCTGTGAACAGATGAAGTTCTGGAACAGGCTGGCCAGGGAGGTCACGGAGTCTCCCTCTGTGGAGACATTCAGAACCCACCTGTAGAAGTCACTGTGTAGCCTACTCTGGGTGACCCTGCCTTGGTAAGGGGTTGGACTGAATGATCTTCAGAGGTCCCTTCCACCTCTAATGATTCTGTGATTCTATGATTATTAGTAATATGTATACAGTGAACATCTACCGTAATTTCACTTATTGCTGTCTTTCAAAAGGTTAGTGGGCAATAGTGTAACTTATTTTTGTACTGTCTTCAGTTCTCACTTGCCTTGCACTGAGATACTTTAAGCCTCTGTGCTTCAAAGGTTCACCAATTGATGAGGGGTTTTTATAGAGCTATTTGAATTTACATCATGTTCTGTATATATGGCAAATTAGTAAAGGAAAAATATAAACTGATTAATTTTTCAGAAATGGATAATAACTTCAACAGTTTACAATCTGACTTTTTATGTCAGTATGCCTTCTTTGGATTACTGTATATCTAGGACTGAATCCTAAATGGTTGACATGGTTTTTTTATGTAAGAATCTCTAGTTACAGCTGCGAAGAGAGAAAAATTACCATTGTGTGCCATGTTCCTACCTTCCATTTTGCCAATAAGCATTTACCATAATAAATACTTTATTATTAAATGCCGTAATATGGAACATTTTCGGTTTAGTTTATAGAATCAGATTTGAGGCAGAAGTTGGAACATGCCAAAGAAATGTCAGAGACAGCAAAAGAGACACTGAAAGATTTCAGTACTCAGAAGATGGAGTTACAGAAGATGATTGGTCAGATGACAGACTGGTTAACACAAGTGGAAGAGACGCTGTTAAATTGTGCATGTAAACTGGATCCTGAAGTTCTAAATAAAGTAAAGGTTGGTGCTGAAGAAAATTAATGTTTTGTTTTACTCTGTAATCTTTGGGGATTTTTCATCGCAGTTTTTGATAAGCATTATACTTGATTTTCATTTAATAAAAAATACATACCTCCTACACAGCTGCTAGAATATTAGCAAATAATACAATGATAGTGTTTAGGTAGTTCCACCAATGAACAAAAGCTCTGATTTATCAATTTAATACAAATCTTTTAGAAAAATGTAATGAACAATATGGCCTTTGTTGTGATAAGAACTGGTTGTGTTATGTTGAACTCCTCTGGGATGTTTGCAAGTCCATTGACTCCCTTACAATATAAGTTATGACCTTATAACTCTGGTCCAAACTCAATTTTAAAACTTCATTTTAAAACAAATTTCTACCTCAGACGTCCTCCTCAGTCTTCATATGTAGCCATTGTTTTGTTTACAGCCTATTGCTCTTGATTGCATACAATTATGTGCATCATAACTTGAAAAAGTACATGGAGATTTTTCAGAGTAAGAACATGTTAATTTTGACACACTAGCCAATTCACATTTAATTTTCAGAAAATTGTTCCTCTCAAGTCAGATGAAAAGTCCCTCTCATTCAGAAATTTGCCAAATACCAGTGTCCTATTGCATCTCACATGTACTTTCAGACTTTACTTAAAATAGCTATTCAATATACCTTGAAATTTATATTTTTCTAATAGAGTAATAAATAATGAGAAACTGTATTTTTTATATTTCTATGATGGCTCTTTAATTTCAAGGATTCATCTCACTCAGAAAATTCGGGAAACATGATCCAGTACCTCTTCCCATCACTGTGGCTGGGACTTGGAGGAAAGAACAAGTAGGAGGAGTAGGAATGCTTGAGAAAAAGAAGGTTCTTTGTTTCTTTACAAATATTGTAATTATGTTCTAACTTTATTTTCAGGAAACACAAAAAGACCTTCAGCTTCAGCAAAGCAGCATTGACTCAACCCGTGAGAACCTCAACAGCCTGTGTCGTAAATACCATTCTGAAGAGCTGGAAACTCTTGGTGGCACTGTCACCTCATTAATAAAGAAGTATGAAGCTGTGAATCTGCTCTGTTCCAGAACCCAGGCCACACTGCAAGAGTCCTTGGAAAAACGTTTTTTCTGTGAGTCTTCGAGGTTGTTAATATGAGCCCTTAGCCCACGGCTGTGGATCATTCTGGAGTTTGCTAGGGTCTCCAGTGATTTCACTGGCCATTTCAACTTCATTTTTGTATGGATCCTTTCAAAAAGTCCTGTTACCAAATGTTCTTTTGATAACTGCTATGAAACAAAGCATTTTACATAAACGGAATGCAACTTTAGCCATTGTATACGCAAAATATGCATGTAGCGATGTAACCATGTAATACGCATGAAAAGACACCTTTCCTCACTCTTAGTCCTCACCTCTATCGTATAAATACACTTTGTGAACTTGCCATAAAGAGATGTAACTAAATGGTGGTGTATATAGTGTAAAAGTACCTACCTGAAGCATTTTCTGGGCTCATTGGATAGTCAGAGGAGAAAAATAAGTAATTCTTAATTCTATTAAGATATTAATCTAGATTTTATCTAGCATAAAAATGGGATATATCACAGACTGAAAAAACTCATCTTTTCCTATTGACTGCCAAGGGCAACCTTGTGTGGCTGTTCAAATTTGGATATTTACAGTGGAAACATCTAACTTTTTGTGAAATTAATCTCAATGCCCACAGTCATTGAAGACAATGAGACTTACCCTCTTAGCTTTTACAAACTGTTTCTGAAGGATAACAGAGTTGCTTAAAACGGCTGTATAGTATTGTGGATAATGCTGTGTTTTAAAAAAATATTCTCTTCTCTATATCTTTATTAAATAAGATTCTATGCAAGAATTCCAGGAATGGTTTTCTGGTGCGAAGGCTGCAGTAAAAGAATCATCTGACAGGTCTGGGGACAGCAAAGTCATAGAGGCAAAGCTACATGACTTGCAGGTATAGTGAACAATTAAAAAAATAAAAAAATTAAAAACAAACAAACAAACAAAAAAAAACCAAACCACAACATAAAAATAGTAATTGGCAATTTAGTATAGGTAACCAATTATGTCTCTAAGATAAATTGTAAACACTAACATATTTATTGTTTTTGTTTTTAAAAAGGTGGTGTAAGAATGGTTCAAGGCAGCAATATATAATACAGAGGGAATACAGTAAAACTGTGTTCACTCTTCTGAGGGATCAGAATTTAATTTCTGGAAGATTTCTGTGTACCTAAACTATTCTTCCTTCTGAATTTTAATTTTTTTTTTTTCCTTTTTTGCCTTCCTTCTTTTCCTTTTTCTGTTTTTCCTTACACCAATCAACATTTCAGATTAATACTGATATGTCAGAGCTTGTATGTATATACTTTTGATGAAACAGAACATAAATAGGAGACACCTATTGTACACAGACCTAATTCCTGAAATGTGTGACATCTTCAGGTCATGATTAAACTATGCATAGAAAACTATGACTACCTTGGGATGAAATAAGAAAATTGAGTGCTGTGGATTGGTACCACTTAATAAAATTTTATTTGAACTATCTGCTTAGAATTTTTTCCATAGCAAGACATGGTTCTCATCTTGTTGTGGAAATCTGACCACTTCTCATGGAAATATTGCTTATCTTTAGTTATCAAATCTTGCATGTTTAAACCAATTTATTTTCATTACACAGGGTGTGCTGGATTCTGTTAGTGAGGGACAGAAAAAATTAGATGCTGCCTGCAAGGAAGGAGAAAGTTTGTATGGTTGTTTACCCGAACCAGTTGTGAGCCATATTCAGGAGCAAATAGCAAAGTCTAAGCAGAACTTGCAGGAATTCCTCAACCAGTGTCTGAATGACAAGAAGGCCCTGGAAGCTTGTGCCTCACACCTGGGAAGGTGAGTAATAAAGTAGTCAAAAATGGACTCCATGAAATTGTCTGGCTGCAGAACTGCAGGGCCAAATATGAAATTACTTCCAGTTGCTCTAGTCCTGCTAGTTTTTTTCTTTAGAAATATTTAAGAGATATTGAAGTTCTGTCATAAAAGTGAAGCAAAAGGTCTTGCTCCAAGGGTATTGATATAGTTAAAGAAAGGAAGGGCAGGATCATTTATGTAGAAGTTTTGTAGCTTATGCAACCCCAAATCAGCAGTTAGGATTTCAGTAATTTAAATGCCATTTCCTGGAAGGAAAAGGTATGATGAGTGTTCCCGTTCTGCCTTGGGGTTTGAAGATAGTATGCTTTTTACACAACATGTGCCTCTTCTGTCCCATTCCAGAGGGACATTTTTACTAAGGAGCTAATACGAAAACACTTAAATTACTGCTTAGAACTGGAATTGTGGGAGTTCAAATATTTGCAGATGTAACTAAATTCAAAACTGTTGCTAACTGAAAGAAAGAGTTAGTGTGGCAGTAATGGGAAAAAGAGTAAGATGAGATGGTGTGCCTTCAAGTAAGGAGAATGTTTTCAGACTTAGGGCCAGAACTTGCTTTGCTGATTTTTGAGCACTCAAGATTCCAGTTCTCTTCTCTTGGAGAAATTGAAACCACAATGCTTCAGGTGTTCTGAGTGTCAATGCTGACCAAAAGCCCACTTTTACCCATTTTTCATCCTTGGAATGAATCATTATAAGGATTTGGAAGAAGTTTTCTTTTGGTCTGCTTTTACTGAATTAAGTAATAAATAAAAGCACTGTCCCTTTAAATTTCAGAAGCTTCCGTTCTCCCTGTAGTTCCCATGATTTTGCTGAACATTTTTAGAGAGTTGCTGAATATTTTTAGATTAGTAGTCACTGTGGAGTTATGTTTTGTGTACAATTCTTAATCTCAAAGCATGAAACTGATACCCAGTCTTGTGGATATTAATTTCTTACTAACTTTACTCCATCTGAGAAGTATTTTTAAGGGAGTTTGTATCTGTTCTGTAGCTTTGAAGAGCAGCACAAGAAACTTGGCCTCTGGATGCATGACATGGAAGAAAGAATAAGCACAGAAGCTTTAGGAGAGAGCAAACAGCTTATTTCTGAGAAGAAAAAGGAGGTGCAAAAAGTGGAAAAGTTCCTGGAAGAGCTGCTGAATTCAAGGTATATTGAAAATACATTTTCTAAAATATTCTCACTTCTTTCCTCTGCTAAAGCAACAGTAAAACTAAACTGTTGGGGTGAAGTGTATTTGGACTTAGCCAATAGATGATGAAGTAATTGCTGTTTTTAGTATGCAGTGTTTTTTCCAAATTCTTTTTTTATTATTATGTTGGTAAAGGTACAGCAGAAATAGTAAGTTGTTGAAGTCTCACAGCATGCTAAAACAAACACCCAGTAACTCTCTGTCCCCTTGAGACTGATGCAAGACATTTTGTATGATGTAAATTCCCTGTAATCACGATATATCAGGAGGGGTGATCAAGTAGATTGAGATTAATTGAGCCTGTATAAATCCAGTTTTAATTCCTTTTACTGACCCTTGTACTGAACCCCAGAGTCAGTGTCTAATCCTGGACAAATGGCCTGATCTTTCCATCATGCCTTCCTACTTGTCAAAGGCTATGAAATTCTTAGAAGGTACAAATTCTTTGGCAGGTACAAAAAGGTAGCAGTTCATATAGAACTAGAAAGTTTGACAGCTGAAAAGAAAATCAAGTAAGCTTTTAATTTAAATGTGCAACACAAAGATTTCAGTGCAATCATTCTGAGCAACAAAATCTGCAAGAAATGGCACTGCACACAAAAAACATATTAATCAAAACACACTGCTTATGTTTGCATTCTGTTCCTCCTAGAATTTTTTTCTGTTAACTATGAACTCTGTCACTGGTGGAGTAGGTGATTATGACAGCAACCTTCATAATTTCTGATAGTTGCTATAATGAGTTATGCTTTCTGGAACTGATTTCAACTGTTGTTATTTTTTTCCAGGGAATCTTTTGATCAGCTGTCCCAAATGGCACAGACTTTAAATGAAGAAGGCCACGGTGCAGGGAGGGAAGTGCGTTTGGCTTCTCAACATCTCACCAGTTATCAAAACATGGTCAAAAGTATCAAGGAGAAGCTACGGACATGTCAGCTTGCACTCCAAGAGCATCTCGCTTTGGAGGAGGCATCAGAGAGTATGTGGTCATGGGTGAAAGAGGTTCAAGATAAACTGGCATCATCACAGAGCACTCTTGGTAGCAAAGCCACACTGGAGAGACGACTGACACAAATTCAGGTAAAGAAGGATCCAACTAGAGATTACACATCAATATTAATATTGGTGTGAGCCATATCAGTGGAAAAGGTATATTTTTATGTTTTATTCCTTCTATGGCTATGAAGAAGAGGAGCAGAATTTAAAAGATGATCTTGACAAATTGGGATGGAAAGTATGAAAAACTGGAGGAAGTTTAATGGAGACAAGTGCCAGGTGTACATTTCATAAGGAATAATAAAGTATGAAAACATATATTCAGGTCCCAGAAAGCTTTTTAATAGACAGGAAGCCTTGGAATAATTGACAGAGAGAGACTGTGGTGTATCTTATCACAGAAGATCTTCAGAAGAGGTTAGATAAACATCTATTAGGAAAGTTCATCAGTGCAGGAGATGCTGCCATGGTCTTTCTTCAGACTTCTTCTAGATATGCAGTTCTGCCACATTGTGCTGTGTTTGACCTCTTCATTGTCTATTGCAATGTGAACAATATTTTAGAATAACCAATGTAGTAAAAAAACCTGTATAGCTGTGGAAAAAAGTACTAGGTCATTTGCACATAGTAAGGTACAGACACTTGCAAGAAGAGGTGCCTAGGAGTTCATATTGGGTATGACTGTTGAGGACAAGTGAGATCAGAGAAGGTGGAAAGAATAACAGCTTTCATCTCTCATCAGGTTACACTTGATGTTTTGACTTCTTTTGCCTCACAGGAGATCCTCTTACTCAAAGGTGATGGTGAAGTTAAGCTGAACATGGCCATTGGCAAAGGAGAACAAGCACTTAAGAGCAGCAATGAGGAAGGACAAAAAGTGATACAAACTGAGCTACAGACACTGAAGGATGTATGGAACAACATCATCAGTACCTCAGTGAACTGGCAGAGGTAAGACTCCCTGGAGAACTGTTATGGGTTTAGTTAGGTAGGCCTAAATCTAGGCTTTAGGTCAGACCTTTCCCTTTTTGCTTACAGGTAGTGGTACCTCACTGTGCCTAGAAGTACATTCATTCATTATGAGTATGTGAGGGAAAATTCGCATTATCAGAGAGAATCACAATTGCCTGGAAAAAATACATTCTTCTATAAAAAAAAACCCCTATCAGATTAATCAAATTTTATATGAGATGGTACTTTACAGTAATTTGAAAATTAATAGAAATCATACAAATTCACATAGAGAAAAATTGAGAAAGGCCTTTTGGAGTTATTTAGCCTGTACTTGGGCAGGACCAAGAATAGGCAACAGATATTTACCTACTTCTTCCATACAAAACTCTAGGAAGGTTTCTCAACTCTGGTTTTCAGTAAGTTTTTTTAAGTAAAAAAAAAAAAAAAATCCTGATACCAACTCTAAATAATCTTTTTTGCATATTAAGCTGATTTAATCTTGTCTTAACCTCAGTGGAAATGGCACGTTTTTCTTATTGTCTGTGTGAGACTGCTTTATATTGTATGCATTTTTCTTAAAATACAATAACTGAAACTGGTCTGATCTCTTACTGTATTTGAGACCTTTTTAATTCTGCATAATGTGTCAGTGCTTTCCATTCCCTTCATGTACCATGCTTCTTAACCCACTCCAGAATGAGATTTTTCTTTCTTCTCAATAGTATAATTTTGAAGAATTTTATTTCTTTATTCTCTCCTATCTCCAAATCCTTTTCCACAGTACTAATCCTAGGCAGTTATATCCAATTTTGTATTTGTAGATCAAGCTGATTTCTCTTTCCTAAATAAAACATTATTTTCATCATAAAAGTCCATCTTTATAAAATTTCTTTTAAGAACATCTGACATTTAAATCCTGTCTTCCAAACTAGCTGCAGAGGCTTCCTCACTCTGTCATATGTAGGTTTTACAAGCACCTTCTATTCTATTATCCCAGGCGTTACTGGATAGAAATGGGCCCTTGGTGAACTTCTGCATGATCTTGCTTCCTTAGTTCTCTAATGAAAACTAAGAAATCAGAAAGGTCACAGAACTGTATTTTAGATAATCTGAGTGCTAGGATATCTGGGTCCTAAATATCATTGGTGAGAGTCATGATAGACATAAATTGGATTTTTGCAATTGAAAGTGGTGCCACTTTCTTAGCTACTCCAAAATTGTAACAGAATTACAGGTAGAAAATTATTATATGCTGCCTTCAATGTGTCACTCAAATTTCAGCCAATTTTTGTCATAAAATACTATTTAGATTAGGTTAGACAATTGTCTTTTGAGTGAAATCTTTACCACACTCTTGTCTGTCATTAAATCCAGTGGAATGAGAATTACATTCCTTAACATGAATTCCAGAGAAATATGGTGATCTACATGGAGGAGCAATGTATAAGAGAAGAGAATATTTCTTACAAATTGTAAATGGTATTATGTATAATTGATCTGTTCTTCTGAACCTTGGCTGAATATCTCCTAATTGACAATAATCTCATAGGCTGCTGCATATTTTATTAATCTGACCACAGAGAACTCCAGTAACGCTCAGTATTTTACTTTTTTGAACAGACACTGAAATGTGCAGATAAATGGCTCATGTAATTTGTAATAGGAAAGCAGTTGTATTAAGTTTTATGTAGTAGCCCAAAACCCACAAGAATTCTAGAATAACTTGGATGTAAATTAATATAGAAAAGTAAACCTTCATGGAGAAAAAAACCCCCAACCATATGTTCTAAGCATGTTATGCATGGCTACAGACAGTGTAACAATTAAGGTATAAACAGGATCTTTTTTTTTTTTCCAAATTGTTCAAAAGTTCTCAATCTGCTCTTTGTATGTTTATTTAATGTAAGCTGCCTAGATTCTGTCATTAGCCAGTGGAATGACTATCTGGAAAGGAAAACCCAGCTGGAACAGTGGTTGGAGAAACTGGATCACAAAGTGGAACAGCCTTTAGAACCACAGATTGGCCTGAAGGAGAAGTTTGCTCAGCTGGACCACTTCCAGGCTATTGTTTCTGAGATACAGAGTCACTCTGGTGACTTACAGCAACTCATTGACAAAGCTGTGGAACTATATGAAAAAACAGGGGATGATTCTTTTGGAGATGCAGCTCAAGAAGAGCTAAAAACACAGTTTAATGACATCTCAACTGTAGCTAAGGTAAGATAAAGATCTCCATTTCAAGTAAATTGCATGTTTAGACATTTTTATATATAGCTAAAATTTTGATTTTTGTAATTATTTAGTAACTAAAGGATTAACTATGTTTGAATCATCTTGCCTCTATTATGGTTGATTGTAAAAAAAATGGATATAGTTTACTAAAATTCAGCAGAATGCAAAAACTGTATTGGGAATTTTAATGTTTATGATTTTTGAAAGTGAAGGCCATATGTTTTATTTCTAGTTTAATATATACAGCAGTCTTTCTGATATTCTTACACATCTATTTTCCTCTAATTATTTTTCATTCATTCCTGGTACTTTGTTTTTTTTTTGGTTTTTTTTTTTCCCAGAAGGGAAAGAATAAAATGCCTCTGAGCAGAAAATATATTGTCAGAAAGAGAAATCCTATTGTCAACAAGATATATGCCTGTATTTTGTGGTGTTTCAAACCACTAAGCACTGCACATGTTATACAGGTATTTTGTTTAGTTTCTAAGGAAAGACATGTGAGCTCACTGAGACCTTCTGCCAACCAGATCAAGACAGTGAAACACTTTGCCTCCACTCTCCCCTTCTACTGGTACTATATTTTGAGCAATGCGAGCAGGGATGAATTGTTTCCTTTTTTGGGATTCTTTTGCTTCCTTGGAAAGGCTATTTTGTTGCAGTCAGGTGCATGCGGACATTTTCTTTTATCTTCCATAAAATGCATTAGGATGTAAAAGCTTTGATGATTTACTTTAGGTCATCTTTGTTTGGCTTGTAACCATCCATTGTCTAGTTGATCTGACTCATTCTGAGAAATTATGATGATTATTTTCAACAGCAACAGTAGGATTTACTAATCTGGCTTATTTTTAAAAAGCATTTTTTGAATGTTGAGTTAGTTAAAGTTATAAATTAGTTTAATTTGTAGGTATTTTAGTCTGAAACTAGCTTCAAGACTCTTCAATCTAGATTAGAGTATCCACACAGCAGTAGAAAGCTATTTGATCAGCTCACTTCACTTTTGGTTAATTTTGATAAAGATTCATTAGGGTTATCTCACAAGAATATAACAACAAATCTGCTCTGTCAGACCAAAGGCAAATCTAGACCACTATACTCTTTCACCATTTTTTGGTAAGTTAAGATGACCCACTTTATGCTCACATTAAAAAGCTAAGATGGAGCCAGGAAGCAGTTCTATGTCTGTGTCAAGGAAAGCATCCTCCAGGACTGCAGGGCAGGTGGCTGGGGACAGCCACCACTCTGGATCTGATGGGACTCATCACTATAAGAACCTTTTGCACTTCTGAACAGCAGAACTTCTTTGTGGTTTTCCTATGGAGCCTCTCTGTGATTCTATTCAATATTTGTAGCTACTTGGTGCTTCTAAATACGAGCTGTGTTTCTGGTAGCAGTGCTGCTCCCTGGTAGTATTTATGGGTCATCTGTAGGACCCTCTCCAGAGTGTATTTGGAAAAGCATGACAGAGTTGCACAGCTGCAGCATTGATATCTACTAAACAATACACTAGACTGTGTTAAAGTATGTTTTTGTGTACATTTTCAGAAGGCTTATGCTTCAGCAGAAAATGCTTGTCCAGACCAGCCTGAACCAAACTTTGTGGAGTGTAGCACTGTGTCCTGCTGCTGCAAGCTGTACTCCGTGCAGTATGCATGCTACAGAGTCAAACCAACAATGCATGCTTAAAGCCAGCATAGTATTTAAGTACTTTAATTGTCTTTGTTTTCTTTTTTTTTTTTTTCCTTTGTTTTCTTCATCTGAATGATAGGAGAAAATGAGGAAAGTGGAAGATATTGTGAAGGATCATTTGCTCTACCTTGATGCTGTGCATGAATTCACAGACTGGCTTCATTCTGCAAAGGAAGAGCTTCACCGTTGGTCAGATGTATCTGGAGATACGCCAACTATACAGAAAAAGCTGGCCAAAATCAATGTAAGATAAAGTAGCTTTCTTCTGTGATTCAGACCCTATGCTCTAGCGTAAGCCAGAGTCAAACAGTTGTGGGATCTTAGAGATCTGAAAGCAAGCTTTCCAAGCTATGCTTTGTTTTCGACTCCCTGTCCATATTAACAGATGGAGTAAAAGTATAATCAGATGTAAGTTAGTCACAGCACACATGGAAACAATTTGCCAGAGCGGAAGCCCAGTGGCATCACAGAGGAATGTGGCTTAGCTGATTAATGAATACTCTTATGTTCTCATTCCCAAATATGCTTCCTCCATGAGCAGAATAGTCTGAATCAAAGTCACAAACAACCTCTTCTGATTTGCATGAAATGGAGGTGTGTAGAACAGCACAAGGATTGCTCTCCCCAAATACAGTAGAAATGTATGGGTTGCCTCTCTGTCTGTACCCTCCTTAGCCCGGCAACTATTCTTAGGCATTTAAATGCTTAAGCAATTTGCATATTCCAGAATGCGACATTAAAGCAGATTGCACGTTTTGCTCGTGCCTGGTGTTTACTTTTAGATACTTACACTAGCAACATTCTGCTTGACTCCTAAACATGAGCGAATGGGCCAGTGAACTTGAATGCTATTTGAAAATTCAGGATCCCGGAGAATGAATTACAGATTTGTTGTACACTCTTGGGTGGTTCTCAGTGTCCTTTGTGCTCAAACTTCTGATATATAAAACGGGAAAGGGAGGAGATAGCAGTGTCTAGCTCGTAAGACTAAACAGAGAAGAAACAACATCACTCTGGCATGCAATATTTGGGATGGTATTTTTATTCTCCAGTTTCTTAAGCTGAAAGCTCCCAAAATTCCCTTCAATGAGATGTATAAGATTGAATTAGGACACTGGAAAAAGAATTCAGCTGGGGGGAAGAAAAAAAAAAAAAAAAAAGGGCGCCTAACTCAATAAAAGCCCATGTGCAACCAATTTCGGCATGTCACATGTCACGGGTAGGCTGTAAACTGCAGTTAATGTCTTTAAGACTGGTGTGAGCAGCTACACACCAGCCTTTCTTACGCAAAAGATCACGACAGAGTCGTTCTGTTCCGCATCTCAACCTAAAATATGTTTTTTCTTTCTCCCAAATGCCCATGACCGTTTCAGAATCGTTTAATCCCTGCAAGGCCCGTACAACTTTGACTGGGTTTTATGTTCCCCCGTCCCGTGACGGCGGTTCCCCAAGCCGCGGCTCGGTGCGGGACGGGACGGGACGGAATGCATCCCATCCCCCGGGCGGGCCCCCCGTTCGCGGCCGTGGCGATGGCGGCCGCCGAGTTACCATGGCAATGTCTCCCTGCAGGAGCTGGTGGAGTCCCGGCAGGCGGGCGCGGGCCGGCTGTGCCGAGTGGAGACGCTGGCTCCCGCCGCCAAGCGCGGCACCACGGCTGGCGGGTGCCAGCTGCTGGCGGCCGAGATGCAGGCGCTGCAGGCGGACTGGCGGCAGTGGGAGGAGAGCGCCCGCCGCAGCCAGGGCGGCCTGCGGGACATGCTCAGCCAGATGGCCCTGTCGGAACGGGAGTTCGCGGCGCAGGCCGGGCGGCTGGAGGAGGCTGTGCAGCGGCTCGGCGATCAGCTGGCCGCCTGGTCCCGGGGGCTGGCCCCCGCCGACAGCCGCCACACCGACGCCGAGGTCGTGGAAAGCTGGCGCAAGGAGAAAGTAAGGGCATGTCTCTTTACCTAGCAGCTTTTCGCGTGTAAATGTATGGTCACTGTGGGCAGGAACCTTCCACCAAGCGGGACTATCAAGTAGAAAAGTACCAAGATACACTCGTGAAAGATATTTCTGTACAACCCCCAACTACCCAAACTCTTTTTATAACTGTGATCAACAGTGTTTACAAGGGACGTTCCCCCCACCCTTGGCCTCTGCCGCCCAAGGCTTAGCAAACACTGCCTGAACTTTAGGTGTTAAAAGCAGGGCTCGCCCCTGTGCGAAAGCCAAGGAGCTGGCACGCCGGCTCGGAGCTGCGCTGCCAACCTGCTCAGGGTTTCGAGCTAGAGCAGCACTTGATGGAGGAAATGTGAAGCATTTCCTAAAGAAAGCCATGTAAGCAACTGGAGCCATTTCTGACTTCAAATTTGTTAAGAGTGTATTGAGCTTATATGTTCCTTTCTTAAAATATCCTTTATACTATGTTCTTTGAAATCTTGTTCAATCTTTGCACAAGCTATTTGCAAAAAGGTAAAACTGCTAATTGTTTTGCTTTGGAATGCAGTGGAATTTAGAGAAATAAAGATTATTTCTGAATTGAAGAATTCAGAAATGCTAGAATGCCAGAAATGCTAGAAAAAATAATAAAATTTAAAAAAATCCCCATGTATGTGTCACAGGCACACTATATAAACATATACATATAGTTGCAACATTTAAGATATGTTTGTATATATCTCAGCTACAATGAATCAGAGCTGTTGATGAAAGATACAAAGTATTTTCTTTTCAGGGTAGTCAAAAAGTTTCAGTGAAGGGAGCCAGGTGTGTGATGTGGACTTTCTGGCCTCTTGACAGAAGTCATATTCAAAAATCCCAGAACACCTTCTCTTTGAACTGAAATTATTAATCTCCTTCTCCAGTGTCCATGCAAAATTATTTCTGTGGCTTCCTCTTTCACAGAATTCCTTGCACAGATTTATGGAACCTGCTTACTTGAGTTCCTGTATGTATCTGTAGAAGTAAGAAAGCTGACATTATGTTGAAGCAACTAGTGGTACAAATATGCAAACACTTCCATGTATATATGTTTTTAAAAAGGAAAGGGAAACATGGGATTGTCATTAACACACCGGGGACTTTTTATTTCGTAAGTGGAGAAGTACTAAATTCAAAGGAGATTGCTTTGATTAGTAGTATATATATAATATGTATGTACTGTAGCTCTGTGTAACAACACTTTATTTAGATTAGACAGCTTTAAACTTTGACTAATGAGAAAAATGCAGAGGCCTCTCAAGATGTAACTATGCACAGCTCTACTATGTAATTTTATTTATAGTTAAAGGAAATGTGACAGTAATCCTTCCATTTCTGAACTCCAGGGATAGGCCCTATTGTGAACATAAAATAGCACTGCAGCTTTCTATTTCCATTGTCTCACAGTGATTCTGTTGCCATGTAAGCCAAGGCCACAAATTAAAAATGCATTTCCTAATTCTCAGAATTAGCAAGATCATTCTGTTACTGATATGCTCAAGCTCTGTTCCCTTAGGTATGTGCTACGTAAGAGCAACAGATCTTGCACTTGGAATTCAGCAAATTATTTTGATAATTGTCAGATTCAAAATTAAATCCAGGTGGCTTCAACAGTGATATCAGTGTTTCTGTATGGAAAAATGCCATAGTTAAATTTACCCTGTTTTGCAAGTTATTGGTCCTGTTTGTTAACAGCTTATGCCTAAGGCTGTATGTCATGAGAATAACCTTTTAGTATTTATTGAGGAAGGTTATTTGAAACTGAAAATTGTATTGAAAACAGGCAGTTCTAACCCTGTGCTAGTCTTAAGACATGCTTTCTTTACCAAAAAAATGTTTGCATTTCATTATGGTGATTCCTGCCTCAGGCAATTTGTGACATCCTGTGTTTTACTAATGTCCATTGTGTTGTTATTTCTAATGTTTTTGAAAAAAATCTTTAAGTAGTTCAACATAAACTAACATAAGCAAAAAGTAGTTTGTTTAAGGTTTTGTCCCAAGCATCAGTGCTATTATGTAATTACTTAATTCAAATGCTACTTAATATGGCATTGAAACAAACTAGCAGTTTGACTATTTCAAGTGTCTTTTAATCATGATTGAACAGGTTTCTGGCATATGAGTGGCTCAAAGAAGGTAACGTCCATAATATGAAGATAAATAATGTTATTCAGAGGAGTCCTGAAAATCTGCTGTAGCAAAATATTTTTTCAGACTCACAATAACACATAACATTTTGTATACCAAATACATTTGAAATGTCTCTAGACTTAATTTACCGGTCTTCTCTATGATCTGTAAATGCAAACAGATTTCAGTAATGTTAATATAATCAAGATGTTACTATGGTCTAAAACTTCATTATTAATAGCCAACATATGCTTATAGCTTCATTTTCAAGATGGATAGTTGTTCTTTTAATTTCTGGCAGCTCAGGTACTACAAAGAGGCAGTGCATCTTTTATCTCTTTATACTGGCTCGAGAATGCATAAAATAGATCTTAAGGAAAATTGATTTCAAAGTTCTTCAAACTTTCTCGGAAGAAGGAATATGAAGCAAGCACAAAGTAGCTTCTTGTGGGCAACAGACACCTGAGCTTAGCCCCTGGTGTTTGCCCTTTTGCTGTTCTTACTATGTCTGTTGATCAGCTTGCTAATTTTTCATGCTAATATTTCTTTTTACTTTTGTTTTGCATAAAGGGATATCTATTTATTGCATAGTTAATGAATAATTTACAGTGAAAAATATGCTCAGTGAACATTTTTATCTCTGGAAAGTGGATTGCAGTATTTTATAAACCTTCTACATATATTTTCATGTATATAATTTTTATTTTTCCAAACCATTCAATATTAGGCTGACAGATCATTACAAACTGTTTACTGTGTATATTTCCAATCATCTTTATAAATATATTTTCAGAAACATGACTTGGGAACATCCTTGTCTCCCACTTCCAGGTCCCTATTAAAATCTGTCTTCACTTGGAATATGATTTATTTCTTAAGTTTATATTGTATGTTTCTTCCAGACTGGTTCTTTAGCCAAACCAATCTGTACAAAACTCTCTGGCCTGTCTGCACTGCAGAACCTCTGCTGTCAGTCTTAGAGGAATGTCTGAAAAATTTAGTTCCTAGTGCAGCAAAGAGCCAAGTCTGCACAGCTCATTATGCTGGAGTAGCTGGCAGGATTCTTCAGTGGAGATGCTGTGGACATCAACAAGCACTGTTTTTGTTGGAGTACTTATCACACCTCTCCCAGTGACGCAAGCAAAGCCAACAAAAGTGCTTTTTTTGTTGTTGTTGGCTTAGCTGTCTCCAAAGCAAGAGTCTTTCCAGTGCAGCAATGACAGGCAGTAACCTAGTTACTCTCACAGGATTGAGAAGCTGTACTTTTACATTATGAAGTCATGTGTGAAAGAGTTGAAACTGATATAAAGCTTGGGGCATAAATTAACTTTCTGAATACAGCTCAAAACAGTTTCTATTGAATATGCTAAACTCAAGTCAACAGGCTATATTTGCATAAACATATGTCATTTTCTCTTCCCTAATTATGTGTACTTTTGTATGTATACAGCTAATTGACAATACTATTTATTTATTAAAATGAAATGTATATCCTAAAATGTTCTTTGAGAACCTTTTGAACTAAGAAAGTTGAGGCATCCAGAAATTTGGTCTCTAGAAACTCATAATTTCAAATAAGCTTCCATAAGTTTGACTGCTAAAATACTCCTGAAAGTAATTTAAATGCTGATAAGTTTTGATTCAAACAATATATATTTTTTAATATTTACTCACTAATATTTTTAATTTATTTTAACAGGAAACATTGGATGCTCTGGTAAAGTCTGAACACCTGACAGATGAGATCAAAACTCAGTTAAATGATCTTTGTAGATTTTCCAGGGATTTGAGTACTCATTCTTCAAAAGTTTCAGGATTGATTAAGGAGTATAACAGGTACACATTCATCTTATTTATATTTAATCACATCTGTGTGTGTCAGGGTGAGAGCTGTTTTTTAGGGAACCATTCATTAGAATTTTAGAATTAGAAACAGAGATATGTAGTAATTAGAATCATTATTTTGATTTTGGAGTCAACAGAAGTTATAAAAAGCCAGGCTATGCCTTTAAACTCAGCTGAAACTAACTGTATATCCATACCTGACCTATTACAGAAGTCCTTGTGAAAAATTGTGAGGTAACAGTGTGTCTTATTTGTTGGAAGGAGGAACAAACTATGTCAGCTAGTTAAGTTATTTTTCTTGAGTTTGTCCTTCAGTTTACTCGTTTTTGATTAGTTGGTTCCTTGAAACAGGAACTAGCTAGGGAAGTTTTGCTTGCTTTCTTGTTTTCTCTTAGGTCACCCTGTCAGATTTACTTTCTAGAGAGAGACACCTGCATTTCAGACACAATGTTCTAGCTCCTGGCTTCTGTAGCTGTAGAAGAGTGTGATGACACAGATTGATCCTTTATAACATTGTGGACTTAACTGAGCCATAGAAGATAGAATTTTAATCACTGTAGTTCTGCACCCTGTTCCTAGAGAGAGAAAGGGGCTTGCAAAACCTGTTCATGCTTGGGCGTACTGAGTCACTCCCTGGAAACACTTATACCTGTCATATCTGTGACAGTTATGTCCTGATTTACATGCTTCACTTTTAAGAACTGAAAGCTTCTAATGGATTTCCTGGTGCTTCAGTTAAGTGCATAAATTTGGTAGGAGGAATCCAGGTTACCCTAACCTTACCATTGTGTTTCAGAGAACTAAATAATAGCATCATCACCTAACAGTCTTGCCTTTCCTCCCTCCCTCCCTTGCTCTCTCCTTCTTCCCTGATGTGATAAACCCAGCCTCTGCCTGCAAGCTTCAAAAGGATGTCAGAGCAAAGAGCAGATCTTGCAGCAAAGATTTCGGACAGCTTTCAGGGATTTTCAGCAGTGGTTGGTCAGTGCAAAAGTCACCATTTCGAAATGCTTCGATGTGCCTGAGAATATCAGTGAAGCTTCAGCAAGTCTGCAGAAAATACAGGTAATTCTATAACAGTTAAATACTAGTCCAAGGGAGATTGAATCAATTTCGTATAGAGTTCAGATTAGATTGATTAATTACTATTTTCTGTTAACGTTGTTATTGTTAACACCAAAGGTGAATAATTGCAAGGAAATCAACACTAATGGATTTTTCTTTGTTAATCTATTTTGTTTAGTTTAATTTTTGGGCTACAGTTTGTGAGTAGTAATCTCTCGTAGTAGTTTTCATTGTCTGTTTTTTCTGTACAATGGGAAGAAATATGTGTATGTGTTTTAAGTGGGAGACTACCATAAAATCAGAGTCAGGTTTTAATACCTGGGATTATTTCAAGGTTATGTGAATATTTTTTCTCATGTATGAAGGTGAAGCCCTTATGGTGCAAGACCAGAGTTAAACTATGCAGTACAAGCAGGCACTTAAAAAGTATACTTTTCACACAAAGCTAAAATAAACCCTGACATTTCTGTAGAGAGGAATGCCAACTGAAGGTTTATTTTAATAAATCAAGTGAAAGAAATACTTATATTAATAGAATATAACTATAATTTTAACTGAAAATAGCAAAATAAGAATTATATAATGTGACTTATAATTTTAGTTAGATAGTGTAACAGAAGAAATTCATATCTGTTTCTCAGAAAACACGAAAGCCAAAGCACTTCCTTCTCCTCTTGGTAAATTCACTTTCCCTTGCTAAAGTCCTAAAGAGCCAATACTACTGTATTAATATATCAAATATTTGACTGCACCATAATGAGAATATCTTTAGAGGAAATATCAGGGGTAATGTCCTGGTAATTTTTTTTGCCTTAGATATAAATGTCTTAGCAAGTTTGGCGTGGTTTTTTATACAGTGGTAATTTTTTTCTTTGTCACTGCTGCCCCCTGATAGTGTAAGACCTTACCTTCTTCTTCTTCTTCCTGAAAGCTGCTTTAGATGAAATAAACTCTTTTTAGACTGCTTTAGGACTTTTGGAGATGTCTTGGTAACCTTTATAAACTTAATGTTGTTTCTTTTCTTGAAAGTTAATGTTCTGTCTGTTAGCACGTTTGACATCATTAAGTCCCAAGGCAAGTATAACTTTGATTTTAATACAGCCAGAACTTAATCCAAGTATCTCAAAGCTAACAGACCCTTTGCATTCTCTACTAAGACCTCTAGTGTAACACAGGATCAGAACCTGACCTAGTAATTTTGGTGTCAAACCTATTACTCCTGCACATGGATGTAACTTTATGATTTATGGATATAAAAGTATTTGTGTATTACATAATAATAGTAACAGTTTAAAATATTGCTATTTAAGACCACTAAATTCCTTTAATTGCTCACATTTTTTCATAATTACAAGTTATAGAAACATTGTCCCAGTAAACTAGAATTTAAAAATCTGTTTCCTTATATTTCTGTGTAATTATTGGATGTGCCTTTTTCATACACTTCTTGCACATCAGCTTTGTGCAAGATTTCTGTGAAAAAAGAATGCTTTCAAAAAGAGAAAGTAAATTAAGGATGCAGAGGCATACATCACACAGACTGGACATTGCTCAGGGTCTAAGCATCAGCCCACAGCTCCACATGCTTGTAGAAAAGCCAGCACAGCTGGAGGTTGCCCACAGGCACGGCTTCAGTCCTGTATGTGTCTCTGGGTGGGCCCCCTCTGTGAGGAGACTGGTTCCCTGAAATTAAACTTTTATCACTTGCTGTACCATGGATATTTAAAGAAGTATATTACCTGATTAAATTACCAGCAATTGTCTCATGAAATACAGGTAATCCTAGAGTCTTATAGATACACTATTTAGATACATGGCATTTCTGAATTAAGTAGCTGTTACCTGTAAATCCTGTAAACACAAATAATGAAATGGAATGTACAGAAAGATGTGTTAGCAGGTTAAATGACAGAAACAGTAAACTCTTATCCCTCCTAAATTTTCTGTGAGCTTGCCTTTATTGGGACCCAAAGTTTACCAATTAGCTTCTTTTATTACTATTTTCAGGAATTCTTATCAGAAAGTGAGAACGGGCAACAAAAGCTAAACCTAGTAGTATCCAAAGGAGAACTGCTGTGCTCTGTTTTACCAGAGGAAAAGGCTAAAGTTATCCAGGACAAATCTGCAACCGCCAAAGAAGATTGGAAAAATTTTGTCACCACCCTCCACCAGAAGAAATCTGCATTGGAGGTATTGAAGCAGTGGGGACAGACTGAATCTAAATGTTCCCTTTGCTTCTCTTTCAAACAGCACAGTTTAGTTTTCCTATACAGCTATAAGTTTTTATGATGTGACAAAACTAGTAAATAGCTGTTTTCAAGAAATCTTATTCTTCTGCTTACATTTTAGTTTTGTTTACTCCTATCTTTATGACCTGATTCCACTTTGATTGAAGTGTAATGTTTCATGCAGAAGTGTGTTGTTCAGCATCAAAGATGGCAATTGCTCAAATTCATTAGAGCCTCATCCAATGTACTGGGTTACTAAACACATTTTCTTTTTTAAGAACTGTTTTAGCACAGGTTGCTGACACTGTTGCTGATTGAATACTCCCAGTATAGTGTGTAAATGCTCTTTCTTACTGCAAATAGGTGAAATGTACTTACTTATTTGAGCAAATTTTAAACAAATGCCAGTTCCTTTGTCGTTTCAGAACTACAATTCAACCAGCAGATGATGAATATCTCAAAACCATAATCTCTTTTAAGGTCATATGTTTTAAGTTCAAAAGATCTTCTCTGGAATTCCTTGCATGGCATAGGAAAATTAAAGTTCCTAGGTATCCTTGTTCCAAAACAATGCTGCCTAGACAGCTGAGAAAAAGTTTAAATACATTTAATGCATTATGTAGGATAACATTTCAAAGAAAATTCTCAGGTAGCAATGACTTACCTTTCTTTATATCAGAGTTGCCATCGAAAGTGAATGTTCTTAGAGGTTAGTCTTTTTGAGTTAAGCATTTCCCAGTCTCAAAGGCTTAGTTTTTCATTCTGATGTTTAAGTGATAAGGGTATAGCTAAAAAGAAAACTAAACATGTCTGGGAGAAAAAACTAAATTAAAATAACTAAGGCATAGGAGGTATGTTGTTCAGGTTTCTGTTTCATATGAATTATTTCTGAGGCTCTTTTTTTTTTTTTTTTTGACTAATGCAGAATAAGCCTACAAAAAATTATGCAGGCATTTCAAGAATGCCTACACATGCCTTTAATACGGCATACATTTTTACAACCAAAATCTTAACACTAAAAAGAATATAACCAGAAGTATTCCTCGAGTTTTGGTTGAACATAGTCAGACATCATCTAGAAATAGTGGTAGCCCATTTAAGTAGGGGTCAGTGTGAATGACTGCAGTCAGATAACTTATATCCCAAATTAACCTTTTTTTCAGACTGCCTAAGTTATGTGAGTTATGCTTAGATTGAGTCAAATCTCATAAGATCTGTAAAACTTTCCATTCAGAGGAAATTTGCTTCAGCCTACCCTCAGCTGTGTAGTACATTGTTGCCTCTATTTTCCTTTTAAAAGTGTGCCCTGAGACTCTTATTTCAGTATCTGTGGGATAGGAAGAGGCAGAGTTGATGTAATTTGTTTGAAGAGTTTTGTATAATTTGTCTGCAATTGCATATGCTTTTTGTGTACTTGATCTGTGTCTTATGCATTGGTTATGTCCAGTGCACTGGGACTGTTGATAGAATTTTGAATGTCTTCTCAGAACTTAAAGATCCAGATGAAGGACTTTGAAGCAACTGCTGAGCCTCTGCAGGAGTGGCTGGCCACAACTGAGAAGATAGTACAAGGAAGTAGCAGTCGGCTCCACGATCTTCCTTCCAAGAGGAGAGAACATCAAAGGCTACAGGTGACTTATAAGTGTTTTTAACGCAGAGAGACTTTCCTGTCCCATCCTCCTGGCCTCATTGATTCCTTACACAAGCTTGATAATTCTGGCTTCTTGACCTCTAAATAAGATGGGAATTGGTTTCCAGGTTTGCTGTTGATGATCCTGTTCCATCAAGTTTTGCATCTCCACATTTCTTTGGCATGCTGCTTCACTGCTGTAACCTTATGGTGTGCTTTTCTCAGCTAGCTTGCCATATGTCACTTCTATTTTTCATGGTGCCTTCATGCTTCTCTGTTTCCTGCTTACTTGCACCCACTTTTAATATTACCGTGCTTCTGCTTTACAGTCTGTCCTTGAGGAAATAAGCTGCCATGAGCATCAGCTCAACAGGCTAAAAGAGAAAGCTCAGCAGCTGTGGGAAGAGCAAGCTGTCAGCAAAAGCTTTATGCGCAGAGTGTCTCAGTTGTCTTCTCAGTATCTTACTCTAAGCAATCTGACAAAGGTAATGCAACCAATGTATGTGCTTTTAAGCAATTCCTTTGATGTATGTGGGGAAAAATAAAGAGTGAAGTGTGAAACACTGCAGTTGTCTTGCTTGTCTTCTCTGTGATATGTCTGATCTATTCTGTCTTTCACATTGACTTTTAGGAGTGGAAAGTAAGGACTGTCAACAAAATGTAACTGTGATTTTTTTTCTTTTTTTTATTATTTAAAAGTGTATTGATTATGAAGTAAACCCCATCTGATTATACAGTAGATTTGATTTTGATTATTTTAAGCATTGAAGAAAGTTTGGGTTTATAATGAGGGGCACCTGAAAGAGGTATTTTGCAAAATGGGGGGAGGGTGTTTTTTTTAGAAAATACAGAATGCAGAAAAGTTATTATTTCATCTCATCCTATAATGATGATTATTTGCATTGTAAGTATCTCCATCTAAAAGTAATAGACTTATCTTCTAAAAAATAATTACCTCTTAGGCTGTTTTTGAAGGTTCAAGGGCAGGCATAAGCCAGATTCTAAAGCATCAGGCCAGGAACCGAGAGTTTAACCTAACTCTTTGAGTGATGCTTGACGTACTTCACCACTTCTACCACCTCTGTTGTGCAGGGATATAAAAAGACCTTCATACTAGAATAGTTACTTTTGCTAGGCTCTAAATGGAATCATGCTTACAGTTGCTACAATAATGAGAATGATTAAGGATGTGGGAAATACATTTTGGAATAACAGTTCAATTCAGAAAGTATTGTATTTGGGGGATTGCTACTTTGTCAATTTCTACATTTGCTGTGGAAGGAAGAATTATAAAGCATATCTGTGACTTCATGAAAATGATTGCATGCATGGCCATAATAAATTTTCATGTCTGCAAAATGAGAAGGTAAAAGATGCATGAGCTACTAACATAGGCTTATGTTAACAGAGCTTGTAGGAGGTGTCAGGATAAGAAGGAGGAGTCTAAGACAGAGGACACATACCATCCATCCTATGAGAGAAATCATGAAATTCTTTGGATAGTCAGAGAAGCTTGGGAAAAACCTTCCTAAGCCTGTTTCACTGACTTGACTTTAGTTCCGTCACAGTGTGAAATACACTCTGCTCAGTATTCCTGTTCACCTCAAGTCTTTTAGCAATGTAGCTTGAGTATTTGTTTTTGATTTTTATGAGTGTCAGTCAGTGATTTTTCAGAACAACGGTTATACTAATGGGAGTCATTGAGGAAAACAGGTCTGTCTTTTCCAAATATGAACAAAGTAATGATGGTGCAGTGGCATAGCTTCACAGGCTTAAATCTGTCTTGTGCATTGGCAGATTTCACAAGTTATCTTCCATTGCAATATTAACATGGAGTTTAGACGTGATTTAAAAAACAGAAAACTGAAGCTTTAAATTTAGAAAACAAAAAAAGGCATTTCTGAACTTTTCATTTTTATTTTATATTTGGACAAGTCATTTATCCCTGTGTGTGTGAAAAATTCCTTCCATGCTCAAATAAGTGTACTTGTCATTATCAATGTATGAAGCAAATTTCTGAGTATAGGTTATTAGCTTCATTCTGAAGTCCATAAGTAGGTATGGGAAATAAGCAATCCTGTAAATACCGTTGGTGCTAATTGCTGTATGAATTGCAGGAGAAAGTCTCCAGAATGGATAGGATTGTAGCAGAGCACCAGCAGTTCTCAACCAGTGTCAAGGACCTCCAGGACTGGGTTGCTGATGCAGTTCACATGCTGGATTCCTACTGTCATCCCACTGCAGACAAGAGTGTTCTAGACAGCCGGATGTTAAAACTAGAGGTATGGAAACAAGGGTCCAACCTGTCTTTTGTAGATCTATGTAGCAAGATTGCTTGCAGAAAGTGAATTTCTGAGCAATCCAAGCTCCTGCTTCAGCTCTGTGAGAATCTTTAGAT
>JAWWEV010000115.1:56678732-56694773 GCA_035583235.1 Hafferia zeledoni
CTATGTTAATCTTATCAGTTTGAAAGCCTTTGTCCTCGGCTGGAGCACCCCTTCAGGGGCTGAGGCATCTCCTTCAAACCATCAGGCCTTATCAGAGGGGCCATCATCTCACAGTCTGGCTGAAGTAGAGCTAACTCTCCTCACAGCAGCCCATATAATGCTCTGCTTTACATTTGTGGCTAAAAAGAATGTTGCAAACAGACCAGTGTTTTGGTTATTGCTGAGCAGTACCTACACAGCATCAAGACTTTGTCTCTGAAGCTCCCCACAACCCATTGCTGGCTTCCCTACTCATCTTATGTCATAGCTGTGTGCTTGCTTCCTACATGTTCAAGGAGTTGGTATATCACTCACTTGGCATTGTCATGATTCCTTTGTCATTTGACAGATGCTGGCATGTGCTGTGCTGTCTGAACCAGTGGTACAATGACTTAACAGGTCAGATTGCATACACTTGAGAGTACAGTGTTAGGCACTCATCTGCACACCATCTCCTTAAGAGGATGACTTTGGTCACAGTTTCCCACCTATTTTCAGAAGTTGTTCCTCTGAAAAAATTTTATCCTAGTACTTGCCCCTTCACCCATATTAAATCCCTTTGCTTCACCAGCTCCAGAGTGTCAGCCATGCTTTTACCGCTCACAAAAGGAGCAATTGTTTTATATGCATACAAACTTATCTTGGGCCTGAGAAACATAGTCCTGTATTGGTAAGCAAAGCTCTGCTTCTCTGTAAAGGATGATGTATACCATGATAGAGGGCTGTGCTTCAGATCAAAGGGAAGTTAGTAAAATCCATATTCAGCGATCAATAGATATATTTTAATTCTTGGTTACATTGTAGTCCATACAACAGACTGTTCTGTCCCATGAGCCTTCAATAAAGTCAGTGGTTGAAAAGGGAGAGGCACTTTTTGACCTGGTGAATGATGTGAGTCTGAAGAACAACATTCAAGACCTTCAGAGCAGTTACCAGGAACTCTGCAGCAAAACAAAGGTAAAAATTCAGGAAGAAAACTCAGGTTTTTTCCACTGTGCTATATTTTTATGCCTCTTTATTAAGTTAGTTAGCTATTTCATTGTTGTGTCTGTACACAGAGCCATCTACTTTTAATTACTTCTGATGTTTTGATAGAGTTTTTTTTTTATTTTAGTTTGGGTTTTTTGGGGGGGAAGCAGGAGCAGGAGCAACAGGCAATTCTTGAATATGGATAAAACTGCCTAAATATATCTAACAAGAGTAGCTGAAATGAATTTTGAGTGTGGCAGATGAAGTCTTTGTACTTAGTAGGACTAAGGGAAAAGGTGTGAGTGACTAGTTTGTGCTATTGCTACTATTTTTAATTGTTTTTAAAAGATTTCTAAATAGATCATTTCTTGAAAAGGACAGATGCCCTTAAATTATACCATTTTGTGTCTTGTTTCTGCTTAATCTTCTGCAAATCCTGTTCCATCTAGTTTAGTTGTTGAATAGAAGTCACTGGAGAAAATAAACTGCAATATGGATATAATTTGATTTGACAAGGGCATTATTAATTAACATTGATTCATTAGTCCATATATATGCAGTACTTTGAAAGGCCTAATGCTTCTAAATACGTCCTAAAGTATGATTATTCCTAAAGCTTTTAATAGGTTATACTCCTAACAAGGGTAAGCTGTGCAAACCATGTTAGTATGTATGTTTGACCTAGGCACCTTTAATTGCCAATCCATCTGCCAATAGCAGATGATTTTATTTTTTTCAAAACTAACTTTTTTTTAAGACATGCTTCTGATTTGTACCACAAAAGTGATATCTGTTGCCTTAGATGTAATGTTGATGGCTTAAATTTAGAGAAGCTTATGAAAACTCTTTCTTAAAGAGAGTAATTACATTTTAATTCAATATGTACATTGTTAATTTGCCTACCTCAGTCACTGGCAATATGTATGTACAACGGCTGTAAGGTAGTAGGAACCCAACCGTAACATTTAGTAGGTCAAGTGCAGTCTCTCAAAAAGTGTGTAGTAACTGTAAATGAACTTAATATATCAAATTGAGAGTGTTCATTTTCTCAAAGTGTGGTATTTCTTCTGGTGTGAAAATACTGTTCAGTACCACAGAGTTCATTCACAGAAGTAATGTCTTTGATGTCTTCCTTTATAGTCTATTCATGTGAAAATCTCTCACAGGAATATAAATTTAGATGACAACTCTTATTATGCTTTCAAGCTCTTGGCGAGTTTTCGTTTATTTAGGATTTTTAAAATTCTTGTCATTATCTTAATATTTAATCTAATTTTTATTATTGTGGACCTGCAGGCATATGTTCAAACCTTAGAAGTGAGAGTAAAAGAACATGAGGATTACAACAGTGATTTGCAAGAAGGGGAGAAATGGTTATTACATATGTCCAGCAGATTGGTCAGCCCTGACCTTGTCGAAAGCAACAATCTTGAAATAATCACTCAGCAACTAGCTAACCACAAGGTGGGTTTACTATTGGTAATCTTCCTTTGCCCAGTAAAATAATCTTTTTTTCCTTTGCTTCTCTGCCTCCACTTTTTTTGTCATTCACTTGTTTTACTTCTCTTACTGCTATCTGGGTAAATGTGTCAGTGTCACTAACACAGTTAACAAATCCAGCTGGTTGTTAGCATCATTTCTTACATGACACCATCTATACACAAGCTTCGTTGTACTCTGATCTAATTCTGTGTCAGATTTTTGTGGAGACTTCCCATGAAATAACACCAAAACAATCAGATTGAGGTCATTTTACTCTTAAGGTATTTTTTGCTCTGGCATTTTTAAGGTTAAAAAAAAAAAAAGTTAAATTTTTAATGTTTTTTTCATCTTTTAGTTTGAAGCATTTCCTCTATTGGTTTTGTTCAAGGTATTTTTATGGTTGCTATTAGTGATAATCATTCGATACATCGATAGTTAATGCTTTCTAGAAGACAAAAGAAAGAAAAAATCCAGCCCTCCCCACCACTGCCTGAAACAAATTCCAAGAGTAAATATTGAAATCTTTTAATCCCTTGTGATTAGTGTGTTATTCTATAAGTAACCTCTTTAGATAAAAATTTGGCTCCACTAGAGTCAATGGAAAGAACTGTCCACAGTGAAAGAGCTTATGGAATGAGATATGATTGAGCATGAGATTTAATTTTTATTACTAGACACAGGAGAAGTGGAGGAACCATGAAGAGCATGCAAAAAAGGAAGAGTAAGGTTAGTCTTGGGACCTGAGCATACAGTGTTTATACATTATGACAGTGCTACTGATATTTCTGTGGGATATCTGTGTAAAGACTTTTGACAGTGACTCTGCAATGAGCATACCTTATAATAGTTTGACTATAAAATTACATGTTGTCTGATAACTTTTTTCCAAATTTGAAGACTGTTCAGGGGAGGAAAAAACATGCATCACAACATTTTTCTTCAAAAGTATTTTATCTGTTTCTTAGGCTATCATGGAAGAAATTGCAGGATTTGAAGATCGTTTGAACAACCTTAAGAGTAAAGGTGATTACTTGATTGATCAATGCTCAGAACATCTTCAAGCGAAATTTAAGCAAAACATACAAAGCCATCTTCAGGGGACAAGGGACAGCTATTCCGCCATATGTAGCACAGCCCAAAGAGTAAGTCTTCTTTCAAATTTGTTTTTTCATGCCATTTAAGAATAAAATGCATTATTACTTTGGAGTACGTATCTCTTTAAATGCTGCAAAACTCTACTGTTTTCTTTTAAATTGAGCCTAGAAGTTACTAATGTAGCACTTCATCATTACTGTGCTACCGTTGAATTCCTTGTGATCCAAATGTTGCCTTGCAGCTAGCAAAACTAGTTGTCCGTCAGTTTTTACCTTAATCTCCTCACTACCTTCATGTTACACCAGCTTCTGAGCAGCTGCAGCAAAGAAATTAGAATTATTCCTACTTCAAAAACTAGGGAGCAAATTGCACTCTTAGTGTTAATTTGCATACATAACAGGTCTCAAGTATGTGCAAGGAAATACTCTTATTAAAATCAGAATTTACGGTTAAGAAGGGTTAGTTGGCTCATTCTGTTAAGCCAATTAGAAGATCAAGCCAGCAGTCAAAGAACAAACAAATGAATAAAAAAAACAAAACAAAACAAAACCCAAAGAAACCAAACAAAAGTATTAAAAACTAAAAAAAAAACAAAAAAAAAAACAAAACCCAAACAAAAAAAAAAAAAAAAAGCAAACCCAAACCCAAACTGAAAAACCAAACAAACCAAAACATTTCATACAAAATCAATGGCAAAATGTTGAAGAATACAGAAATAAGAGACCATGATCTTCATTTGCATCTTTATTTTTTCTTTTCAGAAGTTGTGCATTAGATATTGTTCATCTTCTTCTCATATTAGCAAGATGTAGTGAGAGCTTAAGGAGCTTTCAGCCTTTGGTACTTTGTACAAGGGCTAAAATAACCACAGTCCTAATAACTCACTTTTATCTATGGTTTCAAAGGTGGGAGAAGAGAAGCAATGGTGGTATTTTAAAATGATATAAACTTTAAAAATGTTTGGTTTAGGTGTACCAGACTTTGGAACATGAACTCCAGAAGCATGTTAATCATCAGGATACCCTACAACAGTGTCAGACTTGGCTGTCTACAGTGCAGTCAGAGCTAAAGCCAACCACCTTGACACCTTTCAGCCTGGCAGATGCAGTTAAACAGGTAAAAGTTCAGCACTTGAAAAACCTGAAAAGTTATCCTTAATAAGGTGAGTTTAGATGTGAGCTTTAAATTGGTAGAAATTAGATATTCTCTAGCCTTCTCAGAAGGCTGTGTAGCATCATCTTTCGTTCCCAGCTCCAAAATTAATTAATTTTTACTAGGTAGAAAATCAAACAAGGATTTTGCTAGCTCATCTTAATGCTTAGAAATATGTTACCTGAAAAATATTGGCTAATTAGATAAAGCTACTTAGATACTCCATAGATGTGTTGAGCAGAGGGGCTGTGTCTTTCTGCCTGTCCAATTGCCCATCTGTCTATTTTGTTCCTATATGAGCAGAGGAAGCAGGGGGTGACAGTGGGAACAGCAAGGCAGCACCTTCCCAATGCCAATGCAGGACTGCACCTCAAATGTTAGGTGAGCAGAGGCCCTCTGATGTCGTTCACCAGCTGGTGACCAGCAGACAAGTCTGTAGGGATGAGGCCAATCCCAGATGAAGGTACTGAGTCAGGGCAGCAGGGCAAGGCCATGAGGATCAGCCAGGCACAGATGCACCTATAATGTAGTTCATGTGAGTTGCATAGGTGTTGAGGGATGAGCTTACGTGTAGGTCTTGGGTTTCTGTGTGCTTTTCCAGTGATTACATTCCAGCTAGGCTGAGTCAGGTCTGGCCCTAAGCAGAGGAGCCAAACCCTGAGGAGAGGGAGGTAGAGGTTGTAGAGAAGGGGGATAGAACCTGCACAGCTCTTTGGTGCACTAAGAATGCTGATCATCCCTGAGGATTAGTGACCTGTTCCTGTGCTTGACTGTTCTTAGTGTGAAAAATAGTTTTCCCATTTAGGAAGAATTCCTTCAGACCTGCTAAAATGCCACATACTACAGCCCCATAACCCCACATCCCTTTGCTGGACTGGTGTCAGTTTGTCAATATCTCCTATCGGGGAAGAGGGAAACTGGGCTGAATTAATCAGGGACAGCTGGACAAGTGTAAGTACAGGAGAATAATCACTTCCCACACCTTGTGCTCTGCATTTTTGCTAATACAGTCATTTGCCACAAGGACACACAACTGTTTAGTTCAACTTTTTGCCCACAAGGACCCACCACAGGCCCTCTGCATTAGGTGGTCAGTCACCTCTCCTCCCTGAGACTCATGTTATTGCCCTGTTTGTTAGAACTCATAGAATGGTTTTTGGGGGGGATAAGAAAAGTCTTCATAGGGAGAAGTAAGCTCCTATGGGCAACGTGGAGAGCAAGAACCCTCAACAGTGTCATGCTGTCTAATCTCACCAATCACAGATACTGGACATTGGAAATGGGAAAGTGTATTGTGCCACTGGGCTGAATTCCTCATAATCTGTTAGACCCTGGAGAATTTTATAATTATAGGAGTAGGACACTTTGATAATCCCATTAACCCCTGCTTCCCATTCATGTTGGGAAAGTCAGTCACCTAGTTGGAACTCTGTGTTTCTATCTTATCCAAAGCTTTATTTATAAAGAAATAAATTAGCTAATGCATGTGTCTCTATGTGCTTTGTTAATTGGATGAAAATAAAGTTTTTAAGGGCTACTCCTCACCATAATTATAACACAGAAGCCTACGTTTAATTTTATGGAAATAATAAACTAAAGCAAAAATACTGAAATGCATTATTGTAATAAAATAAGACATTATTTCCACAGTCTCAGAGCTTATTTTAGGATTGTCTTCCCTCAGGTTAAACACTTCCGGGCTCTGCAGGAGCAGGCCAATACGTACTTGGATCTTCTGTGCTCCATGTGTGATCTGTCAGATGCCACAGTGAAGAGTACAGCATCAGATATTCAACAAAGAAAACAAATGGTACAAGATAACCACAACAACCCACTTTTAATCCTATTTAGGGCTTTAACTGTCCTGATCTGTTCCCTTTTAAAAAGGTCATATTGGGTAACAGTTTAAAGAAATGTCATCTTACTTTCATATGAAGTGTTTCTTTAGAAATAGTTTTCTCTTTATGTTTAGGGGTTTGGTTTTTTGTTGGTTTGAGGTTTTTTAAAATTATTAAATCCCCACGTTGCTGTCCACTAATACAAAGACACACAACAAAGGTTGCTAGAGGTACTTAGGCAATGTTACAAGATATTGGTCTAAAAACATGGAAATAACCTTCTGTAGAAGAAAACATGGCCCAACTATCTGTTCTCACAAAACACAGTTCACTCTATTCTTCTCTGTATTCTATTACAGCTTAGACATATTTTATTGTTATTTATTCAACAATAGACTGATGTTCATATTAGGATATACTAATGTATTATGAATATATCAACTATAATCATCATCAAAAATTATGATGGTTTAATTCATGAATCGAAGTGTGTCTATTTCAGCATACTAATTTATAGAATTCTACCTCAATTTTAAGTTTTAAAGTAGCTCAATGCTTGGTTTTAAAATAGAACTATAAATAAAAGTTTTAGAAAAAGAAACATTATGAACATTTCTGTTATTGGAAACACAAGAATTTATTTTCACTTACATGGACACACAATCAAAATTTTAAAACTACTCCTGCCAAGACTGAAAATCTAATACATACAGTAATAGCATTTCATAACAGAGAAGGAAATTGTACAAATCCAGGTAACCCATAAAAATATGGCAGTCCAAGTACTGAATGGCTGAAAAGCATCCCAAACAGAATAAGATTCTTCTTTGATACATAAAGTAGTGAAACATTTTTAAGAAATCACAGATGGTAAAGTGTTGAGATATATTAAGCTGGTTGACTGTCTAAATCTTAAAGGCACCCAGCTGCTGTATTTGGAGCAAAAGAAGCCGTGTCACTGTTGGTGTAAGAGGATTGATGGGCTCAGATCTGGTAAGCATTCTTCCTGGCATTTTAGGAAAGACATACAAACAAAATAACTGGGCTAGGAAAATTAAATGGAAGTGTTTAGTTTAAGCTTTTATTTGATCAATGTGAATGCATGTAGGGTACAGACTAGCAATATTCTTGGCATACAGGAGACTAAATGATACAGTTAATTTAAGCTTTAACAGAACTAAGAACACTGAGATGCACATAGTCATATATATACTTGCTTCTCTCAAGGGTGAATGATAATTTTTTTTGTTCCCCCACAGCTTTCCTTTGATAGGTACAATTTTTGTGACTTTTGAAGGTTAAGACTCTTTTGTGGATAATATTAGCCCCTTCAGAGTCTAGTGTAGAAATTGCTTTAGTACAGTATTGTGCTCAGAGGAAGAATGGTATTCATCCTCTATTCTCCAAAAATAGATACGTTAAAGCATTCCCACTCCTTTTCATTTCTTTTCTTCTAGATTGAGCAACAGATAATGCACTCACAGTATTTGTCACAAGGTTGGGAAGAGATCAAACAATTGAAGGCTGAGCTCTGGATATATTTCCAGGATGCAGATCAACAACTACAGAATTTAAAAAGGAGACGGGCAGAGTTGGAGCTAAACATTGCCCAGAATATGGTACTCCAGGTTAAGGTAAGGAGACTGGGTTAAGTACAGAAGGTAAATAAGAAGTTCTTCCTGTGGCTGATACTATGTTATGATTCATATTATATGCACACACTGAATACAATTGCTAATATGCTCTAAGCAAGAGCACAGAGGACAGAGGAAAGTGTGTTTCCTTATTGATGTTATAGGGTCATTCAAAAAGCAGAAAACTGTACTTTAGTGGTTTTCTGGCTTAAAAAAAAAAAAAACAAAAAAAAAACCAAGAACAAAAACCAAACAAACAAAATAAAAACCAGATGATCTTCAGCCTACTGCTCTGATTTGCCTTTGCTTTTAGATTACAAAATGCTTATCACAGTGGATCTGAAGATAAGATCTGCAAATTGAATTTGCCAAGTCCTTTGTTTTGTTTTTTTTTGTTTGTTTTTTTTTTGTTTTTTTTTTTGTTTTTAATTTCTAAATAGTTTAGAAGGGTTTCAAAATTAGTCCAGGAAGCTATTTGATGTTGCTGATCTCAGAGAACAGATATAACAGAAACTCAGTTTGAATAATGAGACAAATGCTTTGATATCTTCACTCATTCATTCGAGAAGAGAGAATTTTTATAACCATTCTGTACACATCACAAACACCTGTAAAGTAATGAAAAGAAAACAGGTAATTTCTTTATTAAACAATTAAATACACGGGTTTTGCATTTTTGGTCTAGACTTTGCTTCTAGTCTTTTTTGATATACCAGGAATTAGATGAGAACTAAACAGCACTTCCTCTTCATGTCTATTCTACTCACATCTCTGAACAAAGTCATAGCCTTTGAAGATGCCTCAGTGCAATCTGGACTGTTATACTAGCTATCATTAGAGTCCAGGAAGAGGAAGGGATCTGTATTTCTTCACTATTTCAGTCAGGAATTTTGAATTATAATGAAAGGGAGACACCTGCTGTACTGTCAGATGCAGAACAATGTATATTTTTCCCATTTGCCCTGGTAAAGAAAGATGCCTAACTCCATTTGAAGCAGTCATAAAGAGAAATGAGGCAGAACTGGGCAGTAACATCGCTGCTTCAGAAATCCTGCCACCTTTTGGTGAAAACACACCTCAGCAAAGTCCTGGAGTTGGGAATTCTTCTTTAGTTAGAGTAACTGGAACTAGAACTTGGGAAAAGATAATATTTACCTTAGACAACATGTAAGGGCTGAAATATATTTGGTTAGTTTTCTATGTCAGTATATTGCTTATTCTGCTTTTTGGGATCTCTCTGACTTCTTATTTGGTAAGCAATATGTATACAGATGAACTCCTTTAGTTATTAACTCAAATAACAATCATACCTCTGTAACCACTGAATTTATTTCCATAATGACAGTGATAATGGTTACTATTACAGAAGTAAGAGCAATACAAAGTACAGATGTGGAGGCTCACTGACTCTTGGACTCTGTTTCTTATTTTTAGTCTCTAATGAAAAATGAAAAGGAAAAAAAAAGCTAGAAACCATACTGGTAATATGAATTATTCTCATAATGCTCAGACTATCTTGCATGTTTTAGTGAATGGTGGAAACTGATAATCTAGGAGACTGGACAAGATCTGACTTGACCATGATTTCTGTTTATCACTGGCACTTGGAAGTGGCTCTGATTTGCTTTCACATCTATAACGAACTTGTCTTCACCTGAGAAGATGGGGAGGAAGGTTAGAAGAGGCGAGAAGACAATTCTTCCAATTTACATTTGCCTGGGCAAATAATTAGTCCTTACACTATTTATTTTAAAGTTTTTATTTAAATTCCATTTTGAGTGCATGTCATTGTACGGGTTTTTACTTGTGTCTATTTCAGGAATTCAGTCAGAAGTTGCAGTCTAAGCAGTCAGCTCTTACCTCTGTGACTGAGAAGATGAACAAACTAACCCAAGGACAAGAATCACCTGAACACAAGGAAATAGAAGAACTGAGCAACCAGTGGCTGGACCTCTGCCTTCAGGCACACAGTTTGGTCATGCAGAGGGATGAGGATCTTCAGAGGACAAGGGATTACCATGATTGTATGAATGCAGTTGAAGTTTTCTTGGAAAAGCTCACAAAAGAGTGGGACAACCTGGCTAGGTAAAAAAGGAATAGCATGCACAAAGCAAATATGCATATATGCTGAAAGAGCTGTTTACAGAGTGTCTCTGAGTTGGAGCCACTAAAAATACTTTTTTTGCATGCTTAATTAAAGGCACACCTCCCTTATTAATTACAAGGCAATTAATTACTTCTCTTGAAATAAAGAAAGTTTGAGAAGCCAGATCTTCATTGTTTGTCTTTAAGACCAGTACTGATCAATCTCATCTCAGGGTATATAGCATTTCCTGTATTTCAACACTGTTCTCTATTTCATTTCCAACTTTTTCTTTTGTGTTTACTGTGTTTCATGAGTGCCTTTCATTGTGATATTGTGCTATATTTATTAGACTATTATATTAAAGCTTAGTTACTACTCCTAAATGTTTGTAGCTGCTTTGTATAGCATAAACTCACTAACTGCATGTAAAATTGTGAGTCTATTCCTGCTGCTATCACTCTTGTAGAACGAGATTCACTTCAACCTCAATACTTGTTGTTGTTCATATGTGCAATATAACCAGTGCACTCTGTAGTATTCATATAAATTTCCATGGTCAGTCTGATGATCATATTGCAGATAAAAGAGAAAGGAATAAATTCGTTAAACCTTTTAATTAATATCAAAGACTTGCATCTTGAAGTGATTCTGAAAATTGAAGGTCTTTATATCATATTGATTTCAGTATTTAATGGGCTTATAATTAATGCTGGCATCTCTTAAAAGTCTGTCCTGAAACAGAATCTAATAATTCATTTGTTTCCTGTCCATTTTGATCACAGATCTGATGCTGAAAGTACAAATGTGCACCTTGAAGCTTTGCAAAAATTGGCAATGGCACTACAGGAAAGGAGATTCGCTCTGGAAGATTTGAAAGATCAGAAACAGAAGATGATAGAATATCTGAATCTTGATGACAAAGAATTAGTAAAGGAGCAATTCAGTCATTTTGAGCAACGCTGGACTCAGCTGGAGGACCTTGTCAAAAGGAAAATTCAAGTTTCAGTTTCAACTTTAGATGAGCTCAGTGTGGTGCATTCCAAATTTCAGGAACTAATGGAATGGGCAGAAGAGCAGCAACCCAGTATCTCGGAGGCTCTTAAACAGAGCCCTCCTCCAGATTTGGCTCAGAGTCTTCTCATGGATCATCTTAGCATTTGCAGTGAGCTTGAAGCCAAACAGCTTGTTCTGAAGATGCTTGTGAAGGATGCTGACAGAGTGATGACCAACCTAGGGCTCAATGAAAGGCAAGAGCTGCAGAAAACAGTTTCTGATGCACAGCACCATGTTGCTTGTCTCAGCGATCTGGTTGGCCAGAGGAGAAAACACCTGAATAAAACACTGTCTGAAAAGACACAGTTTCTCATGGCAGTCTTCCAGGCTACAAACCAAATTCACCAGCATGAGAAGAAGGTAATGTTTCCAGAACACATTTGTCTGTTGCCAGAAGATGTGAATAAACAGATCAGGACTTGTAAGAATACCCAGGTTAACCTGAAGGCTTACCAAAATGAGGTCACAGGGTTATGGGCTCAAGGAAGGGATTTAATGAAAGAAGCAACAAATCAAGAAAAGAGCGAAGTGTTAGGTAAACTGCAAGAACTACAGAATGTGTATGACACTGTTTTACAAAAGTGTAACCAGAGATTGTTAGAATTGGAGAAAAATATTGTTTCCAGGAAATATTTCAAAGAAGACTTGGATAAAGCTTGCCATTGGTTAAAACAAGCTGATATTGTCACATTCCCAGAAGTCAATGTAATGAATTCTGATACTGAGCTATACAGCCAGTTAGCCAAATATCAACAGATTCTTGAGCAGTCTCCAGAATATGAAAATCTGCTACTTGCACTGCAAAGAGATGGTCAGGCAGTCCTACCATCACTTAATGAAGTGGATCATTCTTATCTGGATGAAAAACTTAACAGTCTCCCTCAACAATTCAATATTGTCACTTCTCTGGCAAAAGAAAAACTATATAAGGTTCAGGAAGCAATTTATGCTAGAAAAGAGTATGCCTCTTTGATCGAGTTGACAAGTAAAGCTCTGACTGAGCTAGAAGATCAGTTTATTAACATGGACAAAGCTCCAGCTGCTATTTTAGCTAAAGAAGCTGTGTCACTCCAGCAGGCCTACAAAGATCTCTCAGGTGAAGTGGTGAGCCTTGGTGCAGCAGTGGATGAGCTGAACCAGAAGAAGGAGGCCTTTCGGAGCACTGGCCAGCCATGGCAACCAGATGAGATGTTAAAACTTGCCACACTATATCACAAGTTGAAGAGGCAAATAGAACAGAAAATCAACATGTTGGAAGACACAATAGAAGCATGTCAGGAGCATGAGAAAATGTGTATGCAGTTTGAGGCACAGCTAGAGGCAGTAAAAAAGGAGCAGATTAAGGTAAATGAAGAAACACTCCCAATAGAAGAAAAATTGAAAATATACCATTCTCTGGTGGGCAGCTTGCAAGACTCAGGAAGTCTTCTGAAGCGAATAACTGAACATCTAGAAGCCCTTTCTCCTCAGCTTGACTCATCTGCCTATGAAACAACAAATCACCAAGTGCAGGCTTGGCAAGAGAAACTGAAGTCTTTGCACGCTGCCATTGTTGACACTGTAATGGAGTGCGAGAACAGACTTGTGCAAAGCATTGACTTCAAGACAGAAATCTGCCGCTCACTTGACTGGTTGAGATGGGTGAAATCAGAACTTAATGGAACATTAAATTTGGACCTCAAACTACAGAACATCCAAGAAGAAATCCGAAAGGTTCAGATACATCAGGAAGAAGTACAGTCAAGTCTAAGAATAATGAATGCACTGAGCAATAAAGAGAAAGAGAGATATATGAAAGCAAAGGAGTTGATACCTGCTGACCTGGAAAACACTCTTGCTGAGCTGACAGAACTAGATGGTGAAGTTCAAGAAGCTATACATGTGAGACAGGTTAGTGCACCCTCACTGTCATTAGTTTCTCGGTCATGAAGCTGAAAAAGGTGGCTCTGTGGCTTGATGTTTGCTTAATGTTTGCAATCATCATGAAAAGATTGATTTTAATAATCCTGTTGTTTGGGGTTTTTAAATGACCCAGGCTGCTGTGATTTTATGTTGGTGACCCTCTGTATAATTTTCCTTTTATTTCAGGCTACCTTGAATAAAGCATATAGCCTCTGCCAAAGGTACTACCAAGTGGTGCAGATAGCAAATGACTGGCTTGAAGATGCTCAGGAATTTTTACACTTAGCAAGGAATGGTCTAGATGTTGAGAATTCTGAGGAGAATCTAAGGAATCACATCGAATTTTTCAGCACTGAAAGTCAGTTCAATAATCATTTGAAAGAGTTACAGGGCCTTGTGTCTGAGATAGAGCCCTTTATACAAGCCACAGCAAGAGAACAGCTGGTACAGAATGTAGCTGCATTGGAAGAAAAGGCCAAAGGGACAAAGCAAGAAGCTAAAACTCAGCAAGAACAGTTACAAAGGTATATTCTTTCTCTTTTTTTGCTTTCATTTTAAGATCATCTTGTTGGTGATGGAAAAAAAGAGATCACCACAGTAATTGGAGTTTTGTAAATATTTGTGCTGCTTATGAGAGAAGTGGATACTGGGATTCAGAGCTCTTGGACTCTGTTTTCTCCTCTGCCCCTGACTGACTAGTTGTGTGATCTTGAGGAAGCTATGATACAATTATATTAAGCTTGGAAAAACACTGAATAGAAGAGTATGGAATTACTGTCCCATATTTCACCTGACACAAGACCTATACATAACGAAATGAAATCGAATCAGACATTTTGAACTAAAAGAAGTACCTTTCAACCATAACTATATTACTGATTATTCTTTAATGTTCTGGATTCCACATGTTTAGGGAAGGTTTAAAGCACAACCTTGGCGGTCACTGAGGAAAAGTCAAACAAGAGCTATTAAATGCCCAGCTATGGTTTTCAAATGTTTTTATATTGCATTAAGTTGTTCTTTCTGGAACTGTATTGTTTAAGGTGTGCTTCTGAGTGGCAGGAGTACCAGACAGCAAGGCAGAAGGTTATTGAAGTGATGAATGAGGCAGAGAAAAAATTATCTGAGTTCTCAGTAGCTAAAGCTGCTTCTTCTCATGAAGCAGAAGAGAAATTGCTAACACATAAGGTAAGGTACTGATAATTGCATTAATTTTTTTTCTTTCAAATAAAAGTAAATGTATGTTATGTAGATCCCTATTTGGGATAACATGAATTTGAGTTTTTACATCTTTTCCTGTAGCACTTATCTGTGTCATAACACACCAAAAGGTTTTTAGTGTAGTGGAAAACACACATATTATTTGTGGGGTTACCAAGACAGATATTTTTAATCACTTTTGAGCTTATTGTCTGTCTATGTGCCTATAACTGTAGAGGACTGCAAAGAGTCAGGAGGTTCCTAAAAGCCTTGAATGTGTAAGCATCAAAATTATGTACCCTACAAGAAATTCAGATCAATAGAAAGATCCATCTCCTTTGGATTGCATTGAACAGTTTTACTAGGACAGGAAGAGCTGGGGTTTAATATTAACTCTTGCTTAATCTAAAAGAAATGTAAGTTAAAAGAATTATCTTCTCTTAATACGGGCAGTTAGTGACAGTTCAGAAACACTGCCAGGTCTCCAGCTGTGTCTCTATGAAATCATGAGTCTCCCTTAAGAGTAACGTCATGTCTGCCAGCTTCATGAGAATAACTTCATATCCTTGGACATCTTACAATGTCCTTAAATACAAACATGAGATAAATGTATACTTAAACACCTGAATTGCTTCACTTATTTTTGGAGTCTAGTAGAGGTCAGTCTTTGCTGTGAGAAGGACCCTGAATGCTTATTTTCATCTCCTCAAGGGACTATTGAAGAAGAGAAAATCTGATCACACCAGATTTCTGCTGCTCTCAGAGTCGTGTATTTTGGACAAGTAGCTGCAGCTAATTTATTGCATACTAAAAATAAAATGAGACCTAGCCACCTCACTCAGCATAGAGTACCTCTTCTTTGTCTTTAGTGGATGGAAGTGGCTCCTATACGTGCATGTTGAATAGCAATGAGTTGTGTTGTAGAAAAAGAAAACAGTGTTTATTTTTGCTTTTTCAGACTCTTGTGTCTGTAGTGAATTCTTTCCAAGAGAGCATCACAGTCCTAGAAAAAAAGGCTTCACAGCTGGAAAAAGTTAGCAATGATGCCAGTAAAGCTTCCATAAGTAGATCCATGACAACAGTTTGGCAGCGCTGGACACGGCTCCGGAATGTAGCCCAGGAACAAGAAAAAGTTTTGGAAGATGCAGTGCAGGAATGGAAGGTCTTTAATGATAAGGTAAATTCTAGTCTTGGTAAATCCTCCTTTGTACATACGTTTTCACTCATTATGCTGTCTTATTAATCATCTCATCGTAGAGAAAACTGATAACAGGAACAACAGTGATTTGTTTTCCTCAGATCAGAAAAACACAGCTAGGGAAGAGCTAGATTTAGAATCACTGCCTTCAAAGTTTGTACTGTTCTTCTGTATGCATACATGTAGAAGAGTAAATACAGAGGTTTCTTGGTTTCTGGTGGATCTTTGGAATCTTCTCCTCTGTGTTTCCCTTCCCCAGATGTTCTATTCTAGATTATGTCAACCTCTTTTTTCTTATTTCTTCTTCTCCTCCTCCTCTTTCTTCCTTCCTTCCTTCCTTCCTTCCTTCCTTCCTTCCTTCCTTCCTTCCTTCCTTCCTTCCTTCCTTCCTTC
>JAWWEV010000115.1:56702702-56827185 GCA_035583235.1 Hafferia zeledoni
TACAATATTATTGGCTAGAAGAAGTCAGCTGTTAGCTAGCTCAGCCCAGCTCAAGTCAGCTGACAATTTTCAGGCCTGGTCTGAACTTTAAAACCTATATTTAGGCCCACCTGGCTAAAACCATAACACCTACTAAGGGCATGATTATGTTGTCTAAAGTTAGGTGTCTTGTGCTGTTTGATATGCTGCCTTCAGGTGCTGTTTCAGATGGGCACAAGATTTCTGCAGGTCCTGTTATAACTGCCCTTTCTGGATGGATGTACTAGCATCTTGATATGTCTCAAATATCATCGAGCACCTATGTTTAGATACTTGAAAACTGTCTTTGTTGACACTTATATTCTGCTATTTCCTTAATTTTATTCTTAAATGATATCTAAAATTTATTATCTATTAATTCAGATCAGTACTGAATCAGGCCAGGATTCCATAATGTAAGACCTACCTCTACAAAGGATTGCAATGAAAAGAATGAACATGCTTTTCCATGTCTCTGACATTTCTGTCCAGCATTTCTGTAGGGGATTGCTGTTAATGTAAATGTTTTTTATGCCTATGCAGTACCTGAAAGCATGGTAAACTGGTGTGAGACACAGGGAAAAGAATGGAAGCCTTTTCTACTTTCTCTTGACTTCCAAGTAACAAATTTTCCTTTTTTTTTTTTTAATCAATACAACAACAGAGGAAAAAATTGAATATTTTAATGGTATAATTAATATATTTATAGGGATTATTCTGCTGTCACCTACTACAGTTAAGCAGTACTAAATAGGAAAATATCTAAAGGCAACTAAGAGAATAGGCTATGAGTTCTTAGGACAATTACAGCTAAGATTAAAAATTGTCCTTCTCCACATTTGACTCTTATTTCACAACATTTATAGGGCATAACAGAAAGCAACCATAACAGTGTAATAGAGACATTTTGAAAAAGACTTCTTTCCATGACAAAAACATAAATCAGTAAACCATAGTTTATGAGCTGAAGGATTTGGGGTTTTTCAATTTTTTTTTTTTGAAACAAAATGGATATTTACATATAAATAAGCATAGTAGAAGTGACCCTTACTAGCTACAGTTCTCAGAGAAATATTGTAACAATTGAGTAAACTATTTGTAAATTCTTAGAAGAAAGCATGGAGATGAATAGAAACAAACATAGATTTATGAAGAAGGCAAATCATATCAAAAGTGACCAATTTTACATGAAAACAATATACCAATTTTTATATAATTACACAGTATGTCATATGTCTTTAATAATGTTGCACATTAAATTGTTATTAACACAGTTAATAAAGTTATCTAGTTAAAATACAATAAGTAGGTATAACACTGGCTGGAAAACTTACCTGCTGTATAATTATCAATGCTTTGCAGCCCAAAAAGTGGGATACATCAAATAGAGTTGTGTAGCTTTCTCCCCTGGACCTGGTGCTATTCAATGTTTTTCATTAATGAATTGGATATGGTTTAAAGATCGTGGCTTTTGGGATACTTAACACCATATTTACAGGGACTACCTGTAAAAAATAAGGCTACTTCCAACACAGTGGTAAATTGTTATGTTTGGACAGGAAGAACCAGGCATGTGTTCTGCTTCTGAGTGAGGGACTACTGGCTTCGGCACTCTGTTGAAAGGTTGTTTCATAATGCATTTCATGGAAATATGAGTGAACGGTATAACATTGTTGTGAAAGATCCAAACACTATGCAGAAAATAGTGTATAATTGTAAGGTGTGTGAAGTAGTCCTTTTGTTCTGCCTGGCAAGGTTTCAGCAGAGTCAAATTTTGCACTTGAAGAAAGTTGTGGACCAATGGGATAAAGAGCAGAGGATAGTGGGAATTGTATTATATGTATAAATTTGTAGAAAACGTGCATGAAAAAGGGTTATCCTAACATATGTATTCAGAGAGAATAAAAATAATTTGTTCTTTATCTCTGTTGCTAATGGGATAGTAAGTAAAATATTGAAACTGCATCAAATGGTGACTTCATGTTAGATCATCAGAAAAAAACTTTCTGCAGAAAAAGGGTACTGAAATAATGGAATATGTTGCCTGTAAAGTGGGACTCCATTGCTAGTAGTCTTTACAAACAGTCTGTAAACAGGAGACAGTTATGTCCTGTCTTATTACAAGAAGTTGACTAGAGGACACCTTCAGTTCCTTTCTAGGCCTTGAACTCTAGGAAATTAGTTTTATAAAGTATATGCTGTATTTGATATTGAAAAAGTACTTAATAACTTTGCCTTTGCAATGTTTTTTCTAGACTGCCATATAACTGGTATTTTTATCCAATATTTTAAACACTTAAAATTAACTGTTAAAGCTACAGATTAGTTTTCTCACTGTCTGTAAGGGGGATGTAGCTACAAAATCCAGACACATAATAGTGATTTCTTTTTTTCTTATTATTGATCTCTTATTGAAATGTATTGTGTTACAGGACATGAAGAAATTTGAAGTTGAGGTGAGAGCCTTGCAGGCTGCTCTGGAGCAAGCCCAAGCCACATTGACCTCTCCAGAGCTTGGACATTTGAGCTTGAAAGAGCAACTTTCTCACAGACAGGTAAAAGACAAGGACCTCAAAGTTAGCATTTGAGAAGTATGAGCTTACACAAAGAATAATGAGTGTTGGTGAGACTAATTGTTTCTTAGGGGAGTCACTCAGAGTGTAGCCCAAAATTACTGCCAACAAAACAGGAAAAGGATGAAACAGGAATAATCATTCCCTCAAAGGAATGCTTGAAGTATAATCCTTTTTGAGTCTGTTCTTAGGTTGATGCAATTCTGAGAAGTGTGGATCCAATCCATTTAATCTATATTAATTATAGTAATAAAGCCCAATTCTTATCTAATGCTTTTGGTTAACAGGTTCTTAAGGTACTTCAAAAGGAAATCTAGATTCTTATCTGCATTTTGCAGATAGAGATGCAATGATTTAATGTGTTGCTATCTCCCCCCAAAGTAATCTGGAGATCTTGAGAAAATTCAAGTTTCCTTAAGCCCAGTTATATTTTTGTATGTTTAGTTGAGTTACCTCTATATGATACTGCATCTTGATCTACTACAGAGATGTGTCAGTTTGTTGTGTTTGGTCTCAGTCTCTTGACAAGAAAAATAGGACAAGTTACAGCTTTCTGAGTTTCTTACAAAATGTTTTTTTTCTGCAAGCTAATGTGGAGATTTAACTGTCTCAGTCTCCCTGAAAACTGAATGTCAACAGGTTCACTGTAGGATTAAAATCTACAGAAAAACATATGGATGAAAGGTGAATTTGCACAGCTTTTCAATTTCATTAAAATATAAATGTTTTATTCTGGGGACTGGCAGTCAGATTTCATAATGTGGCCCTGAAGAGTGTAAGTAAGTGAAACACATCACTCTTAGTAAGAATGAAGGAATATGGAGTTTACACTAGTTTTTTATGTATATTCTTTGTCTTGGCTTTAGCAGGTCTCACAGTATGAGTTTCTTTCATAGATAAGGAGGCTGTAGCCCCTTCCCACCAAACTAGAGAGGGTGTCTTATAGAGTGTAGGGCTGGCATGCAGCCCCCAAGGTGCCTCTGGGTGCTGATTGTATAATAATAAAGGCACTCCTTGTATGAGGAGAGGCCCCATCAGTGATGTCTAAGAAATAGGTCATTATACCAAACCTCTGGTTAGATTACATCCACCATATGTCATGAAACCACAGAAATAAAAAACAAACCACAATCCTCTCATCAGTATGCACTTCAGACCCACATAGCTATCTTTCTGCATGTGGCATAGAGGAAGGGAGATAACTAGTCTGTCTATCCCTTTTGCCTCATCCATTGTCTAGCTGATTTATATCTATGGAATTTTAGATTTTCTAATGTGCTAAGGCTCTTTTCATCAACTTTGCCCTTTTCTTTGTTTGTTTGTTTTGTTTTGCTTTTCATATCTGTGAATACATTAAACTCCCCAGTGAAGATAAAAAGAATAGTGATCAAATCTATTCTTCACTCATTGCACTTAGACCCTTCTCATGCATATGAACAGACAGCTTGAATGGACGTTGTATATGGATTAGACACTATTAACAAAGGCACTAGGTTGTCACTATTCAAAGAAAAAGGTTTCTGTATAGCTGTGTTCCTTTCTATTTGATTGCATTGCTGGTTTGAAAATACACTTCTGTGTCTCAGCAGGGAGTTCCACTAAGATTTTAACATTAAAATATATGTATACATAAATGAGTCCTGTGCTGCTTCAATTGTGTATTTTATAAATCTGTTTTCTCAAATCTGTTACTAGAAATCTTTTGTACTTAGGTACTTAGAAACAGGTACTACTACTCTTTTTAATTAATTATTTTTATGCCTAGTATATGGGGGGTTTGCTTAACTAATATTTAAAAGAGTGCTCATTTCACAATGAGCAACTCTGGAGAAAGTGTGTTCTGATTATATTAAATTTAGAAAATAGATAATCAATTCTTTTATTTCTTGAACTTATCATTATTTGTCTTTGGCTGTATGAAGTGGTCTGGGACTTCTGCGAAATTGGCTTACTGTGGCACTGACTTTGTTTCTAGCATCTGTTGTCCGAAATGGAGTCACTGAAGCCAAAGGTTCAGGCAGTACAAGACTGCCAGAGTGCTTTGAGGATTCCTGAAGAGGTGGTCACGGGCCTGCCAATGTGCCACAGTGCCCTCCGGCTCCAAGAGGAGGCCAGCCGCCTGCAGCATACTGCCATTCAGCAGTGCAACATCATGCAGGCAAGTGCAACTCCATCTCATAAGTTACTCAGGGTAACTTGAACAGTGACATACAAATTGTGATGGAAACACAGAATTTCCTATATCTTTTCTGTAGTACCATTAAGAATGTCCCAATAAGATTCACTCATTCCTGATTTTAACATTCATGATCATATTAATTGTTGATTTACTTGTCTGACTCTCATCTTGTTTCTCTCCCTGATACTGCTTTGATTTTTTAATGCTACTAGGATTAACTAGACAAATAGCTAATATATGATTGTATACAGGTTAATTTTATAATATATGTATAAAATTTAATAAAATTAATACATCTTTATAACATCAACGCTTCTAAAGATTCCATAAAACTATTGACTTAATTAAATAACTTTCTAGTATAAAAATAATTATTTTTATTCTCTTTATTTAAAATTTATACACGTTTGTTTTCTGATTTTGGAATCATTCAACATCTATTAAATTTGCATTTTCAATTTTTCCTAAATATAAATAAACCAGGGAGTTTATTGATTTTTTGGATTCATAATTAAACATGTAAAAGAAGAGAATAAGCTTCATTTTCCTGATATTTAGTGGTAGGAAAACACATAGTGATCTAGGGTACAAGTACAAAATTTCAAGTTAGATAACAGAAGAGATTTTTGATGATTAAGGGTAATTAATAATACGTAAATACAAGGAAGGATACAATGTCACACTGAAAGTTTATAAAGGGTCTCAAACAAACTGCTGGTGAATCTAAGATAGAAAGAACTGACATTACACTGGTAGGATAATGGTCTGAAACCCTCTTTGTATTCCTCTCCCTGCTGTATTTTCTGTAAAATCTAAGCTTTTCTTACAGTCTTTCCACTTCATAATGAATTCTTGAAGTGAAAAAGCAGATGAAAATGCAAAATCATGAGACTAAGTAATGACATATTTTCGTGGGTATGTTTGGTTCAGGTACTTGTTGGAATCAAAAGTTACACCTTATAGCAAAAAATCTGAAATGTTATGTGAACTGTTTTCTCAGGAAATAGTTAATAATAAATGAAACCATTAAAATCTTTGCAATTCACAATATTTAGGAACAGACCTTTTCCTGATTATACTGCTCCTTTGCTTACTAAGATGTGAGTGCCAGATAGATGTAAATTTGCTCTGCTTCAGAGGGGAAATCAGTCATGCCTGGACAAAGTAAAAATTTATTTTCATAGACACTCATTTTTTTCCCTGTCTAGGAAGCGGTAGTTCAGTATGAGCAGTATGAGCAAGAAATGAAACATTTGCAGCAAATGATAGAGAGTGCCCATCGTGAGATCCAAGGCAAACCAATAGCAACGAGCAACATCCAGGAACTCCAGGTCCAGATTTCACGTAATGAGGTATGAGACTCAAAATACTTCAACATGGGCTCAATGGCAGCTTTTTGACCCAAACAACTCTTCATGAGCAATGGTCTTAAGTTAGCTGGGTAACTTTTCAGACTTACTCAAAGGTAGTTGATCAGATAGGAAACTCCTGCTATTGGTACAACATAGAGAATTCATTTGTTTATTCAGTTTATTCAGTTAGGTATGTCATAATCTTCAGGCAACACTGTGATAAACAAAAGTTTTGCATAATTAAGGGACAGTTAGCATTGGAACTTGACTGAGGAGAGTCCCAGCAGTCAATGTTAAGCAGTTAGTGAGATAATCACTACTAGTTTGGTGATTCACATGTATGTGTGTATGCATGTATATCCTAAAGTACTTGTTCATTTTTGTCCCAGTAACATTCTGTAAAAAACACCAAGGGACCTGAATCTCACAAAAACCACAATAGATTTGGAGGGAAACTGCACCATTCAACGCAAAGGCCCTTTTAAGTCTTTGTTGAAGGAGTTTTGTGCTGTGGAATTGTGGGTCCTGCCCACGAACTCATTGATCATCAGCCCTTGAATAAATCAGGATAATCTCTGTGCAGCCTTCTTGCTGTATTGACTTGAGGTCTTCTGAGCCCCTTTCTCCTTCTCCGGTCTGTTGTGTACTTCTTGTGATAGAAAATGCACACTGATCTTCATGTGTCACTTATGGCAGTAGGTGGCACCATTTCTTTACCTTTGAATTAAAGCTATCTGTTCTGTTGGGCATGTTGTCCTGTGGTATGTATATGTGTTTCTCATTTTCTAACCAGTTGTTACAAAAGTTACTTAGTACAATTTCAAGATCATAAACAAACATTTCTGGTTTTTTAGAACTGAATTGATAAATGCCACTATTCTCTACTCAAATGTTCAGGAATAGCAAATGCAGGAGAGTGACTTCAATGATACAGGGTAATATTGCTGGAGTGGCAGGAAGGAATTTAAAATGGGGCAGCTTGAAGTTTTACCTGCATTTGAACAAGTTTAGTAGCTAGGAGTTTTTCTAGACATCTGCAGGAAGACAGCAGCTTTACTCTAATGCACGTGTTGGGATGAGCCAGAATGGACAGGTTTCATCCTTGCAAGCCTTCCACATTTATGGGTAAAGAGTTTTGAAAGACTGAGATATGCATATTTTTGGCTCTTGTTTGACTGCTAAATTCCTGTACAAAAACATAACATTAAATGGATATTCTAAACCATATATTATTATACTACTTTAAAAGGCAAGTCTGTCAAGTTGCTTGTTAAGTGCTTTATTAATTTAAGAAAATATCATTTACCAGATTCCTTGTTGAAGCCTGCATGAAAGAGAACTTCAAGGAATATCTATAGTAGCTGTATTTAGATTAAAATAAGAGGAAGAAAGTAAAAGGAAAGTACCTTTTTATTTTTAGGACATTTGTATTAATGTTCATGTATCTAACTAGGTACTATGCTTACTGTGCCATGTGTCTCTAGAATTTCAGAAAAGAATGGGGGCAAGTATCTCCATGTTTGTGAATTATTTTAGTGGATAATATAGTACCTCATAGGACATTGCTTTTATAAGTTGTGGGTGTTGGGGTTTTTTTGGCAGTCACAATTTTGTGTGCTTTCTCTTTTCCTTGTTTGCAGTTGAAAGAGGTATTGTAGATACTTAGTGCATTGGGCATGAATACCACAAATGTCATTTCACCTCAGAAATGTTGATGGAGTTAAGTGGGTATACTGAATGAAATCATTTTCTACTAAGCCTCAGATATGTCATTGAGCATTAGTGAATGACTGGTATTTGCCAAACAGAGCAAATAACTATTCAAGCTTATTAAATGTGTGGCTTGATTTGATTGTAGCTTGGATTTTCATTGCCCTAGTTGATGTTTTATAATCAAGACTGCTTAGTCTCCAAGGTAAGCCTTGGAGCACAAAGAGAGGTCCTTTTGTGCCTAACATGCCAGATAGTGGCCAGGTGCCATTGAAACCCAACCAGTAAAGTGACATCCTCAGTCTTTGTACTGTTTCAATTTCTAACTCTGTATTTCTTGCTATGAGTGTTCTGCATTGTAATTTTGAGGAGGTTGCTTACTGGAAATGTTCTACAATCCAAAATATCTTTTAATTTTACCAGCCTGAAGCAGTAGTCTTATTTACTTTTGAAAAAATATTGTAACAAAATTATTATGGCTATTATATCTTGCAACTTCTGTTGCTATTTTTCCTTGAAAACTCGTGTTTGTTAAAGAAATAAAAGCAGATATAAAAATAAAGTAGAAATACATATATGAACAAATAATCACTGATTTAACAGGCAAGCTTATACAAGTGTTTTCACTTTATAGATCAAAATTCTGACTTGTTACTGAGCCTCTAGGGAGACAGGAACAATAGATTCAGCAGAAATGTGAAACTCTTCCACCATTTCTTATTTTAAGTATAATAATTGAAAGCTTGAAACTGGACACTGAGTGAGGCAACAATGAAGGGTAGGAGAGAACAGCCATAAGTCTGTTCATCTTTCTTTTCTGACAAAACTTTAGATTATATGGTGTTTGGCCATTCAAATAGACCATCTCATAACCACAAACCTCCACAATTTCAAAATACACTCTGCTTTAAGCCAGATTCCCCAGCTCTTTTTAAAGAAAGGTTAGTCCTGTGTGCTGCTCAGCTTTTAACTCTGAAGGCTTACACAAAACCAAAACAAGATTAAAATACAGTTATCCAAACAGTGGCAAAAAACTATGCAGTCTGCATTTAATCTTATTATGTGGCTGATTGTTCCTATAACATTTGATGCTGTTAGACCGTGTGAGTTATTGTTTGAACAATTCATTCTTTCTGATGAGAGCTGAATGGGGCATTTTTTATAGTTGTGGTTACATGACCTCATTTCCATGGCATGCACTATGCGGGGGAGCTTCATCTTCCTCAGATAAATGGAAGTAGAACAGGGGAAAAAAAAAATAGGGCAGAAGAGGGAAAGACGTTCCCCTTTGCTGCAGTCTGAAGCTTACAGACATCGTCTCAGGTTCAGGATGGATGCGAATGTCAGGTGTCCCTCCTTCTCTCCCCTTGCGGTTGTTATGCACACAGAGCCTTTCGCAGCCCTGTTCCGGTTTCGCTCCCAAGCTGTTGGCTCTGCGGTTTAGCTGTGCAGCCAGACGCAGCTCGGCTTGTTCCCTCTGCTATCAACATCCTGCTCGTCAGCGAGTGCCGCGGCTTATGCGGGGTTTCTGAGCGGCAGCGCTGTGATGTTATTGGCTGGGGTTGGAGGGGGAGAGCTTGACTTCACGACCAAAGCTGAAATGCTACGGGTCTTGTGGCCTTTACAGGCTGCCTCTGCAATAGGAAAAAAAAATGTTTCCTCAGGAGCTGGCTCAGAAGATCAAAGGATACCAGGAGCAAATTGCTTCTTTAAATTCGAAGTGCAAGATGCTGACAATGAAAGCAAAACATGCCACCATGCTGCTGACAGTGACAGAAGTGGAGGGGCTGTCCGAGGGAATGGAGGAGCTGGATTCAGACCTGCTCCCAGGACACCCCGCTCATCCCTCGGTGGTTATGGTAAGCAATGCACTGGTCTCTGTGCTGTTTATCCGAGCTGCTTGCTTTCACATCATTACAACACTCCTGTGTAGCAAATTGCCACAGCTCACATCTATGTTTTGCTTTTGAAATGGCTGGAGTGTGGCAAAGCAAGGGAAGTTGCAGCTTCCCTTTACTGTATTTTGCTTTATATGGGTTTTCAAGACTTGTTGAAGAAGTTACTTAACAGACACATAAGTGAAATTTGGCTGTAATAATATGCAAATATTGTGCCTTTTGTAACTGTCAGATGCAAGAGCAAATGCTAAGAAATTAATGAGTTGCAGGAATAAGGGAAAAACAGGATAAATATTGTTTCATAAGATGTTGCAGTGTATAGGTTTTTCATACTGTATTTTTAAAACCCTTGTATTAAAATGTTGATGTGGTAATTGACAGTGGTCTGCTATATTCTCAGTTCAGTGTTTTGGAAATGAAAACTACGTTCTGTCATAGGCAGAGTTTCAGTGATTTTGCTTTTGTTTCTCACTGGCTATCATTACAAACATTCTGCTGATGCTACTGGGATTTTTGTCTGAGTGAAAATAGAGTGCCGATTTCAGGATTTATCACTGTGTGACAACACTGGGGGAGGGAGAAAGATATGTTGTTACTGGATTGTGTCTTTTATATTTCAAGTCTATTCCTTGTTGTTCTAACTGGACCTGGATAATGAGGCAAATACTGCATTATTCTGTAGCTCTCCGTAGCATTTCTGTATGCACCAGTGATTGTATTAGAAGACATTTAAGCAAACCCGAATTTGTTTTTACTGAGTTGCCTGCCACTCAGGGTAGGGGTAGGGTACAGGAGAGCGGGTTCATACTGAAGTTTGACAAGTATATAAGACTATTTATTCAACCAGATTTCTGAACTGGTAGGTGTAGGAGCATGAAGCATGACTAAATAATGTCATAGTTATTCTGGCCATGTGTTGTTTTGATCTCAGTCTAAGCCAAGCCTAAGTTGAGGTAACTGATTTTCTTCCTGTGCTCTGGGGTTGCCTTTCCTGTGGCAGATGACTGCTGGTCGCTGTCACACGCTGCTCTCTCCTGTCACTGAGGAGTCTGGGGAGGAGGGAACCAACAGTGAGATTTCTTCTCCACCTGCCTGTCGCTCTCCTTCACCTGTGGCTAATACAGATGCTTCTGTTAACCAGGTACCTTCCTCTTGGCATTCATTCAGCATTAATCTCAGGCATATGTGGTTCCATTCCACAGGTGGTTTATTTAATCATCTGAGATAATATTTACCTATAGCTCCAAAAAGCTGAGGCTTAATGTCTAGCCAAACTGAACTTTGAGATTCTATTTCAAAATGGATACAGATATTGACTTCTGAGTTTAAATCGTGTAAATCTGGTGTTACAGCTATTCATTATTTTTAAAAGTAAGTTTCTAGTGACAGTTGCTAAGTTCTTCCATGTCACTAGCATTTTCTATTTATAACCTAATTTTTATTTTCTCAGTAGTGCTCAATGGAATCTTGCATCCTGAGAAAAAATGCCTTTGTGTACTCCCCATAATGAAACATTGCATTATGTCCATACACATCTATCTTATTGTACCATTGCCATTGTGACTTTGAAGTCACAGCCTGATAACCTCCACTTAATACCATTTCAGTTATTAACTTCTGTTTGGGTTTTTTCATGTATTGTTCATTTCAACATTGTTCATTTCCATGAAAGTCTATCTTAAGTGCTAGTGAGACATATCATTGAAGTAACTGAAGTTAGATTTTAAATCAAAACTGAGGGCTTTTGTGCTTTTATTAGGAACAAGTGTACATCAGCATTGATTAAAATGTAACCATTGAGCCAGTACATTGAGCATCATGCACATGAAGGCCCATATAAGATGTTAAACTTTAAAGGTTTAGAAATGAGCCTTAGAAGCCATCACCACCTTCACTGTTCTGGATTTTGTGGTTTATTGGTTGGTTTTGCATTCGTGACTGCTTCCAAAATTGACTACTGCTGACTTAAAGGATAGAGCGTGTTGTGTTGCATTTCTGAGTAGAATAAAGAAGTTTGAGCAAGGTGCCTATTGATTCCTCCTGCTAATTTCAGAAATGCTTATGGTACTATAGAAGTTGCTAAGGTAAGATAATAAGAATGGAGACAAAATCTTCAATGACATACTAAAAAATTTGGGTACTAAATTAGAAGGATTTTTCCAGAGCTCTGTCATTTTAGATCATCAGAAATTTCCCTGTAAAGTTTACTTACAGTAGAAAGGCAATTATATATTTCAACACAGAAGTGTTATGACGCCATTAAGCTGTGAAGGAGTTGAAGCACCAAGAGCAGCTTGCTTACTATTAACTGAAACTCCTCTAAAAACAACAGGGTGAGGAGGAACTATAAAGGTGTTAACATTAGAAAGACTGAGAATTTCATAGTGTATAATGTATTGGCAATAACTAATCGCTAATAGTCCAGAAATGCAATTTGTTTTGATGTTTAGCAAAATTAGACACTTCATCTGTGCTGCAGTACTGAGTGAGAATCCTAAATCTTCTTTCTCTTTCCCAAGGGTATAGTTTATTAAAATTTGACACACTTCTTAAAACTTGTTTTCCAGGCACAGTGCTTTTGAATTGAAAAAGCTGAAGTGTTGGCACAGAGCCCTGTAGTCTACAGCTGATCCTGTGATTGAAGTCTTAAGCATTGGGTCACTGTTAAATGCTTTTCTATCTCTTGTACACAGCCTACTTAACGATTCTTTCCCCTTCCCTAGATGAAAACTCACCTACAATGCAACAGCCATTGTTACATATCTTATATTATCTAAACACACCCTTTGGCACTACATCCTAGCAACAAAGCTTGACTACTGTTCATTGGCTAATTTTCAAAAAAACAGCCATGAGATATTAGGCGTTTATAGGGGCAACAAAATCTGTTACTTGTATGAACATCTGGTTTCCTAATACCATCATGTGAAAGCTCTGCCAAAGAGAAACTGCCATGTTGCATATTCCAAAAAGGACTTGAAAAGACGGAGTAAGGAATTGCTTTTCCCACTCTGTGAAAATAAGCCCTTTATTCTGAAAATCACATTGAGAGGTCATAGAAGCACAGTGTTTCTGTTGACCTTAAGAGAAGACTAGCTAAGGGCTGGAGAGTAGCTGCAGGCAAGGGAAAATGAGAAGTTGCCCCCACTGGTGCAACTTTTCACCGTGACTTTGAAACATCACTTGTGGTCAGAGTAAAAAATTCTGAAATTGCAGTACTGAATGCTGTGCTAAGCTGTTACCTATTCCCTGTTGCTTCCTGGAATCATAACACTTTCATCATTAAATTTTTCAAGTTTCCCAATTATTGCCTTGAGGAAGTACGTCATGTGACACTTTTGGACAGTTTGATGTGAGTTATATGGTTTCTATGCTCTTCCAGAGCTTGTTTCGTTTTATTCGCATATGGCATTAGATAACATATTGATGTTCAGTTGCACATTAGGATCCTAATTATATGCTAAGCTCTGGTACCTCAGAATTAGTCTTATGTAATACCTAATTATTATACATCTATTCAGAATCACGGAATGGTTGAGGTTGAAGGGACCTCCAGAGATCATCTGGTTCAACACTCTTCCTCAAGGGTGCATACAGAGGTTGTCTGGGACTAAATTCAGGTGGATTTTGAGTGTCTCTAAGGATGGAGACCCCACAACTCCCTGGGCAACCTGTCCTAGTTCTTAGTCACCCTAACAGGTTTTCATGATGTTCACCTCCTGTATTTCAGTTTGTGCCTACTACCTCTGGTCTTGTCACCGAGCACCAGTGAAAAGAGCCTGGCACTGTCTGCTTTGCACCTTCCCTTGTGGCAGCATTTTTCACTGTCCAAATAATGTGATGCTAACTGTCAAACATGGTTTCAGTTTTAAATAATCCTTGTCATCAAGTCTGCTTTCCTGACCTAAGTATAGATACTGTACAAGTTTCCCTAGTTTTGCATTTTCTGTAGATCTTTTTAGTTGTCATCTGCAACAGTTGAAGAATCCTCATGCATCAAGCATAGGAGTTCTTGAGAGAAACAATTGCCTTGTGAATTTTCAGTGGTGGTTTGAACATTTGACCATTTTCTTAGCACTTTTGTCCCCTTTTCCCAGTATCTTTTATCCATTGGTTGAAACTACCTGGTACTTCATACTCTTTCCTTACATCATTTACTAGTCCTTCATATTCTGTTTATGTTCTTCTGTTGCCTTTCTGTGATAGTGTTCATTAGGGTGATATTCTTTGCCACCTACAGTACCATAACCCACTGTCTTTTGTGATGGGATTTTTCCATGTGTAGTTGTGATGATGCTGGAACAATACTCGGATTTGTAGCACTCCCCTCACAGCCTTTCCATGATTGTCCACAGTTGCCTTCTGCAACACCTAGCTAATATGAACATGAACAAACTGCATTCAAAATCTTCATCCTAGCAAACTTCCAAACCATTCTCAGTGTATTACTATTAAATATTGATTTACTGTGTTATTCAGAGGTTTCCTGGTGGTTTTGGCTTTGTGGGCTTTATTTTAATGGACATAGGCAATGGGGCAGTATGGGGGCAGATAGGATGTAGTATCTTTCTTTTTTGAAAGTGCAATAATGTACTTCATGCTTGTAGGACATTGCTTATTACCAAGCCTTATCTGCTGAACAGTTGCAGACAGAAGCTGCTAAAATTCAACCCAGCGCCTCAGCCACTCAGGAGTTTTATGAACCAGGCTTAGAATCAGCTGCTAGTGCCAAATTGGATGATTTGCAGCGTTCTTGGGAAACACTGAAAAATGTGGTAAGTTTTCATCTGGAGGGTTCAAAATAATTTGCCATCCTGTAGGGAATAAAATTCAAAGAACTGGCTCAGCTAATAATCTTCTCTGCAATTTTTTTTTCAGATAGTAACTAGAATTGTTATTTGTGATATTATATTATTTTTGTTCCTTATTTGAAAGCCTGTGCAAGATGAACCTCCATTAAGAAAAAATGAGAGTCATTAAAGCTGATAGTTGTCTTCAGAAATACTGGCTATTGTCAGACTATATTACATAACTTAACAATCATGCTGCATGAGTTGGCAAAAAAGGCCCAAGAATCCAGTTTCTCCAAATACTGAGTCAGCTTAACACATTTCTGCATAGTAGTGCAGCATAATCATTCAGTGATGTCTGAAAATGGTTATAGTTTTCATCACATGCTGTAAATTTTAATTCATTGCAAAGGCAAAGTAGCTGTTATGGGGTATTAAGAACTATGTGTCTAGCAAATAGTGCACATCCATGCTTTAGTGTGTAAAATCTAAAATAAGGCACAGAAATGTGCCTGGATTTTCCCTGCTTTATTAAAATCCATTTTTTTCCAGCAACAGAACCTAGAATTAGTTTGATGATATTTAAACAGATAAATATTTTCAATAATTTAAATACAGATGTTTTGCTTTATAAATTATACTTTTGAAAACTTGTTGCAAGTTTTTGGCTTTAGCTTCCTGAGCTTAGGAATATATGAAGCAGACTAAAGAGCAAATCCTGTATCAGAGAACAGAATTTATACCTTCTACTCTTCTTCAGATCAGTGAAAAGCAGCGCACTCTCTATGAAGCTCTGGAGCGTCAACAGAAGTATCAGGACACACTCCAGTCTATATCCACAAAAATGGAGACCACTGAAATCAAACTAAATGAGAGTTTGGAACCAGCCAAAAGCCCAGAAAGCCAGATGGCTGAGCACCAGGTAAAAGCTGACATGTGAGAAATAGAGGGAGAGCATGCATTACCTGCGTATCTTTCATTCAGTTCATTTTAGACAGTAATGTTCTTCATGGCTGAATGCCTGAAAGACATGCATTAGTTGTATGAACCTTCTCTGTTACATGTATGTCTTGCCTTCCTGGGCTTCTTGCTCTTGTAAAGGTGGGATCATGGGGATTCTTTTAATAAGGAGCCTTTTTTAAAAAGTAGAATAGATCATAGGAGTTTGTCCAATTGAAATTTTCGGCAAAATCTTTTGTCCAAGATTGTTTACAGTGACATCTACACTTAGTGTTCTTCAGCATCAGTGCTGAAGAATATTTATAATGTTTCCAAATATACTAAGATGTTACCAATACTGATGCATTGTAAATTGATCAAAATATAATCTTTGCCTTGTTAAACAAAACGAACATACCAAAGCACACAAAAAATCCCTCCTAAGGGAAGTCTTGAGAAACAATGCTCTGAATAATAAGAGAATACTTTATCAAATAAACAATCTGGCGTACGTGCCTGTTGTAATTATCTAAGCCTTCTATCTAATAGCTTGAAACTCTCTGGTGGGGCCAGTTCTCATTTCTGTAGAAATTCCATGATGAAAAGGATGTTCTCTGTCTGGTCAGTAAGTTTTAGGCCTGAAGCTAATTGATGCCCCTATTTTTATCTCACAAACACTTACTTACTTGTTCATTATCTTTGCTGTGTCTACTAGAATACCCTGCAGGTAATTTTTTGGAAGAATAAATCTTTATTTGTAATATTTCACAAATAATTACTTTTCAGGATATGTTTGAAATTCAAGATAAATAATTAAATCCATGTTTAGGTTATCATACATTACATATGATCCTAGCTTAAGCCTCTAAATGCAGGACTCAGTCCTTTAGAATTCTGTCTCTACCAAACCAGCAGTGATACGTCACACTACCCTGTGTTCCTCTTGCTTCCTTGGGATAGTCCTCTTGAATTTTATACTGAGTCTACGCCTTCTGAAATACTTTCTCCTCACTGATAAATGAAGCAAATGCATTCTGTCCTCTCATTTCTAAATAGGCTTTGATGGATGAGATTTTAATGTTGCAAGAAGAAATCACTGAACTTCAGACATCATTAGCCCAGGAGCTTGTTTCAGAACCACTGGATGCAGAAGCTGCTGATCAGATGGCATTGCAGTCCACTCTCACAGTCTTGGCAGAACGAATGGCCACAATTCGAATGAAGGCATCAGGAAAACGACAGCTATTAGAGGTACCAGAACAAACATCCCCAGTGTTCTTTGTCACGATAAAAAAAAGTAATTTTCAATTCTGCTCATTTCTCAGAATTTGTTTCACTAATAAGTTATTGCTCTTTTTTAGTGAGGGCTCATCTTAATGCTAGGTGACAAGTAACCAGAAGGTACTTGGAAACACGCTTTTTATATATATGTATATATAGATATATAATGAAGTCATGAAGTGCAGATATTAGAAGTCATGTTATCTACAGTAAACTTTGGAGCAGTCACCTCTCCAAGCTGGGAGAAAAGACAAGAGGGAAAGCTTAAAACAAGAAATAACACCTCTTCCAAATTTTTGCATTGTTGTCTACACTCATCTTCCTAGTGATTTGCATGCAAACCTTTTTAATGGAAGACGAACACCTTAATTTCTTTATCTACCAGCTTTACCAAAAATCTAATACTAAGGTGATTTTTAAAAAGTCCTTTACATAGGAATGTTGCTGTGTTTATTATACAGATGAGAAAATGAAGTAATTTTAAAGCTGATTACAGTTAGGTTGCTTTGAGCACTGCAGGGCAGCTTTAAAGAACTCCAGCAGTGAATTCACAAACACATCAACTACTGCCTTCGTAATTTCCAGCATCAATTGATTCATATTGGGTCTGTGGATCTAAGATGTGATGCTTAATTGCCAGCTGGGGTTGTACTAAGATACTGGATTACAGGAGAGTCTCAGGGTGCTTCAGCTGCTTTAGTTACATCCAGTCACCTGGAACAGTGAACATGTCATTCGTAAATATCTTCGTAATTCTTAAAAAACTGAAGTTGCACCAAGTTTTTCCCTCTCAGAAAGAAAATAGCTTTTAATTACAAGTAAGGGATTGGAAGTTGTATTGGGGATCTTACTTTTTGTAGCTTGCACCCCATACAGGATCTAACAAAATTCTTGATAGTACTTAGGAGGAGATGCTATCTAATAATTTCAAGATAAAGCATGAGTTAAGTATATTATATTAACTGTGGTTAGGATTCTGGCTAGGAAATCTGTACTTTATGTAGACAATATTCAGTAATTTAACCTGTGTACTTCATAAAGTCTTCTAGAACACTCCAGAAAAGTAAATGTAGAAATAAAGGTAGATCAGGTAATGAAAATACTTTGCTGTTGAGGGTGTGGACTTGTTAATATTGTTCTTTCTGTGAACCTAATTTAAATAACTAGAGCTTGAGAACTGTTCAGCTCTGGATTATTTGAGACACCTAACAACTATCATTATTCTTTGGATTATTCTAACATGAAATTTTGAATTTTCCTATTGAAACTGAGCATTCTGAAAAGCTGTGAAAACACTTCCCTGTGTGAGGAATTTGTCCTGTGCGTTCAGGTCTGAATTTCCTTATAAAGTGCTGTAGGTTGACCCTGCCAGCAGCCAAACACCCACCCTCACTCCCCTCTCCTGTGAGATGGGTTAAAAATAGAAGACTCATGGATCAAGATAATGACAGCTTAAACAGAGTAAGGAAAAGCTGTGCATGTAAGCAAGGGAAAATGAGGAGTTTATTCACTACTACCCCAACAGCAGGCAGATGTTTCCTGGAAAGCTTAGCATGTGTTGCTTAGGAAGACAAACACCATATCCACAACTACTCTCCCTGTTTTTCCCTGAGCTTTTATTGCTGAGCATGATTTTATATAGTATAGCCTTTTGCCCACCCCTAACCTAATGGCCTTTGTGAGGGGCAGTTAGAAAGAAAGCTTTAACGCTGTGCTAGCATTCTTTAGCAGTAGCCAAAACATTGCTGTGTTATCAGCACAGATTTAACCACAGCTGCAAAGTACTGTACAGACTGCAGTGAAGGTAACTATCCCAATCAGATTCAGTACAATCTTTTCCCCTTGTTCCATAGCATTTGTAGCATGCTTAGGTTTCACATTATTTGATACATCTAAGTATCCTCTGACCATTCTATTAAATTTCTTTTTCCCAAAATCCCCTTTTCTCCCTCCAGAGCTCAGTATCTCTCTCGTATTGGGGAGCCCAGACCTGGACATAGTAGTACAGGCATGGACTCACCGGTGTTAAGTAGAGGGGCAGGATCACCTCCCTCATCCTGATGGGAACACTGCTAATGCAGCTTGGGAAACCACTCTCCTTTTCCACAAGGATCCATTGCTGGCTCATGTTCAACTTGGTGACTACCTGAACCCTCAGGTCCTTTTCTGCCAAACTATTTTTCAGCTGGTTACCCTCCGACATGTACTGGTGCATGGTGTTGTTCCCTTCCAGGTTCAGGGCTTCACACTTCCCTTTGCTCCTGTCAGATCATTTCTGTAGCCTTTCAGGGTCCATCTAGATGGCTGAACAACCCTCTATATATCAGCCATTCCTCCTGTTTTGTGTCATCAGCAAACTTGTTAAGGATCAGCACTGGCTGTTCTCTAGATTTTGTGTCACTGATGACCACCCTCTGAGCCCAGCTGTTCAGCCAGTTTTCAAATTCATACGGAACAATGAGGGGTGAGTGAGGCTTGCTGATCAAACCCTGTGTGTCCAATGGATGGACAAACTGATGGGTGGACCTGGGGCATTTGTGTTGCTGCAATGCTGATGTGGCAGCAGCCATTGGTGCTTAATGTCCCTCCACACCCCATGGCACAGGGATCCTCTGAGAGGCCAGAGAAGGTAGACAGTTCTTCAGTCTTCTTTTTACCCATGTGACTATACCAAAGGCCCACTAGTACTCTGTTGGGTCCTTTACCCTTCTTATGCTTCTCTTAAGAGACAGTAAGGCTATCTAAGCCTGCTGCCAAAAAAAGCAAAGCTGCTCTCCTTTCCCCGCAGCCTGCTCCCAAATGTGTGTCCTTATGTATCTTTTTCCCTAAGCAAACAGTGCTGTGCTAATTGAGCAAATAGGGGGGAAACTCAAAGGAGAGCAGCAAGAGGAGGTAGAAAAGACCTCACCTTTAGAAAGCTCTAATAGGAGAGTTCTACTGAACTCTGAAGAAAGTAGAAATACAGTGACTGAACTAAAACAGAATTTCAGTCATCAGAAAAACATGCCCATCCACTGAAAGCAATAATATTTTGTCAAAGAGAGGTCTTACTATGGCTTAAAAATATTATACAGGAGGTGTGCAGAACAGAGAGGGAAAACTTTTAAAAAGTGACTGTTGTGGTTAATTTCTTTTATAAAGTGAAATATAATTTGTTCCTCCAGGAAAAACTAAATGAGCAGCTGGAAGAACAGCGGCAAGAGCAGGCTCTTCAAAGGTACCGCTGTGAAGCTGATGAGCTTGACCACTGGCTACTCAATACCCGAGCAACACTGGACACTGCTCTGGTTACTGCTGAGGAACCTATGGACATGGAAGCACAGCTGGTAGACTGTCAGGTAAAATGTTAAGACCATTATTGAGTAGGATGAGTCAGCATATTTGTGGAGGAGTTTTTGAGCTCCTTAGCACCTTGTATATGCTCAGTTAGCTTCATCAAAGTTTAGCGAAATAAAATATAGCCTGTTCTTTATTTCTTATGTAGAGATTGCGAACAGTGCTTTAGAAAGTGCATGTGCACGTAGCAGTAGGAAGACAAAAGGTCTAACTGAGAAAGATTTGAAGTTCTACAACTTTCAGATGTAGTTCTGTTTTCATTTAAAGGCCTAGCATTTGCTTCACTAACTGTTTTTGCTCACCTCAAGCTGCAGTTGTTGAACAGCTCTACTTGATAGGTATGAAAACACCTGCAATGTACTTTCCTAATCCTCCTTTTCCAGCTGAAGAACATACTCACACTAGCAGTGATGAGTTTTCTTCAGGAATAATCTCTACCCACATGTAAAAGTAAAGGTTAATCATCAGTAGTTACTGGGTTTTGGCTTTAATATTAATCAACTCAAAATACATAATCAAGTGAGGAAAAACATGTTTCTGCAATAAGAGTAATTAAAAATACTTTTATTTACAAGACTTAGATTAGTTGTAACATCCAGATTCTCAAATTAGTGGGACTTTTCCATTTTTAAATGATAGTTTAGAACTCTATGATCATTAAAATTACAAGAGAGACAAGAAACAGATGAACAGAAAATCCCTCTTTGTATTAAAGAATAAGAATCTCAAGTATTTTAAGATAAATGGGAGTTAACTTTCATGTAATTCTGATGAATTTTCACTAAAAAGGCTACATTATTTGTATCTTCAGTCTGATCAGTCTCAAGAGTTCTTTCATCACCCATCCTTGGGAGCTGTTTGTTCAATGTAGATAAATCCTGTAAACTTAAAGCAGTATTTTTTTTTTTTTATATAATCTGTAGGAAACTCAAAAAGAATGGTTAACTTTGTGGAAAAGTTAATAATTCAATTCTTTAGTTGGTTCTTAAAATCTTAATGCAGTAAGTTTTATATATATATTTTTCCACTTTTTAGAGACTGCCCATCTCACCCTGCACACATTCCTTCAGCAGAAATATTTGTAAATTCATACTTGGCAGTTGCTATGGAAACAAAAGCATTTGATGTCAGGCTTGGATTTTGAGAAAAAATGGTATGAGAGTTGAGTCTGTAAGATCAAAATAGGAACTATGTCTCTAATACATGAATAGTTAATGGAATGTCAGGAAAGTAGCTTTTGAGAATAAACATGCCAGAGATTTGTCACTTTAAGTCTCTCTTTAGACTAAAGAGGATTATACAGAAATCCTTAAGTCCATCATGCACCAATCAGAAAGAGCAAATAGTGAGAAGAGAAGCTTATCAACACAGGCAGAGCAACACATAGGAGGAGGCAGAAAGCATTTGACTTCATGTAAATGAAAGAAGAGGAAGGAACTCTAGCTGTGTGCTTTGTTTCTTGTCACTGATGGATGTCAGTCTAGCATCTTAGCCACCCTTATCTTTAATGTGCAAATAAAGAGCATCTCCTCTACAACAAATTATTTGTTTCAAGTAACTTTTTAATTTCCCGTTTTGAAAAAGATTGCAAACTGAAATGGCAAATGCAAACATTTGTGAGCACATTCTAAAGGACTCTGAATGGGACTGGAAGGCAAAGTGACGGTAGTCTGACTTGCTCTTAGTTTGGCAACGTGTGAGGTAGACCACAGGTCATCTTGCCAAAAAGTGTGACAGATGCTGGAAAATGTATGAATTTGGTTCTTTGTTTTTGCTGCTGCAGAACATGTTGGTTGAAATAGAACAGAAAGTGGTAGCCTTGTCAGAGCTGTCTGTGCACAACGAGAACTTGCTTATGGAGGGGAAGGCTCACACCAAGGATGAGGCAGAGCAGCTGGCTGTGAAGCTCAGGACACTGAAGGGCAGCCTTCTGGAGCTGCAAAGAGTGCTACACGACAAACAGATCAACATTCGGGTAAGTGGCTCTTTCCAGCTGGTTTCACGATGGGCAGGAGGTTGGGGATTTCATAGCAGTTTTATGCAACTGCAAAAAGGAAGTAAAAGTATTGTATTCCTTTAGTTTAAGTTATTAAATTAAAGTTTAATAGTTAGTAAATGGAATTACACTCCAAAATAAAGAAATGCCTAGAAAGCTTTAGTTGATAATTCTCAACATAACAGCACCACTTTATGGTAAAACTATCCTAAACTTACTATCTGAAATGAAAGGATAATACTAAAGTAGATAGATGTTTATATTCTATGCCTATTCCCCGTCCCTTTAGATTGTGTATGCTTTGGGGCAGGACCACTTTCCCAACAAAAGAATAATCCTAAATATATACTTTCCTCAATATAATGTCCGCAACAGTGAACAGATAACAAAAGATAAGGGAACCTTTTTAAATATGACTAATACATAGTGGCATCGTTATACCAAAACAAATATTATAGGAAAAAAAAATTCAGTTAACCTCAATCTTCTCCTAGGTTCCTATTTCTGGCAGCATTGGTCTGCTTGTTGCCACTAATTAATTGTATTTAATAGTTGCTTTTGGTCATTCTTTAGGTTAAACTAGCCTGTGGAGAACCAAATACATACAAGAAACCCAACCATGTAATGTGACTGACTGGTTTTGAATTTGCTTGCCCTGGTGTGACTCCCTCTCCCTCTTTTCTTTTACTTCTTTTCTTGGCTTTGCTGTGCAAATTAAACATGATAAGCTTCAAAGATTTCTAGCTTGTAATGCAGATTAAAGTCTACTGAGAGGTTAGCTTGAAAAGTCACTTGATGGACTAAGAACTATTTTTAGTATAAAGCAACTACATAACTTCAGAACTTAACATAGCTTCAGAAAAATAAAAATAAAAAAAATAAGAAAGGAAAACTCCAGGTATTTGTTCCTATTGCCTCTAAGATGAAGTGACTTAAGTGTCATTCTTGCATATTAAACCTCATGATTAGGCAAATGAAAAGTGTTATCACAGCATGTAGGCACATGATACTATGTTCTAATATAGACCTTTTTACTAAATGTTAAACTATTTTAAAATTTTTAAAAGCAATTGTATGGTTTAGTTTACTGAAACTTTTAAAACAGATTTTTGGATGGTTTTCTAATATCTAAAATAACAATAAAATAATTTCCAGATGTAGAATATGAATAATTTAAGATGCTGCATGCATGCAAGACTCAAGTTTCTTTATATATTTTAGGCCTTTTTTTGACCACACTTAGGGATCATGGAAGAAAATAGGCATAGGAAGTATAGCATCTTCTAATCGTCACTGAGACGTTTTTTTCATATGAGTTCTGTAATGTCATTTTTCAGACAATCAGGCAGTGGAGAGCATCAGATGCCCCAAAAAGCCCTAACTCTATCCACTGCCAATATTAACCCTGAGAAACATTTCAAGCTAACAGCACTGTTGTTTATGCATGTAAAAAACTCAGTTATACATGTCTCTAGATATACTTGTAACCTTGTAATTACCCAGAGGCATCGACCAGCGTGCACCCAAAGGAGGGATCCTCTCAAGTTGCACTGGAAGATAAGAGCCTTGTAGAGACTGAGCTTTACTTTCCTTAAAGCATATTTCAGCATGCCTCTTATTCCTGTGGCACAAGGCTTTTTAGGAGTCAGTGTGAGATTCTGTGACTTCCTTGCAGCAATTTCAGTTTTCTGTCTGATTTTAGGTAATGAATGTCACTAATGATATGGGAAAAATTACTTGGAGACCACCTTCTTTATTCATAAAATAAAACAGCAAAACTAATCAAAAACATGCTTGATCAGGAAAGTTCCAGTATCTGTCTCCAAAGATAGCACTTTGAAAGATAAACAAAATATTGCCATGTTACTGTTTATTCTGTGATTTAGAGGCAATAAAACCACGCTGGACTCCTTAAAAAACAAAGAAGTAGAATAGATTCTGCAGTAAAACAATAAACCTGATAGTGTTGTTTCTTTACTTTTTTTTTTTTACAAAAGACTTGTGGGGGAGGAATGACTTCAGTTTCATTAGAAAAATTATGCCTCATGTAAGTTTATATAACCCTGAAATTCTTAGAAAGATCAATTTCATTACCATCTTCTTCAGGGACATTCCATTTATTTTTGTGAATGACAGGATTGTCAGGGTCAAGCATATATTTCCCTGGCTATTTAAAGGAAATGTAATACAGTTCCAGAATTCAAATGAAAATGCAACTGTATTTTTTCAAACTTATTTTGTGTGATTTGAGAATGATAAGATCTGGTTCACAAAAAAAGTAGGCACAATAGCATACTTGTAAAATCTCATTGCGTCCACAAATGCCACAATCCCTTTTACACTCTGCTGTTGCAGAAAATGGGGAACTACTATTTAGTTTTCCTAGCATAATTCCAAAATTGTAGCATCTCAGTCCTCTTCCCAGAGAAGAGGAGACTCAAAATCTAACTGAAATCAACCAGCCTGCCCAAATGCAGTGAAAGACTAGATACTATTCTTTAAATGAATTTACAAGTTGAACAGCTATAGTCCCCAGAATATATAAAATGAAGAACATTATTTCCCAAAAAAATTTACAGAAATACTGTCTGGTTTAATTTTTAATAGAAAAAAAATTAAAATTCTAGACTGTTTACCTCTCACATATTTTCATTGCCCAGCCTGATCTTCTGTAATGACATTATTAACACTCCAACCACATCAACCTTTCTACAAACTTGTTGCTACTAAGTGAAGTAACACTTTACCTGCAAAATGAATCCTTAGTAAAACAAAGTTATTTCATAGAGCAAGGGCTAATGATTCTTTCCAGCTCCAGATACTTACTGGCTTGTTTTGCTCCTCTTACGGTTTATATCCTCTAACACTGATCAGTCTTTTCAAATCCAGTAGACCCATCATCCCCTAAAACTGAAATATTACACCTAACTTCTGCTACTTAGTAAAACTCTGGAGTTTCAGTGCCTGCTGCCAGGGACACTGGTGGCAGAGGTCCATCTCAGTTGCTAGCACAAGGAGCATCAGGTGAGCCAAGAGGGATTTCCTCAATCACCTTCAACCCTGCTGGTCTCTGATTTAAGAGAAAGGTACTCTGAAAGGCAGAATGTGTCTTTATTTTGGAGAGCCTGCTGTAATGTATGAACCTTGTGGCACTCTTAATCTGTTTAGAATAAAAACTGAATAATGGGCAAAATATGAATCCTACAAAAATGAAATATATAGACAAGATATAGAGGAATTAAGACCCAGTTTTAGATCTTGAAGCCCTAAAAAAAAAAAAAAAAGTGCAGTTGTCATCTCACTGCAAGTAATATTAAATAAATCCATAGAAATGTGTAGGTCTAAGTAACCAGACATACAAGTATGTCTTTAACATAAGGCTAAGCATGTTAAAATCCCTACATTTGAATACATTAACTGCTAAAATTATTTAAATTTACAGGCAACATGGATTTTGGAAGTCAGGAAGTTGACAAAACAGTTCTTGGAGCTATCAAGGCATTTTTTCTTTTTTTTGCTTTGCTTACACAGCCAATCTAAATCACTAGTGTTGCAAAAACCTAACAATAGAAGTATGAGCTGAAGGAACTGTGGTTTTTGCTGTGCTGTTCTAACATTCTTTGGTCTGGTCTCTCTTACTGTCTCTACTGTTGGTATCATATAATCTGCTGTTAATTTAGTGTGTTTCTGCCAACCACGGATAGGGTTCTGTACTTACTGATAAATAAATTTAGACCAAAATTACAACCAGCATTTTCTCCTTTTCAGTTGGACAAAAAATTGGCTTTAAGTAAACAGAAAACCTGGCAGAAAGAAACCATTGATTCCTTTCATGGCCAGTTAAAACTGCACCCTCCATTACAGATCAAGGCTGATTTTTAGAAGCAGGACAGTCTTCAGAAATACATCAGTCCATGGTCTCTGACTTCTGGTCTCTGATTCTGATGAGTGCAGTGGTGCATGTTTGTTTTTGAATTTTTAGGGATTCTTTTCTTGATAGAAACCAAAAACCAATAGAAGTCAGACATCTAGTCGTTGCTCTCTTCAGAATTTATGTGAGCTAGCAGCTCAAGAGCTAAAAGGTGGCTTTAAGTACATGAGCTAGACCTTCCAGCTCTCTAAAAATCTGTGACATCTTTTTAAGTATTTATTTCTCTTTCCTAAAGCAGGGTTCATTACAAGAAAAGGAGGAGAGTGATCTGGACTTCGTTTCCTCACAGAGCCCCAGCGTTCAAGAATGGCTGGCACAAGCAAGAACTACTCGCTCACAGCACCAGCAGAGTACCCTGCAGCAACAGAAAGTTGGTGTTTTGCATTTCTTTTACTCCCATTTTTAGATTGTGCTTAATACTATAGCTGAGTCATTCTTGTTACTATTTCTGCTGAAATATTTTTATGCTGTTTCTTACTCAGTGCTTTTATCATGATGCATCTGAGTTCACTATCTTACATCTGTAATGGTCAGGCAGACCAGACTTCCTGGGTCACCATGGTCAATGCACTTAGTCACACTATGCTTCTTTTGTCCATCAGTAGAATAAAATTGAATCAATCCTTTAAGTCACTCTAAAGAGAGATGATAGTATTAAAAATTATTTTGTCTTTACAGGAGCAAAGATACACACGTTACATGTTATATTCTGTTGCATGATATACAGATATCCTCCAGAAAGTGTATTGCATTAGTTAATTGGTTCAACAATCCAATTTATGTACACAATTTTCTGTGTCCTTGGGTGGAGCTCTTTCACTGCTTTTGGCACTCAAGCAAGCCATGTCAGAAATAGCTCAGTTAACTTTGCATGTCAAGCATGCAATGTAGACATATCCTTCCAAGGCAAAACCACTTTGTTTGAGAATTGTTTTGGTTTTTGTACCTTGCTGTGCTAGGAGCTGGAACAAGAGCTAGAAGAGCAGAAGAATCTTCTTCGATCAGTAGCATGCCGTGGAGGAGAAATCCTAACACAGCAAGGCGCTACAGAAGGCCTGTGTATAAGGTGTGATTTCATGTGTGTTCTGAAAAGTAAATTTCTATGACTGTGCTTTGACATCCTGATGTTTACGTCCCTCTTCTGCATATAATCCTCTAATTTTTGTTTTTTGCAGCACCTAGGAGTCCTGGCTTACAATTCAGGGGTCCAATAACATAGTTACACAAACTGTTTCGTGCTAATAGATCACTTTCAGCATTTAGAAATGCCTTTTATTCCTATTATCAAGCATCACACTAATATTAAAAAATAGTAAGACTCATCAGGCAAGCAATGGATCAACTGCTATAACTTTATGAACCAGCATTGGTGTGTGAATCACAGCTGTCTCTAAAACTTTGCCATCTGCCACTGTAACCAGATCTTCTCAGATGGGATACTCATGGCTTAATTTTATTTTTCCTGCAGTTAGTAAATATTTTTCTTTTCGAAGCCTTGTGTATTTTGAATTTCATCTCTGGTCTGTATCTTTTCACGTACTTGCCCATTCATGGGGGAAGTAGATGTTTATGAAAGCCTCAGCTCTGACTTGGAGAGACATTTGCCCTAGAGAAAGCAGAGGAAAACTACTTCCTACTGCTGATGCAGACTTTCAGGAAGCAGGAAGGGCAGGGAAGGGGAAATCAGGGTGAAAATCGTCAGTTTAAGAACCAAGAAGCAATCAGCCTTTCAGTTAAAATATTCCTTGATGTGTCTCTGTAAGAGTAAGAAACACCTTTAATAGCTCCTCCAGCATACCAAAGTCTAGAACATTAAGGTAGTTCATGAAACAGCAGAAACACATTTTATGGACAGGGAATGTAAGCCATACTCAGTGTTGGGGTAGGGAGTTGATTATAATGCTATAAAGTACTTAACCGGTCTCCTCCTATTTGAGGCTTTCTTCTGTCACATGATAAAAATCAAACGTAAAGCACTGAATTTGATTCACTGTTTACCAAAGCTGAACTTTTACACTTGTCTTGCATTAAAATATCTCAGGGTATGTCTGGCATTTTGAGAAAGGATGTGAGGAAGGAGTCAGATGATATACTTACTTTAATTCATGCTTTGAAATAAAACTTGTTTATAGATTACATTTCTGTGTGTATTCAATTTGGTTTGTGTTTGTTTGTTTTTTTACTTGATACAGGTACTTGTGACTCTAAACAGTTTCTTAGAAAGTACATTTTATTAATCAGACAAGAACATCTTGCAGTTCAAACCGTCCTTTGTCTTATTATCTGGGAAAAAATAGTCAGAACTCTAAAAAGTAGCTCTTAATTTAAATGTGGGCTTTCCTAATAGAAAGAGAAAATAAACTTCTTAAATGATTATAACTTTTTTATTTGTTAAACTTCTATACATCTTCTGATTCAGTGAGAAGCCTGATGCGCTCTCTGAGGAATTAGTCTTAGAAGGTGAGAAGCCATCATTTGAAGAACAGATGAAGAGGAAATGGGAAACCCTAAACCAGGAATTCAGTACCAAGCAGAGACTGCTCCAGAAAGCTTTGGAAAAAGAACAGCTGGTAGCTATTTTTAATTTCTCTTTTCATTTTCTCTATGAAAGCAGTTATCACAACAAGAGGTAGAATATATGCATATCAGATGCATGAAAGTGCTGTAGTTAATGCAACGAATATGGAACAATTTATTTTTTTCACATCTTTAAAAACTATTAAATATTGGCAGTAGCACTGCTCTTGTTCAAAGTGATTTGAATTGCGCTTCCATTCAGGTTAATGACCTAGAAAGGAAGAAAGAGCTCAGACAAAATGTTTATCTACTTATCTAACTCAGGATAATTCTGTAACAAATCATCGCTCTGGAATTGATCAGTACTCTGGCAACAGCTTAGAGGAAAACCTGTTATTTTCAGTTTGAATATTTTGGTTTACGTTCAATTCTTGATCTTAGTGGGTAAGGGAACTCAGCCCGAGAATTTTACTGAAAGAAATGGGGATTAATCAACTAAACTGGGGACAGTGCAAGATCTATATTAACATACATCCTTCATTTTGTTGTTAATAGACCCAGACTCACTATTCACTGCATAACACTCTAATCTACTTCCAAGATTCTAAATATCTTGTATTATTCAATGGTGATTAATTATATTTTTTGTAAAAACAATTGATTTTTATTTCTAGCCACAAGTATTTATCCTGCACTTCTAGTGAACTTCCTGTTGAACAATCTTTTATTCAGAATTTCATGACACACAACAGTTGTGGGAGGACCATGAGCATTAGCTGGTGATAGCCTCAGTCAGTAGAGAACCTTGTGCCCTATATATGATAGAAGGATGCTAATCAGTACTTTTCTCTTAGCAGGTTTATAGCAGACCAAACAGACTGATACCTGGAATACCTTTGTACAAAGAGGAGAGACAGGATGAAGATAAATCCTCAGTCTCACCAGTATTAGTTGAATTGAATCAGGCCTTTGAAGATGTCTCATCTGAGGTAATTTTCAATTGTCTTTACACCTGTCCTCCAGCAAAGCCACGTGTACAGTGAAAACTCCTCTAGCTACCACCTGAAAATCCAGGCCTTTCCCAAATATTAAAAGTTAGCAAGAACACCTTGTGCATCTGTTCTGGAGTTCTGTTTCCTTTTGCCCAGGCTGGACAGGTGGAGGAGACCCTGCATCTTGAACAGAAGCTGTATGATGGTGTGACAGCCGCATCTCTGTGGCTAGATGATGTGGAGGAGCAGGTCTTTGTTGCTACACCTCTGTTGCCAGAGGAAGAAACAGAAACATACCTCTGCAAGCAAGAGGTAAGGAATCGATGGATAGGCCTTTCTTTTAATTGTCAGTAAGTGTTCATTTTATGTAGTGTTTAGGAAAAAAATGTTAGAATCCTGGATAAATGACACATTTCTGACATTATGTAATTTCAGTATTTTGCTACTGGTGGAAGTAACTTTATTGACCATGTAGAGAATGTTGCCAAAAGCAGCACCTGACCCAAATTTTGTCTGGTCAGAAGAGAATTAAACATAGATTCTTTTTACAGTTTAGCTTATTTGCTAAGTACTAGCAAACACCACACTGTTGAAATTGAAATGAAGTAAAAACAAAGGAGGAATGCTCTGGGGTGTAGAAACATTATGAATTTATCAACATTAATTGGAGGTGGGGAGAGGGGAAAGAATGGAATAGTGGGGGTGACACAGAAGGAGGCAATAGGACGAGGGAGTAACTGTTTTAAACTAAAAGAGAATAGATTCACGCTAGGTATAAGGAAGAAATTTTTCACAAGGAGAGTGGTGAAATGCTGGAACAGGTTGCCCAGAGAGATGGTGGATGTCCCATCTCTAGAAACATTCAAGGTCAGGCTGGGCAGGGCTCTAAACATTGTGATTTAGTTGAAGGTACCACTATTCGCTTCAGGGAGTTGGACTAGATGAGCTTTAATCCAACACAAACATTTCTATGATGCTACATCATTTTGTTCCAGCACCTGTTTTCCTTGGAGCTATCTGGAATCTTTTTACTGTCAGCGATTACTGTAGATGCATAACTTTATCTAGAGTGTATATACTAACAATGCATAAAAAGTCACTGCACTGTGGCAAAACTGACAACAGTTCTGGCAGTATGTTTGTCTGCTTTCCAGAATGTCTGATTGTCACTTTTGTTTTTCTACAAAATTAGTCTCTTGCCAAAGAAATCAAAGACATAACAGAAGAAGTGGATAAGAACAAGAATTTATTTGCTCAGATATTTCCTGACAATAGTGGTAATAGGGTTGTTATAGAAGACACTTTGGATTGTCTCCTGAGAAGGCTGACCTTACTGGAGTCAGTCATAAATCAGAGATGCCATCAAATGAAAGGACGGATCCAGCAAATAGTCACATTCAAGGTATGAGGCCCATGCAATGGAATTAACAGAGGTTCATGTCAAATGGGTATATAAAGGCTGTGAATCTTAAAGCAAAGAGAATTTTTGGTACCAAATACAAAAGAGCAATGTTGGCACTAATTTTTATTGAAAAATCAAATTACTCAGGCTATGCAAAACATGGCACCCAAATAATTACTCAAAATTTAAACTGCTGAAAGTCTTCTGCAACTCATGCTATTTTTGTAAAGTGATCAGTCATTCCATGATGTCTCACCTTGCTGGCATTACATCAAAGGAAGTATGTATTGAACAGAGCTGAAAAAAATGAAAATAAGTGAAGAAATTTACACTTCTAGAAAACTTTTCAAAATAGTTCAAAAACGCTTTTGGATCTTACTTGGTCTCTACCTTCTCTCCTAATATTATCATTGTTAAAGCCTTCAATATGGCTTTGTTTTAATTGAAATAAAAGCCCATAAATTGCTAGAAAAAGAAATGGAAAATAGATTCCCGGTGTCTCTAGATTATGTTCATCTTTTCATAGATTGTTACTACTGGATTGCTTTCCAAACTCCATAAACTTTCTTCTGCAGTGAGCATTTTTTCAATGAAAGACCTTCCTTTGCTGAAGAAAGCAAGGTTGATTGTAATCCTTTGCATTATTCTTGGAGATATTTAGTATTTAAAATAGTTAATGCATCTAAAAATTTTCTGTTGGGATGAATGCATGAAAAGATAATTGATTTTATCTTGGCAAAATTGTTAGGTGATACTTATATGTCTAGTCTGATAAGGTATTCTAAAAGTTGTAGCATGTAGTTAGCCCTGTAACGAATGGAAGCCTTATTTACTTATTTGTTATACTTGCTCCAGTTGGTAATTAAAAATTCTTCCCTTGAAAGGTAAAACCTAGCTCATTTGCAAGCATATGTGATTGAATAAACTGCACAAGAACAACATATTTTTGCTAAATGAAGGTAATGACCCTTGGTAACTAATTATATAATTGGAAGGCAAAAGCAGAAGGGTGTTCACAGGATATGTTTTGAATAGGAGTTGGTTTAGCTTTTAGCTCATATGTGTCCTGCTATGGATCTTCAGACGTGGTAAATGTTTTGCATTGGCTAATTATGATGCTTCAAATTTTGCATAGGTTTTATGCTGCCCTGCTAAGCACATAACATTTTAATGCTTTAAATTTTTTGAAACATGAAATATTTTTTAGTTGTTTTGTACTGCGATTGGCTATAATTTGTTGTCCTTTCCCATAGAATGATCTGAAGCTCATGTTTACATCGGTGGCTGATAACAAATACTTACTTCTACAGAAACTAGCAGAGGCAGCTGACAGATCAGAAACAGAACAAATGCAGGTATTAATGTGTCTATTTCTTGGGGATAGGGGAAGAGGTAAAGTTTCTATCCAAAGCATAAGTGACTTCTAGAGAACAATTACTTTTTATGGGAGAACATGAAGTATATGAAAATGAGTATTTCCAAGAGTGTACTACACGTTTATAAAAAGATAAAAGGCACAAAAAACCAAAACCAAAGAACAAACCTCCAGAAAGTGTTTTTCTTATGTCCTCAACTAACCTAGTACGTAGTTATGCATATACTGGGCAGTATTTCAAAGTAGAAAAACTTCAATAAACAAAAAAAGCCCAAAGTTTTGCTAAATTTTGTGGCTATTGAACTGTATTAAAAACCAAAGACACTTTCTTCTGCATTGGTTTATAGCAGTGTCTTGAACGTTAATCATTTTAATTTAAGGCTATAATTAGCTTTTCTTTATCAGGAATGGTCTGATGAATAATTAATTATTTATATGAAACAGTATACCAGGTTTTCCTGTTTCTGTTTTGCCAGTGAGAAAAATTAAGTATGCTAAGGGCTACTTTTTAAAGGTATTTCTTGTTATTCAAGAGCTGTTGATGGCTGGTGCCTGTAGGTGACAGAATGTAAGACACTTACCCTTCAGCTGACTAGAAATACTGGATTTTATATACCTGACATTCAAATTTTGGAAGGAGTTTATGTCTTCTGTGTGAATAAGAGTAGTGGCATTGTGTCTGTCTTTTCCACCTAGCATGATGCCAAAATTTGGCAAAAATTTATCTCCTGTATGATTAATTTAACTACCAGCTAGGAGAACAATGTGGTAATAAAATTATTTGTTTCTGAAAATCTACCTTGACTGATAAAGCATTCAAATTTAAAAGCACTGCTGTTTGTTCCATATGTGATTGGGAAAGTAGAAATAAGGCCCTTAATCAGCCAGGTAACTTAGTTGCATAACATGGAAGTTTAGTGACTGTATTCTGCATACTCCACGTTACTGTGAGGCCAAAGTTCTCCTTCAGACACATCATTTAAGCATACTTGGATAGGCAACTTCCAAGAGCGAGCCCTATTACAGGACTTTAACTACAGGAATCTACCTCATGCTTTGTTATCGTCTGCATGCATTACTTCAGCAGAGACCTAGGAAAGCTCCGAGCTTTCGCTGAAAAAACTTATCACCTGCCTACACTTGCAAATACCAGCCTATGTTCTTAGGTTGTAGTTTTCCAAGCACAGAAGAGGATGTACAAGTGTTTTTCCTTGACAGTAATTTTAGCCCCATCCTGGTCCCGAAAGGGAACTATGCACAGCTCTTTGCTATCAGACGGGTTCTGCTGTGATGGTTGGTTGTTTGTTGCTCAGATATCACAGGAATGAGTGTTAATAAGAATGCTTTAAAACAAGGTGTTATGGCTGTACTGTATAAATAAAGTCATGGAACTTCACAGTGATGTTTCGTATAAAATAATGTATGATACTAAAATACCTTGTTACTAAAAAATAGCAATGACATATTTATTTAACTTTAAGAAAAAAACTGGGCTCTCTTAACTTTGAATTAATACATTTTCTTTATAGTATCCTTTAAGATTTCAGCACATTGAAGGACTGATTAGTACTTCAAGCAAAAAAGAATATTAATATATGGCAGCTACACTACTGCTATTAAAACTTCAAACTAAGCAATGTAATTTTCAAATACAGGTCCTACTTCAGGCAGAAGAAGGTTTGAAGGAACTAGATGTTGGAATCAATGAATTAAAGAAGCGTATAGAAAAGCTACAGGTTGACCAACCTTGTATACAAGAGTTGTCTAAGATCCAGGTATGGTTCATAAGTTTCATCCTATATGTGTCTGGTGATATCAAAGGCAGGCTTCTTTTTATTGTTCATATGGCAGTTTAGGAAAAGGTATTTAAAAGCATTTCAGTGTGTATAAAAGATTATGTTCTCTCTGATTCTCCTAGTTTTTCTGGTTTTGCCTATTTGGATTTTCCAACATCTCTGTTGTTAGGAGTATTAATTTTAAAAATCTACAAAAAGATGTTTCTGTCAGCTCTTGTTTTCTCCTTTTTCAAACAGATAAAGTTAAGCATGTAAACAAATGTCAGCTGAAGATTCATCCCTGTTCTCTCCAGTGTCTCATGATCTGCAGTTTAGGACTGTCTCACATTTGTCATTCAAAAAAGGGAGGGGGGTGAAGGGGGATAGAGAGCTAAGTGTGACCCAAAACTGGAAATGTTCCACTTTTACTAGAATACCTCTCGTTGTAAGTGCATGTGGGCAATTGATGCAGAACTTCTATAAATCTGTTGAAACTTTTGTGAGCAGTTTGGTGCTGGTGATGGGAAATGATTAAGGAAAGATAAAAGAGAAGTTTATTACTGAATTTTACCATTTACAATTACATAAAAATAAGTTAGAAGCAAATTAAACAGCTGAAAGTGGACCATAAACTTACTAAGCCAACAAGACAGTGATAGCAATTAAAAATGAATGACAAGGAATTTGTACCAATATGTCTTTTGTCCAGTTCTTTATCCTTTTGGTCTTAGCGCCTTCTCCTAGTTTGGGGTTTTGGATTTGTTTGTTTGTTTGTTTTCTTTGTTTGTAATTATTTGCCTGCTCCTCTTCATTTCACTTTTTAGAAAAGGCTTCCTTTTGCTTCTTTTAGTATTTGTGCTTCTCACAATTTTTTATTTAAAGCTAGGAGAGCCAGCCTGAAGTGTGAGGGTGGGCACTTCATTGCAGCACTGGATGTTCATAGAGATGTTTTTGTTTATTAGTTTCTGAATGTCTTGTTTTGATCAAAAGTGTGGGCTTATCCTCACAGTCAGACATATTCTCAAAACCAAAACAAGAATGAAATCCTGTTCAGGTGAAGAAAAGCATCTGTAGGTTATTCTCACTTTTATGGCTGAGGTATACAAGATGAGTAATAACTTTCAGGAACTGTTGAGATTTGTTATTTTGGCTTGTTTTGTAATTTGCCTGTATGAGAACACTGTGCACTTCACCTTTTCTACACGTTACTGTTCTGTATGTATATATTGCTATTTTGGGTGTAGTTTGGTTTTTACATTGTTGTATGTATCTTGCTTGCTACCAGTAATATACAGGGGCAGGAGAGGGAAACAAGTCTGACTTTGAGGTGCCTATAGTCTGTATCTGTGATGGAGTCAATCCAGTCCTCTGCCTTACAAAAAATAAAATGTAAACAGCATCTGCAGTGCACAGTAGTTTCTTTTTTTAAGACTTAAGCCCAACTACCCTACTTCTTTGCTACTTACATCAATCATTTGGGATTCTGCTAATTTTGTTCCTGAATGCATGCACTTAAAAGAGTTGTAGGTCTTGCTTATTTTTATTGTCTTTAAATGGTGAGTTGTTAATTTATCAAGGAAGTCAGTATATCTGCAAATTCTGTTTGAGCTGAAAATAGATGTTATTCTGCTAGTATTCATAGAGGAGTACAGGCACAGTAAGATTGCTTCTAGGAAGACATGTCAGGTGTGAAATAAGAATCACCTTTGCTCCCCTTTGTTCCCAAGGATAAGTACGATGAGCTGATGGTGATCATTGGATCCAGGCGGAGTGATCTGAATCAGAACATGGCTCTTAAGAGTCAGTATGAGCGAGCTTTGCAGGATCTGGCTGACCTGGTAGAAACAGGCCAAGAAAAAATGGCTGGTGACCAGAAAATGATTGTTTCTTCTAAGGGAGAGGTTCGATTACTGCTTGACAAACATAAGGTAAGAAATGGGATATGTTTCAGGACTGATCATGACTGTAAGCTTATTGCCATGGTTAACCCCAGCTAGCAACTAAGTACCACATAGCTGCTTCCTCACTCCCCACTTCCTTCCTGGAGGAGAAGGAGAATTGGAAAGAAAAAGTAAACCTCATGGGTTGAAATACAAACAGTTTAATAATTGAAACAAGATAAAATATAATACTAATAACAGTACTACTACTGCTAATAGAAATAGTAAATATATTTGTAATGGAGAGAGCAATAAACACAAGATAAATAAATAAGTGATGCACAATACAGTTGATCACCACCTCCTGACCAATCCCCAAGCAGGGATCAGCAGCTTCCAGGCTGCTACTCCAAGTTTATATAGTGAGCTTGATGTTCTATGCTATGGAATATGACTTTGGCTCATTCAGGTCAATTTTCCTGGCCATGCTCCCTCCCAGTTTATCATGCACCTCCCTCCTGGCAGAGCATGGGAAACTGAAAAGTCCTTGATTTAGCGTAAGTGCTACTCAGCAACAACCAAAATATCAGTGTGTCATCAACATTATTCCCATAGTAAATCCAAAACACAGCATTGTACCAGCCTACTAAGAAGAAAATTAACTCTAACCCAGCTGAACCAGGACACTTGTAAAGACCGAATTGCTAACTTTCTTGTTCCTAAAGATTCAAAAGCTTTTCAGAATGGGGGGCCAGATTGTATTTTCAGTTGGAGTCAAGGAACTGTTCTGACAGAGTTTCAAATGCTTTGTTGAATGTGAACCCAGGTAGATTTCATTTTCTTTATTATTCAAATAAAAACTTCCTAGTCTTGTCCTGTCATGGTATATGGCAATTTCATCCACCACTCTATTTTCAACAGAAATTTGCAAATAACACCCACAAATATAACAAGGATTTTCCCCATGTTTTTTGGGAATGGTTATCTGATTTAAGCTATTTTTGTTTATGGAATCAGGGTCAGGATGGAATTTGCATGGAAAGAATGACTTTCTTTGAAAGACTATTGTCCTCTTTAAATTGGGTTACAGAACTTTGTGAACTGTTGTGGAGTGAAAAGTTTATCTAATTCTGTGTCTATAGATAGTTAACTGTAATGTCCTGTGTCTTAAAATGTTGGTTTAGAGGTAATGAATTCAGTAACAATTGCATTTTCTCTTTTTTATTCTTTCTCTGCCCTCACACCCACATTTTTCAGGAATATTTTCAAGGATTGGAGTCTCACATGATCCTAACAGAAACACTTTTTAGAAAGATGAGTAGCTTTGCTCTCTTAAAGGAAACTCAGTCACATTCAGAGCTAATGGCACAAGCTTCAGCTGTATTAAAGCTGGCTCATAAGCGAGGTGTGGAGCTGGAATACATTCTAGAGGTGAGAATTTTTGTGGTCTTTTTTGTACTGCCATTGTGATCAATGACCAGGATATTCTATAATGTCAATTTCCTGTCCTAGAACAGAATTGATGGACATCAGTCCCTTTTGTCATTCACACAAGGCACTGATTGACTATGTGCAATCTTTTCTATTTAACTGTCGTGCCCTGCCGGTGGCACAAGTTGTTTTCCTCTAAGTTTAAAGTTCTACTTAGCTTTAGTTGATAGGGTGAACATGACAGTTTTATCCATGTGTTCTAATGAAAAGTTGAGCTTGGTACAGAGATGGTGTCCTATTATGGGTTTGCTAGACATTTGTACTGTTATTTCTATGCTTTCACAACCTTGTAACTGTAGGATTTCAGATCAAAAATACAAGTAATAATTCTAGATACCCAGATTCACCCTCTGCACGGATACTTTGTTCTTGTAGACCTGGATGCATCTGGATGAAGATTACCAGGAACTTACCAGACAACTGGAGGCTGTTGAAGGAAACATCCCCACTCTTGGTTTGGTGGAAGAGACAGAGGACAGGCTAACGGACCGGATTACACTTTTTCAGGTTGGTGCTTTTTAAACATTCTCTACAGAAAAGTTGGATGAAAGGGATCTCTGAAGGTCATCTAGTCCAGCTTCCCACTTGAAGCAGTACAGTTATCATGGGCTGGCGCAGCAACAGCTTTGGCAATGTTGAAAGATGGAAATCTCACAGCTGACCAGGGGACCAATTGTAGTCCTGCACCTCTACCTACTGAAAAGATTTCTATAATGCACAATCTGTACCTTCAACTTTCAGCTTGTCACCATTGTCCTTTTTGTATTGTGTGGTGCTACTGAGGAACATTCACTTTTATCATCTTTTTAATTCTACTCCAAATAGTTGTAGGCCTTTGTTAGACCGGTCCTTAGCCCCCTGTTTGTCTGTCTAAAGCAAGCGCACTTGCTTCACCCTCTTTGTAAAGGACATGTGCTTAAGTCCCTAAATAACTTCATAGTTCTACACCAGACCCTGACTACTTTCTTCTTCCTCAGCTCAGTGGGTGATGGAGTCAAAGCACAATCAGATGGGCTAGATGTGGCCTTATCAGCTCCATGTAGATGAAGATAATAAAATAACTTCATGTCATTGTTCATAGTTCTAACATAGGCCAGTGGTGTGGCTTGCCTTACTCACAATGTCTTGGTTATAGAAGATGCCAGGTTAAATACAGTAGCCATTCCATTCCTAACCTGTACTGAGAAACAGGGTTCATCTGCCCAAGGTACAGAGTTTTCACTTCTTGATCCTTCTAAGGTTTCTTCTGTCTACAACCTCAAGTTTAGTAAAGTATCTGTGAATGAAGTCTTCCAATTTTTGTCTCAAACACTCTCCCTAAATTAGTATCATCCACAAATTTACTGAGGGAATGTCTCAACTGTCTGTCATGATCCATGCTGTTGAGATATTGACCATGTCTGACATAAAATATCAACAATCTTTGGAGTACTCTGCCCATTGCAAACTGCCAGCCAGGCATCAAGCCTTTGTTCACTAGTGTTTGAAACTAGTAATGCAACTCCTTTTCAACCCACGTAACAGTCCATTTTTCCAGGCCACATTCTCTCTGCTCCTAGAGAAGGGTCCTGTGGGAAATGGTGTAAGAGGCCATACTGAAGTCAGTCTCATCCATGGAGACAGTAATTTTGTCATGAAAAGGCTGTCAAGTTAGTGAACCCAAGCTAAATATTCCTGGTTACCTTTTGGTCCTTTTTGCCCTTGAAAGTGGATTCCAAGAGGATATGCTCCATGATCTTTCCAGAGATCAAGGTGAGGCTGAACAACCTGCAGTTCCTTGAGTTGCCTTCCTCCCCAAATGCAATAAGTAGTTTCAATATAGGTTTTCTACCATATCTTGTTTTTTGGTCTTGTGTTTTATGTTTTTCTCCTTGTATTAGACATGTTAGTTGAGGGGTTTTGTTCTCTTGTTTTGTTTTACAGGAAAACACCTGTCAGATTTGTCTTGAAAATTGACTGTCTACTCTGAATTTTTTATGTATGTTGTTCTTTTAACAGACAGCTTTCTGCTTTTCCGATAGTATAAGGACACCTTAAGCAATTTATTGTGGGGTCAGGGGGATATTTTAGTTTTGTTTAATGTCGGGCATTGTTTGTTTTGGTTCTATAGGTGAAGCAGAGAGAAAAAATATGATGTGCCATGGTGGGCGACATTAGATATGCTTAAAAACTGCAGTAAGAGGAAACTAAATGTTGAGAAAGTGTGTTAGCAGAGACCTGCAGAGCTATCTAACCATCTCATCTGTCATTACAGCATCTGAGATCTAACCTGACTGAATACCAACCTAAATTATACCAAGTGCTGGATGATGGGAAAAGGCTCCTTTTTTCTGTTAGCTGCTCAGATCTCGAAAGTCAGCTGAACCAACTAGGAGAACACTGGTTAAGTAACACCAGCAAAGTTGCCAAGGAGCTTCACAGGCTGGAGATAATACTGAAGCACTGGACCAGGTACTGCTGATGTAATGGACAATATAAAGTTCTCCACCTGTGCTGTTCAGGTCAAAGCCATTCTGAATGTAGAACTATTAGATTCAACATTTTAAAGAAAGTACTTTGAGATGTATGTCATAGTTTGACAACTCTTCTGTTCCACAGAAGTGCTGTTGTACTCTCTCATTTATAATAAAACAAGGAGCAGGTAAGAGCTGGTGGGAGGAAGTCAGAAAACAGAAATGGTGTGTGCTTTGCTGAGTAGCATAAGTAGCCTCAGTATGTTCTGGTAGGGCTCTTGTGGGTCTATCTCATTGCATATATGGAAGGGAGCTTTAGCTACCTCTACTAGTATTCATATGCTACTTTTAAAATAAATTTTCTAAATGGTATGCAATATTTGTCTATTCATGAATCCAGGCTTATGTGGAGACACTCTTGTTCTGTCATCTCATTAACTGCTTGGCATGTGAAACAATATGGAAATAGTTTCTGAAAAAAAAAAAATGTTCTGCTCTGAGATGCTTTGTGGTAAAGCTTTAGTAAGACTGAGGCTTCTAATGGAAATCAAAAAGGTGTTTATGTTTGTCAGCTTGTCTAAAGAGTTTTGTAACCTAGTTACTAGTACTTCATTAAAATTAGTTTTTCCCAAGAGGCAAAATGAAGGCACTGTTAGAAATTGTGAGCCTAATGGCTAAAATAAGGGCTTCCTGATACCATCCCTGTTTGTAAAATTAAATTACATTTTTCTGAAATTTTGCAAAGGGAAGAAAATATTTTTATTTTAAATCTACCATTCAGTATCTTCCTCTCATACATGGAGGAGAGACTTTCAGTTGGAGGCGAAACGTGGCAATGTCTTCTTTAAACATCTTTACAGGTATCAAAGTGAGTCAAATGAATTGACACAGTGGTTACAATCCGCAAAGGAGCGACTTGAGTTTTGGAGCCAGCAGTCTTTGACAGTTCCTCAGGAACTGGAAACAGTCCGAGACCACCTGAACTCCTTTTTGGTAAGTCATTCATGGACCTGGGACACATGTTTCTCTCCAATTACAAGTAAACAGTTGATTAATCAAATGGTTCTACTTTTTTTCATCATTGAAATAGCGTGTATGAAAAAAAAATCTGTTTCTGTAGATAAGCTTTTCTTCAAAATACTGGTGTATAGGCACACTAAGCACTCCTTTGCTATGTGAAATGATTGTAAACCTTGATGATTCTGAAAACAGAAAATGGTTTTATGACTGGAAACAATTTTTCTTCTTGCTTAGTCTGGAAGATAGCCAGTAGACACTAATAGAAATTATATATTTTAAAGGCAAGGGATGATATTCTTAGCTTTCTGAGGTAAAGATTTAAGTACTATAAAAAAGTACTTGACTATTTGCACAAAAATGGTTCTGCTTACAGGAGTTTTCAAAAGAAGTGGATGCTAAATCATCACAGAAATCTTCTGTCCTGAGCACTGGAAACCAGCTCCTCAGGCTTAAGAAAGTAGATACAGCAGCGTTGCGTGCAGGATTGTCCCACATTGAAACCCAGTGGACAGAGCTGCTCACACAAATCCCAGCAGTACAAGAGAAATTGCACCAGGTAAGAAAGCCAGAGATATCCTTTGATTTCCATAAACTCAGACACTTGGCACTGCCTGGTTGCTTGCTTTTTGAATTTATCCGTGTGAGGCATGATAGGAACAATGTTTTATTCTGGGAAAGCTTATACTTAGTTTCAAGTCCTGCCTGCCTATACTGTCTAACACAAATTGGTGTTAATTTCAGACTTTCATGGTTACATTTGTTAAAGTTTAACCAAAGGAGAGATGAGGGTTTTATCAACATGCTGTTATGCTTTCTGGAAAAGAGGAGTTCGTATCCCTGTGTCCTGTCAGGTTTGGATGGTGGTTTTGTTCAAATTGAATAGATTAGGTTCAAGTCTGTGAAAGACAAAATAAATCTAAAAGTGTTGTTCATTATTTATGCTAGTGTGTGTAGGAGTAGAAGGCTTTTGATTGTTTAGTTTTGGGTTTTTAATGATAAAACACTGAAGTTAAAGAATTATACTGAATAAAAAGTTGGCTTACTATTTAGTTGCTAGGAGGTTATCAGTATAAGCTGTTCCTTCAGTTTATAAATTGAAATGCTCTCAGTAATAACATTGTGATTTGGAGAGAGAGAGGAAGAGTAAGAAATGTTAACTAAGTCTGTTACAGTAAATGAAATTATGTCATTCAGTAGTTCTCTGAATTGTCTTGTAATGCAAAATGTGTATGTCTACCTAAAAATGTTATAGAACCCATTTCTGAGAAAATGTGTGTTGGCGAGCAGTAGTCTATCAAAAACTGAAAGTGTGTCTTTGAAGATAGAAACAAAAAAAAGGTACTATTCAAAATTAACCCATTTGGAAATTGCTGCACAAGAAGAATATTATGAAAATATTTTCCATGAGTCTGTTCATTAGCCATTTGCAAAAACAGGAAAGGTGTAGTTTAAAGTTGATCAGCTACATAAGCCCTGGCAAGAATTATGGAATGAGAATGCAGAACATTTAGGAAATCAGAAATTGTCCAGTTTCTTTGTACAGTGAAGAAGGGAAATAAGAAGCCTTTAATATAATATTTCCTTATTAGGATGCAAGGAGTTATACAATATACCTCCTACTAAAACATTTTTTTTTAAGTTCTTTTTCTTTTTATAACTTTAGAGATATGTTAGGGATGTGGAATAACATGATAAGAGCAGGTAAGGAAAGTGCACTGTGGTATTGCAAAGCAAGGAATCCTTATCAGTTTTCTTCACAACGTGAGTTCTAAGTCTGTTATCTCAACAGCTCCAGATGGACAAAATTCCTTCTCGCCATGCCATCACCGAAGTTATGAGCTGGATTTCCCTGATGGAAAATGTTATTCAGCAGGATGAAGAAAATATAAAAAATGTAGTAGGTCAGAATGTAATTCAGGACTACGTCCAGAAGTACAAGGTACTGAATGGCAATGTTAATGATTTTCCCTTTGAATTATCCAACATATATATATGTAACACAATTACACTTCTTTAACTGGATCATTAGCACTCTTAGAATAGATTGGAACGCGGTGAATTTCTTCTCAATGTCAGATTTGTTTCAATAGTCTCCAAAAAAATTGCTTTACTTCTTGGTTATTCCTCTTCTTTTTATATTGGAATGTTTTCCATTTTATCTGGTTTTGTATTAAAAAAATTGAGACTAAATCATAAAATCTTAGAATTGGAAGGGGTCTTAGATATCATCTAGCTCCAAGCCCCCTCCAGTGAGTAGTGCCACCCACTAGATCAGGTTACTCAGGGCCTCATTCCACCTAGCTTTGAACACTTTCCAGGATGGGGCATCTACAACTTTTCTGGGCTGCCTGTTCCTGTGCCCCACCACTCTCTGAATAAATAACTCCTTCCTAAAATCTAATTTAAATCTCTCCTCTTTTAGTTTGAAATTATTCTTCCTTGTGCTATCACTATCTGCCCATGTAAAAAGTCACTCCCCTCTTTTTTATAAGACCCTTTTGGTAGTGAGAGCCTTCTCCAAGCTGAACAAACAGCCCTCTTAGCATGTCTTAGGAGAAGTGTTCCTGCCCTGTCATCAGCTTATTGGCCTTCCTTTGGACCCACTGCAACAGGTCCACATCTTTCCTGTGACCAGGACGCCAGAGTGAATGCAGCATTCCAGGTGTGGTCTCATGAGAGCAGAGAGGGAGAATCACCTGCCTCTAACTGCTGTCCACTCCTCTTTAGATGCAGCCCAGGATGTGGTTGGCCTTGTGGGCTGTTAGTGCACACTGGTGGCTGATATCCAGCTTTTCATCCATGAGAACCCCCAAATCCTTCTCTGCAGGGCTGTGCTCAATGAGTTCATCTCCCTGTCTGTGCTCATGCTTGGGATTGCCCCAACCCGGGTGCAGCACCTTGCACTTGGACTTGTTGAACTTCATGAGGTTCTCATGGGCCAACTTCTCAAGTTTGGCCAGGAGCCCTGAATGGCATCAGTTCCTTCAGTTATGTCAACTGCACTGCTTAGCTTTGTGTTGTCTGCAAACTTGCTGAGGATGCAGTTGATTTCACTGTCTGTGTCATTGATATAGATATTAAAGAGCACTGATCCCAAGACAGAGACCTGAGAGACATCACTAGAGTCCACCTGGTTTGAGTAGTCCACCCGGTTTGAGTAGTCCACCCTTCAAATGCATATTTCTCCAATTTGGAATTAAGCATGTCATGTGGGACTGTGTTGAAAGCCTTACAGAAGTCTGGGTAACCTGTCATCTCTTGTTGATGGGTGCAGTCACCCCATAGAAGGCCACTAGATTGATCAGATGCAATCACCGCCTTGTCTTGTATGTGCCTTGACATTGTTCTGTGAGGATCTACTCTATGATCATCTCAGACACAGAAGTGAGGCTAACTGGTCTGTAGTTCCCCAGGTCTTCCTTTTCTCTCTTTGTAATAGGAGCAATGTTCCCCTTTTCCAATCATCAGGCACTTTGCCTGACTGCCATGACTTTTCAAATACGATGGAACGTGGCCTGACAACAGCATTAGTCAGCTCCTCAGGATCCTAAGATGCATCTCAATGGGTCCCATGCATTTGTACCTAATCATTTTCATCATCAGATCATGAACCTGCTCTTTGCTACAGTGGGAGGGGTTTTGTTTCTAGTCTCTTGTCAGTTGCTCAAAAATCTTTTAATTAAATTGTGATAAAGTTGTATTTTGTGAACATTTTTTCTCTGTTTTTCAGAAAGGTGAGAAATTATGGTACTTATGTGCTGGGTTTTTTATTTCCTTCTTTTCTTCTAGGGTTTCAAGATAGATTTAAATTGCAAACAGTTGACTGTCGATTTTGTGAACCAATCAGTGCTACAAATCAGCAGCCAGGATGTTGAAAGTAAACGCAGTGACAAAACTGATTTTGCAGAACAGCTCGGAGCAATGAACAGACGTTGGCAGATACTTCAAGGCCTGATAACAGAAAAGGTAAAGAAACAAATCTAGCTGCCTAGGAATGAACTTTCAAAATACATAGACGTATAAGATCATAATAGTTGAAAGCCTCTATAGGTTATGTGATTCAATCCCCTGCTCAAACAGAACTAACTTCAGAGTTAGGTCTGATTGCACAGGGAGTTGGTTATCTGACGTTTGAAAATCTTGAAGGAGAGATTCCACAGCTTCTCTGGGCAGCTCATTCATGCTTATCCATCCTGCTGGGGGACAAGTTTTTGTTTTGTTCCCCATCAGAATTTGCCGTGTTGTAATTTGTGACTGTTATCTCTTCTCCTTTCACTGCATGTCTCCAAGACTAGTCTGCCTCCGTCTTCCCCCTGACTCCCAATGGGAGTGGATAGCACAGCGAGATGATTCCTTTGCCCTCTTTTTCTCAGGCTGAGTGAAGCTGGCCTCTCCTTGTATGTCTTGTGTTCCAGCCCCCTAAGAACCTGAGTGGCCACACACCCGTTCTGTCAATCTCTCCCTGCACTGGAGGCCCCAAAATGGATTGTAAATGTTACAGAGAAGGAAAGAACCACTGATCTTGACCTGCTAGGTGCATTCCTAGTAATCTGACGCAGGATACAGTTGGCCTTCATCAACAAACACAGATGCCCACAGCTGATTTATTATGTTCAAGTTCTTGCTCATCATAGCCCCTAGGTCCTTTTCTTCTATTCAGCCTGCTGCCAGCCTGTGTTGCTGCATGAGGTCATTTCGTCCCAGGTGCAGGACTTTACATTTGTCTTGGCTGAATTTCATGAGATTTGGTGGGCCTGTTCCTCCATGAAGTTTCTCAAATGGCAGCCCTACTGTCCAGCATATCAACTACTTCTCCAAAGGGATAACCATCTGTGAATCTGCTGAAAGCACAATCTATCATGTCATTGAGTTTATCGATGAAGGTACCAAATAGTATAAACCACAGGACTGAGCCTGAAGATGCATCTTGTAAATGACTGCGAGGTAGATGTTGAAATGTTTACTATGAACCTTTAAGCCTGATGACTCTGGTCATGTTATTCATTTTTAGACCTCCCCTCTAGCCCATGTCTCCTCAGTTTTACTACCCTATGAGATACCGTATCAAAAGTCTTGCAAAAGCCAAGGTAAAAAGTGTCTACTACTCTTTACTTGTCCGCAGTGTCAGTCTTATCATCATAGTACAGGCAAGCAGTTGGGTTAGGCATAATTTATCCATGGTAAGACTATGCTTGTGCCTTCTCCTCCTTCTTTATGCATGTGGAAATGAAATATGGCAAGATTTGAAGGATATCCTTTTCCTGCCACTAGCCACTTTCTGCAACTCTAATGATCTTTCAAAAGTGATAGACAGCACTATTGAAAAATCATTGACCACCTTGGATACCTCCTGCCTGGTTTTGTAGACTTTATATCCAAATTACTTAGGTATCCCCTGATTCATTGCTCCTCTGCCGCAGCTAGTACCTCTGTGTGCTGAAGTTTGTTGATTGACATGAAAACTTGTAAAGCATGAGAGGAGACCTTGTCACTAAGATCAGAGCAAAGAAGACACCTGTATCTCAGGCTGTTCAGTGGTTTTCTCTTAGTTGTTGATGTACTTGTGAAGAGGAGCAGGAAGGCTTCTTCCCTCACTAGCTAGTTCCAGAAAACATTTTCCTAACATTAGCCCTACATGGCCAGGCCATGATTCTTGGCCCATTGTTTGTGATCCACTTTCTGCGGTCTTGTCATTTTTGTGACTTTAGAAAATTGTTCTAGAAGAGGAACAAGCTTCCTGGATTCCTTTGGAATTTAGTACAACTTACCATGTGATCTGTTTACCCAAACAAACCAAAGTCTGCTATTCTAAGGATCTTTATTCTGCTACTTGCTTTCCTTACTTCATTCACAACTGTCTCATCATTACTGTGGCCAAGGTTGCTGTTGATCATCATATGTTCATCCAGTTCTAATTAAGACTACTTCTAATTATGATGGCTCATTCCCAACTATGAGATTTGTCTTAAGTAATGTGATTGCTTTTTATGGCAATGCCGCTGTTTTCAAATTCTGCTGTTATTTTCTGTCTGGGTTTTTTTAAGAATAGAAGTGCTATCTCATTTGCCATTGAATAACACCCAAGGCAATCAAAGTAACTTAAAAGTATTCAGTTGAAAAAGGAGGTAATATAAATCTCCATCTGCTTTACCTCAGTTATAAGTAAATGTATGTTTGAATGCTTAATTTTATTTGGGAAATTCTGGAGTCCTTGATCTCTGAAAAGAATTCTACTTCATAAAAATGTTCTGCTAAAGTGTTAGCTTCTTTCAGTGTGTCATAACATTTTAATATGTTGTCGCTATATTATTATTTCTGGATATAGCAGGGGTTTTATTATTAGCTCTATTAAAGATAGAAGATATATTAAATATGAGCATGTATACTGTTTTTAACTTCTGAAAGCATTGTCAAGCATAATCAAAGTATTGCCAAGAAGGCACTAGCTAGCATTGGTCTTCACTGATTTATTTAATTGACCCAACAATAAAGATAATTGTATGGGAAAGTATATATTCATTTTTCTTTGCAGATCCAGCTGTTAGAAAGCCTGCAGGAATCCTGGACAGAATATGAAAATAATGTGCAATGCCTAAAAACTTGGTTTGAAACCCAGGAGAAGAAGCTAAAGCAGCAACAAAAAATTGGAGATCAGGCTTCAGTACAGAATGCTTTGAAAGACTGTCAGGTAATTTCCCCTTGTAAATGACAATGTTCTCTTTCCAAGATTTCGAAACAAAACTTGATAAATCCGTATGAAATATTCATATTAGTGAAGTCAGTGAATGAACTCCTCTTTCCTTCAGCAAGGGAGAGATTTCATTCCTAAAGTACAAGCAATAAAAAAGGAGGAAGAAATAATAATGTCCCAAAGATGTTCAAAATCAACAAAAGTCATTATGTCATTATTCTTTTTGCATTGGACATTTCAAAGCATGTCAGGTATAATGAACTAGAAGACTGTCAAAGGAATATGTTGCCATTTCTGTGTTACGGAACTTGAAATCACGAACATGATGCTTCAGTGTCCTTGAAACTTGTTTTTTCTTCTTTATCACTACCCTTCCTCCACCCCCCTTTTTCCATTCTTTTTCCACCTGATATGTTCCACCTGACTATTCAAAGAAAAATGCTAGAATCCAAGAAGACTTGATGCTTTCATTCAAAATGTGTTGGAAATGGTTTTTTTTTCCTTCTCAAATATTCAATTCTCCATAAAAGGAAAGAATCATAATTACAATGGGCAAAGATGGGATAGGGCAAAGTGCAGCTATATGTAATGCACATCAGTTCAAAAGCACCTACATTTTTCACACGAAATTCATTCAAGGACTACAGAGCAGTGAACAGAGTATCACAGTTGTTTCTGAACATCTTACTTAGAATAGTATATATTTAAATAGTAAGAAACTTCTGGAGTGGAGCTGTCAGGCAAGAGTTAAAGCTTATAGGTGTATAGGAAAACAAACACTTTTGAATTTTTACACAAGGCCTCTACATAGTACCAGACATCACCTAATTTTTGTTCAGAAGTATTTTGTTCTACCAGATATCAAATATTAAATTTTACACTATAACAAATGTGTAATTAAAACAACCATATGCCTGAAATCTTGGTGTTTTCATCCCCTTAAAGAGAGTAGGAAGCATGTTTATCTTGGTATGGCTGTCTTCCCTGCATACATTTAATTAATGGGACAAATGTAATCTAGCATTTAGCTCTCCACAAACAGAAGAGCTGGAAACTTACTCAAATTAAATGCATAACAAAATTTACTCTGTATGAAGCAGTATATTAAACACATCCTTGTTTCTGTAAAGGCAATTAATTAGTTAGGCCAGGTATGCTGGAGGTCAGGGTTTATTCCAAAATTCTTGACCTAAGTTTTCGAACTGTTTGGGGTGCTTGGTTTTAGTTCAGGTATCTTTATGGTTTCAGTACAATAAGCCCATACAACTGATGCAAGTGTAATTTAGCACAGCCTGACATAACCAGCAGTCTGTGCCTGGCTGAAGTTCAAAGCTGAATCTGATTTATCACCTTTTAGATGCCTTTTTGTCAGGGAAGTTAGCAAATACACTCAGGGAGTTAGTTATGAACTTTGATCAGCAGACAAACAAATTGTTTAAGAAAGAACTGCGCCAGACACTCCCAAATATCCGGTTCAGTTAGTACAAAACTTAGAGTTTATTTATTAACCAATGTTAACTACAGCTTAGTGTTCTAATAAGTGAAGTCAACCATTTTTCCCCATCACAGATTAGAAACAATAATGCATCTTTCATTCAGTTGTGAGTTTAAAATAATGAATAAGAAAGCCCTTTTCAAAGAGAACCAGAAATATTTTCTGTTCTTGGTGTTTGAAACTTTGGCCTGTTTTACATTCTGAATTTTGGATCAAGTTTGTACAAACTCAAATGCCTTTTTTTAGTGCAAAAATTCACTTCTTGGAAAGTCAAATTTATTATGTGCAACTTAGAAGTGTTTGCGCTGTTGTCAGCTGGTTGAAAAAAAGATATGTTACTATGGCTGTAGTCTGGAACAAGGTCATGGCTAGATGTTTGAAGAAATGTGAAATAATTAAAAAAAGGCTAAGTATAAACAGTGCAGCAAAAGTGCTCTCACATAATCACAGAATTGCAGAATCAACTAGGTTGGAAAAGACCACTGGGTTTGGTCCATATATATATAGACAAATTTGTACTGTATGTGTGCAGGGATAAATTTTGTAATAGCAAGTGTTTGCAGGATTGGGCAGAATTTTCCTTCAAATACTGTCCCAGCTATCTCAAATGTAAAGTCTGTTATGGCAATGGGTCACTTGTTTTTTGAAATCAGGGAGAGAAATTTATTTCAGTTTGCCCAGAGTTTTGTTTTATTCTTTTCTTTCCCTGGTGATCTATCTATCTCAGTAAGGAGAGGCTTGCAGAAAATTACAATATAGCCTGAGATCACGTGACATACTAGTTAATGTAGGGATAACACAAGATTGCTATCACCTCACAGTCTGCTTTCTATATCATACTGACAGGTAAAACAAAAATTTATGCTGGCCTGAAACCTACAAGCCATAATTCCCCACTCTGCTCAGACTCAGTGTTTGTGCTACCTGAAGCTGCAGAACTTCTATATGAGTCTGAGCACTGCAGGATTTTCTTGAATCTCCCTGCATCATCATGTTTTCCTGGATAGGGATGAGCTTATGGGAACATGCTATATGACTCACAGTTGCTTACTTAGTCTTCTTGTGCTTCATTTTCTGGCTTCGTTCTCATGCTATTAAGGCAATGAGCAAAAGGCTTTCAAGCTCATTGCTCCTAGCGGCAAGCACCCTTGAGGAAGAAAATTCCTAAAGCCCGTTGCTCATTGTCACTGGCTGGAGTCCAGTGAAACTTGTCATCTAGAAAAGGGAAAGGTTTACTGTCCTCAGGCAAGGGGCTTTGCTAGGACCTGGCAAAGGAATAAAAGACCTCATGTGAGAACTCATGGCAAGTTGACATCTTTCCCTAGGAAGTAATTTTGTCCTTTTCCTTGCGTGACAAAATTATTTTTTTTCCAGAGGCTTGAGCAAGTTTTGGACTAAGTAAAAAGCCCTCCCAGTGTTCTAGGACAAATTAAGACACACTATATTCCCCTCTGCCAAATAGATTCCTGAAGAGGCCAAAGTCTGCTCTTCAGAAACCCATGGCAATGAGCTGGCTGTGCACTCTCCTTGCCACCCCAAAGATACTGAACTTCACAATTTCATGATCACTGTGTAGCCCAGGCTGCCCTTGAACTTCATATTCCCCACCAGCCCTTCCTTGTTGGTGAGACCAAGGTCCAACATAGCACCTGTTCTCATTGGCTCCTCTACCACTTGGAGTAGAAAGTTGTCATCAATGCTTTCCAGGAACATTCTGGATAGCTTATGTCCTGCTATGTTGTTTCTCCAACAAATATCAGGGTGGTTGAAGTCCGCCAGGAGGACAAGGGCTTGTGGGTGTGGGGGCTGCTGCTCTCTGTTAAAAGAGGTTCTCATCTGCTTGATCTTCCTGGTTAGGTGACTGTAGCAGAGCCCCGCTATAATATCACCTGTCCCTGCCCTTGCTTTAATTCTGACCCATAAGTTCTTGCTCAGCTCCTCATCCATCCCTGGGCAGAGCTCCATGCACTTCAGCTGGTCATTGACATAAGAAGAAAACACCTGCTCCTTGACTACCCTGTCTGCCCTTCCTAAACTGACTGTATTCTTCCATTACAACGCTCTGGTCATAGGAGCCATCCCATCATCTCTCAATGACAATAGCCCTGCAAGCATGTGTACATCTCTAATTCTTCTTGTTTATTCCCTATCCTATGTGTGTTTGCCTAGAGGTAATTAAGTTTGGCCCTGCTGTCTTATTTTAATGAGCCTTGTACTCTTACATGAAAGCAGAAGATTATACAAATTTTTTATGTAGAGGACATGCTTCTGTTTAAATTAACAACATACTACAAGGCTTTAAAGGGAACATAAAATATTCAGTGGAATTGCTGATGAGTTATGAATCCCTTGAGAATAGAAAGCCAAAATATGCAAGCATGACTTCTATGTTTTAAACTATGGTGTTATTTAGCCAGTTAAACAAGCAAAAATACTCAGGTATCTCATTTGTTTTTTGTGTTTGTTTTTTTTTTCCAGGAATTAGAAGAATCAATAAGAACAAAGGAAAAAGAATTAGAAAATATAGAACTGAGTGGTCTTTCTTTGGTACAGAACAAGAAAGAGGAAGTCTCTTCTGCTGTTATGAATACATTGCAAGAAATTAAGCATTCCTGGGCCAATTTGGATCACATGGTAAAAGAATCATTAAAGTGCAAATTATAACTCCAGGACTAAGGCATGGAGGAGACTGAGAATTAGCAGTTGCAGCTGGTGGATTTCTTCTGTATTGCAGGGGAGGAGATTATGAATTGTGTCATTCTTCCCATCTATCAATCCCCAAGTTTGTGTGTTCACTCTGCATGAGATGACTATAGTATTTCCTGTTTCAAGGATGCTTTTAATTCTTGTAATTGAAGTTTTACAGTTGCTTCCTGATATTTAGTGTAAAGGTACCAAATTATCTGTAAGAAACTACCTTTTAAAATCTACAGGTCTCACAGAATAAAGAAGAGATCAGCATGAATTGTCAACATCCAAAGTTTGATCAACATCATAAGCTGCCTCCTCAGGAGGAATGCAGTCTGTTAGTACTAGCCTCTCTGCTGACTTCCACAGGCTAATTTGTCTGCCTTAGGGATATGTGTTTCATAGTCTTGAGCAATTTTTCTTGATCCTGCTTTGGACCAAAGTTAAAATGAATTTTCAGATCTTCTCAGTCCCTGCCATCCAACCTTCATAAAATCAATAGAACTTCATGCTGTACCCAGTGTAAGTCCAGCTGATGGTTGTGCAAAGTCTTTGTTCACAATAGATTTAAGAGTAGGCATGTGGAACAAGAAGCATGTGAGATCAAAAGGAAGAAAATAACTTTAACAAACCCCAAATATCTTGAATGCTTTTAATTTACTTTTGGTTTTGTTTGTCCCTCCTCTTAGGTTAGCCAGCTGAAGATATTGTTGCACTCTGTTCTTGAGCAGTGGAGCGTTTACAAAGTGGCTTATGAAGAACTGAATAGTTACCTGACAGAAGCCAGATATTCTTTGTCACGTTTTTATCTTCTTACTGGTTCTTTGGAAGCTGTGAAAGTACAGGTTGATAACCTTCAGGTGAGAAGAATAATTTTGTCTGAAATTGCATGGATCCAGATAACTGTACATTTTGGTTCCTAGGAAATGGAAGTATATACATACTGGCACATTAAAATCACATGACATTAAGAGAACACGTTACAGAACAGCCATTGCATTTTTCATTTTGCAGAAAAATAAAGTTGGGGTAGTTGTTTTCTTTTTAGATTTTTGATGCTGTTCTTTATAATTTTGAGCCATACTATCAAATTATTAGTTTTTTAATTCTGCTAATGGCCACTAAAACTAAAGTTTCTCATGCTATTTCATCAAGCTTCTGAGCTACAGGAGCATGTTGAGACCACATTTTTAACCTGCCCTCCAACATTGCAGTAGCTTGATGATCAAGAAAAATAACATTCCAAAAGCTGAGATACTCACATGTTCAAGCAATTTACCACTGTAAGAAAGGCATAAAATACAAGGAGACTTCTATTATAAAATTATAAATTAATATTAATGTAACTAAATTAATTAAATAAAAATATTCAAACTATTGGTCTATTACATAGAAAAACCTTTTATTTCAAAGAAATTTGTCATCTTTGAAATAGAAAAAAAATTCTAGATGCCTAAAGTAGAAGAAATTCTATTGTTCTCATAGTATTCTGCTCTTCTGTTAGCATTTACCATCAAATTTACATTTACATTATAATTTAAATATTTGTTTGATTTGTTCAGACAAATATGAATTCTCTAAGCATGAATAGTACTTTTCAAATCAAGATTTAAGGAGAATCCAGTAGTGGACTTTACAGCCATTCTTCTAGGTTTTAACTTTTTACATGTGAGTCAGTAAAACAACAGGAACATAAAATTATTATTTTTTTTCTAATTAAGTATTTGACTAAACTCGGGCTGAAATCTGCTGGGCTGTTCAAACTGTAATAATATGCATAAAAATATTTAATGTTAAAAAAAAGAGAGCATTTTCACAGAATCATGGAATGGATAAGATTGGAAGGGGCCACAGTAGGTCATCTGTCCAACCTCCCTGCTCAGGCAGGGTCATCCTAAAGCACAGGGCACAGGACTGTGTCCAGACACTTCTTGAACGTAGCTAGTGAGGGAGAATCCACAACATCTCAGGACAACCTGTTCCAGTGCGAGGTCACATGCACAGTAAAAAAGTTCTTCCTCGTAGTCAGGTGGAACTTCCTGTGCATCAGTTTCTGCTCATTTCCTCATGTCCTTTTTCTTGGCACCACCAAGAAGACCCTGGCTCCACCTGTTGATATCCTCTTTAGATACTCTTACACATTGATGAGGTCTCCTCTCAGTTGTCTCTTCCCGAGGAGGAACAGGCCCAGCTCCCTCAGCCTTTCCTCAAAAGAGAGGTGCTACAGTCCCACAATCATCCTTGTTGCCCTCGGCTGGACAAGACACACTTGCCTGACAGATACATTTCAGAATGATAACTGAAAGAGCAAGAACCTTATTTTCAGAATGTTGTTATTTTTTCATCTTGTTCTAAACAGGATAATGTTATTTAATTTATTTGCTTATATCTGTTTTTATTTCTGAATCAGTCCATGGACTTACTCATTCTATACAAAAGTATTTGTTTAGAATAATTTCTTTTAGAAGATCTTTACATTTTGCAATAGTTCAGGTTTAAAACTGACTTTTTGCAGCACTTGATGTAAAATCAATCTAACTACAAGCTTCATATTAAACAATGTTCTATTTATATGAAACATGAAATCAAGTTTTGCATTCATAATCTATATGATGCAATTGATATATATTATTCTGAAATCTTTCTACATAATGAAATTTTAATACCTCATGGTTTTGCTTTGTTATTATTCTGCTTTAGAGCCTTCAAGATGAATTGGAAAAACAAGAAAACAGCTTACAGAAGTTCGGTTCTGTGACTAATGAATTGTTGAAAGAATGTCACCCCCCAGTGACTGAAACACTTACCAACACTTTGAAAGAAGTGAACATGAGGTAGAAAACATCTGTGTGTTAAACTGTAATTTCAGTAGGAAATCTGTATTTATCCATTAGCCCAGTTTTCCATAATTTATATTTTTGTTATATTTTATTCTTTTATATTTTGAAGGGCTTGAGGTGCTTGTTGGAAAGGCCAGATTATTCCTTTTGGCAAGGACTGGAGTAGAACTCTTATTTACTGCCCATAATAAATGAAACATTATCTTCTTCAGCAAAGCATCTGGAATAACTGTCAGTAATTTTGCTCCATGCATGACTGCCAACCAAGATTTATAAATACCATGCTGCAAAATAATACTGCACTTAAGATTGGAAAACTGTGTCTGAAAATTTTGTTTGCAATGCATGGATCAGGCTCCCCAGATTTTGGGTTGCTATTTGTAGTTGTAGGAAGGGCATGATAAGCAAGAAAGTCTAAGCCCCTCACCAGTACTTCAGCAAACAGCTTCCCCAACCTTGAATTCAGGCAAGAATCAGTGTAAGGGTTTAATGAGAGAAGCTGCAGAAAGGGAGGATCCAAAAGAAAAAACTAATTTGATGGGAAGTTTGGGATTTTTTTGAAAACAGAATCATGTCAAAATTATTTTAGTCTGTGTTCCATCCTGTTCTAGAATCTGGAATTAGAGAAGGATAATTCACCCCATTTCAAAAAAGATACTCTAGGAATTAACAGTTTCAGTGATGACTGACAGAAGTTTTATTTCAAAAGCTTTGCTTTCAATCATATAATAATAACTGAAAAATATTGTATTTTTCATTAGTAAGGAAACAATGAGGCAGTTCAATAAATACCAGCACATTTGAGAAAAAATGTGTTTCTGGTTGTCATTAGAGCCAAAAATTCAAAAGTGGATTATTAGAGCAAGAATTCAAAGGGAGGTTAGCTGTTTAATTGGATAACAGAAATAAAAAGCTTTTTAATATGTCTGGGAATATTTTACAAGCTAGTTACAGAGAGTTTTATGACCTTAAATATTCTGTGGGGGTTTGGGAGGAAACTGTAGCAGATGAAATGTTTCCTTGTTTACACCTGTTCTGGGCCTCTTAGGCCCTTGAAGAAATCTGTTACTGGCAGTGTGCGGTTGGTCACAGATGAACCAAAGTGTACTAAGTGGAAATAGGAGGAGGTTCACTTCAAAAAGTATGCTACAAAGTATACTATAAACAAGGTGTAGCACAGGTTAGAACAGCCTGTCAATCCATATTTCTTGGATTTTTTTTTTCCACCAAATGTCTGGATCTTGATTATTACCAAACTTCTCAAAAGCCAAAAGACCACGGGAAACCACAGAGAGAAAGAGGGACAGGGATAGACATTGTACAGTCCTAGGCTTCAATCATTCATCCTGTCTCTTCACCAGGTGGAACAACCTTCTGCAGGAGATTGCAGAGCGACTCCGTGCCAGCAGGGCCCTCCTTCAGCTGTGGCAGAGATACAAGGACTGTTACCAGCAGTGCTCTTCCACAGCCCATCAGCAAGAAGACCAGATCAATGAACTCCTGAAGACTGCAACCAGCAAAGACATCACTGACGATGAAGTTACCACTTGGATTCAGGACTGCAATGTATGTTCACTTAAGCTTTGCATTTTTTCTCAGTTCTGGGCTAAAAAAATCTCAAGAGGCTCTCCATTGCTAAACTCTATACTTGGTGCTCTAGAAACTTGCATACAAACATATTTCATTTTATTGATGCATCTCAGGCACAGGAGAGACACAGTGTTAAATCTGCCACCAAAATCTCATGAGTTTCTCTAAATTTTGATCCCTCCATGAGTTATTGCAGTATTTCAGAAGCTTGTGTCTGAAGACTTCTCTCTAGAGAAGATGAATAAATTATATAATTTGATTCAGTCTTAAGTCCCTGCTTAATGAAGGGATTCTTGTTTGGGAAGATATCTCTACCAAATCTTTTGAGTTCCTTATAATAGACAGAAACACAAAATCTTTGACTATATTTCTGGCAATCAAGACTTTTCACTTTTTCTGAATTACAAGAGTTTGGGGACATCTTTCTCCTTCCTTGTGGAAGGACACCATCCACCCTGAAACTCTGAAATTCTTCCTTTTTTAAGCCTGTATCTCAAGACAGCAAAATAGTTCATCTCCTTTCTGTGCTTACATTTTGGTTCTTTTGAGCTTAATGTTGAGTGTCGTTGACAAAAAAAAAAAAAATACTGTCTCAATGTAAGTGAAACAACTGCAATGAGAAAAATAAACATGTTAGTGTTTAAAAATAAAGTGATCTTTCAGAGCATTTTCTGCCATGTTCAGACACCATGGACTGGTAATTCAAATTGTTAAGTTCAAATAATTTCTTAATTTCTTTATGTTGCATTCTTCAGCCATTATGTTAGGCCATTTACAAAAGTTATTTTTTTTCAGCCCCCCTGGTAAATCATAACAGGAAAAAAAGGGATGTGTAGGCCTGAATCAATTCACAGGGGGGTTGTCACTGCTTGGGACTGTCACATCAGTAGAGGTTTCAAAAGGTTTCTTTCAACAAGGCTCAAAGGTAGCTGAGCAGCGTCTTCTTTCTGGTCCTTTCTGTACAGGTACTTTGATGCATCTTTTTTATCATGTATGTCTTACAGAGTGTAACTGAACGTATTGACATTGAAATACGGTAGTAAATATGAGTTTTCCTTATAGTAGTGGAGTTCAGTCTTTTCATTCTTCCTTGAAATTAGGGGATGATGACATCAACAGAGTGTCAGGTTATCTATTCATATCTTTCTTCAATGTGTTCCACAGGATGTGCTCATGGATTTGAAAACAGCACAGGAGTCACTGGTTGTTCTTCAAGAGCTGGGGGAGGAGCTGAAAAGCCAAGTGGAGGCTTCGGCAGCAGCAGCTATACAGTCTGATTATCTTTCTCTCAACCAGAATCTGTCAAGCCTAGAACAGGCTCTCCGCAAGCAACAGTCTGTACTTCAGGTATGCAGACAGTGTTTACAGCCCCTTAATCTGATCATCCTGTGGAACCTGAAAACATATAAATTAGCTAAAACTGCCTGGGAAAAGAGGATGGTGTTACCTGTTCAACAGCATTTCCTAGACTTCCCTGGAAGCCAAAGTTGAGAGTAGAAAATACTCAAGTCCAGCATAGAGACCTTGTAAGAATGTCTAAATTCTGTGAAGAGAATAGCAAACCTCATGCAGGAAAACATCTGTCTGGAATGCCAAAGCCACCATGCTTTCTACAGACAACAGTTGTGCTAACAGCTGGATTCACACCTACTTCTCCCCTGAAGACAACCTCTCTTCCCAGCTACTTCTTTAGCTGTAAAACAAATGAGAGATTCTTAATGATTATGTAGAATTGATTTTTTTCAGTTCCTATTTATCTATGGCCAGACTGACACCTACCATTTGTGTCAAAGCCTGTTCAGTAGATGCTGCTAATTCCTTGTGTCACTAGGGACTAAAGAGTAAACAAGGACTGGAAGAATGTATTCCATAAGAAGCTATATGGTTGAAAAAGCAGCAGAGGTAGCAGCTTCTGTTCGAGAGACAAGAGGATTGACCCAAGAAATCCAGCATTGTTTGGAATGTGCTTATAATGTCAGTGTTACTGTGAGGAGACAAAACATGAGAGATGTTTTTTTAATTTTAAATTGCAATAAGAGTGACTAGTTCTCTCTACTGACAATAAATTAAGCAGGGGAATTAGTTTCATAAAAGAAAGACAGAGAAGGTTATTTATTTCAAGGTAAGGAGGTAATTATGCACTTTGTTGAAATGTTGCCTTTTTGCTATGATCAAAAATCCTCTGTTCTAACCTTAAAACCACCCAATAATTCCACAGTCAACAAGCAAAGTGGCAGTTAAAATTGCTCCTAGCCCATTTAGCTGTTCGCAAATCTAAAATGAGAATAGCTAGGACTATAATGTCAATAGGGATGCTGTGCAGCTGAAGTTCTTAAACTGTGGATCCTTTTCTATTCCAGGCTGGAGTTCTGGACTATCAAACCTTTGCCAAGAACCTGGAAGTCCTTGAGAGCTGGATAAGAGAAGCAGAAGAAATACTGAAAGAACAGGATCCCAGTCACTCATCTGATCTCTCCACAATACAGAATAGGATGGAGCAACTCAAGGTGATGAATAAATGTGAAAAGTGTTGGGGTTTTTTTCTGTTGTCCTGGTTATGTATAGTACAGTGTATACACAGGTATCTTACATGCATTCCGCGTATAGCAAAGGACTATCACTCATGCAAAGCCTAAGACTGAGAACTTAGCCATTTTATAGCAGTCACGGAGTGATTTTCCATGTTATTTTGCCCCTGAGTAAAGATGAAAAAGGCAGGCAAACTATTCAGAATAAAATTAATATGAGGTCAAAATCGGAATGGAAATGTTAGCAGTTCTTGGAGATTTCCTTCATCTTTTTTTCTTTCAACTTTTTCTGAATTTATGCAATTCCCATCTCAACAGTATTTCATTTAGGGATGAAGTATTTTATTAATTTTGGGTAACTTGATATACTGAAGAAACATTCTTACTGTGTACTGTGTGATCTCCATTTGAGGTCTTTCACTCTTTGTAGGACTTCTTTTTTCCCTCTCTTCTTTCTGAGGCCATAACAGGAATTAGCTGATATTTGCCTCCTAGGCTGTTTTTATAATTTTAATCTTCCACTATTTTTCTGTCATGATTAACTATAGACAGAATTCCACTTTGGACATGCAAATAAGCAGGGCATTTTCCTAATGTAGTGAGTTGGATATTTCTATACTACAAAACAAAAAACTAAAAGTCAAAAGTTGAATAGTTTCGATGGGAATTGCCCTGCTAAGCATTCAGGCTAAGAAAGAGGGAAAAGGCTCCCATATTTTGACAGTATAAACATATGGCTCCAAACATTAGCCTACTTTTGCAGTTCTGAGATGTAAATCCCCAATTCAGTAAGACATTTCCGAGTAGTTTAAGCATACTTCTCTGCACACATTTAAACATGAACATGCCTTCTCCTGGTCTGGGACCAGAAGCAGTTGTTCCCTGGCATACACATTACTTACCACTTGGTGGCAATCAAGGCCATTTTAAATTTAACTCAGTGCTAGTTCATAGTTTTGAAGTCTATAATAATGTAATTCCTGAGCTTCCTAGCTATCACTCTTATTGTTGCAGAATCAGATGTTGAAGTTCAGCAGCATGGCCCCAGATCTGGACCGTCTTAATGAGCTGGGTTACAGGCTTCCTCTGAATGATAAAGAAATCAAAAGGATGCAGAACCTGAACAGACATTGGTCTCTGATTTCATCTCAGACTACGGAGAGATTCAGGTGGGGATTTACATAAATTGTTCTATAGCTTTCTTAGGTTATGATAGTTAGAACCTTTTGCAGATATAGAGAATGTTTCATGTTTAATTAACCAAAGTTCCTTTTCTTTGATGTACTTATAAGTAAAGAGCAAAAGCATTGAGCTGAGATGTTGGGTTTGTCGCAAATCAACAGGCTTTGAAATGAGTAAGACTGTTACTCATCAAAGTGTTGACTAAATAAATTGAATGAGGCAGCTAAGTGGGAAAAGTGTTACCACCTGATTTAGAATTCTGCTGGCAAAGTTATTGCAAGACCATTAACACTGTGCATGAGAGGAGGAGAACTTACCTGAATCCATCTTTCTTTCAGTAAGCTGCAGTCTTTCTTGCTGCAGCAGCAGACCTTCTTGGAGAAATGTGAGACTTGGATGGATTTATTAGTTCAGACTGAGCAGAAGTTGGCAGCAGAGATTTCAGGAAACTACCAAAGTCTTTTGGAGCAACAGAGGGCACACGAGGCAAGTCATCATGTTTATTTATACATAACTACAACACATACTATTTATGCATAAATGGCATGCACATTCTTTTGTTGAGTAATATAATAGCATGCCTGAATTGAATTACATTTGCCTGTACCATCTGAGTATACCTTAACTTAAAAACAGAAACATTCAAATATGCCAATAATACCCAGTTTGAGGGAGGACTTCACTATCTGTCTGCATTTGTGTATAACCTATCACTATGCCTATAAGTGCTTGTCCCCTACTTTTAGCCCACTTCAGATTGGTTTGTACCAAGGAAATCAAAGGTTTTATTGGTCCTCCTGTAAAAGCATAATAGTTCTTATTCCATTTGGCTCTTTATCTTCAGTCATAAACTGGAGAAAATCTCTATTTTTACATCTTATTCTGGTTTTGTTTGTTTGTTACTGAATTGTAAACACATATAGGATTTGAAGAGTGTCTTAATGGAAGACTTTTCTGTCAAATACTGAGTTATATAACTCACCATGGGCCTCCATTTGGTAACATTTCCTTGGAGAACAAACTAATTTGGTCTTTGCTGCATGCTGGAGTCATTTGTCTGTAACAAATCAAGAACTAGCACAGCTTCTGTTGCAGGGAAAGACTGATTCAGAATTTTTGCTAGAGGATGCCTTTATAATTCTTCAGGGAAGTCAAGTGATGCACATTTTTTTCTCTACCCGTATTGTAACTGCCAAGAACCCTTGTAAAGATCAAGTAAAAGAAGTCAATTTTCATACCAAAGCTCCCATGTGGCTACAGCAGTTTGAGTTCCCACAACTTTTTCAGCTGACCTACCCCTAGACTCAGGCCAGATTACAGGAAGAGTTATGTCCTTCCCCCTCTCTTGCTTTATATCTCACAGCATAGTGTTTGAATGAGTGTCTGATAGTAGAAAGTAATTCAGCACAATTATTTCTTGCTTTAGCATTTGACTGCCTTTGTTTTCACAAATGTCATTCATTTAATTTCCTGCCAGCTTTACCTGGACAGTTTCTTTGTAAGTTTAAACATTCCAGGTCTTTGAGATTTGAGAATGTCCAGAAATCTTTACTAAGTGGATAATTTCCTACTGTTGTTGTGTCTAGTCATAATTTTTTGAAAGGAGGTAAGGCAATCTTCTTGCATTTAATTGTCTTGAGATCTCAGCTTAATTCTCACCTGAAACCTTGATCTGAGCAGTTAGCTCAGAGGAGTGTTACTCAAGGGCTCTGTTGAAGCCCTTTTTATTGCAACTATAAAGTCATCTCTCAGAATGAATAGAATTAATATCTGATTTTATAAATACTGTAATTTATCCTAAAAAATGTAGACTCCTTTTTTCCTCCTGATTTTTGGCACTCTATAATCTAAATATATTCAGTGTACAATGTTCTTTGCAGTGCTTCCTTGATAGTCACAAAGAATTTTCCTTCCACTCCTTCTGGCTATAAGGATCCAATCTCAACTTCTTGAGATGCATTTCTGCATTGTTTTGCTTTGTATTTTTTCCAAAAATAAAGATAAAATATTTTGTTCCACCTGAATTTCCAGAATGGATATTGAAACTCTTCCAGCTCTATTATCAACTTTCCAGTGCTGACTCATACATTTGCTGGTGTTTACTCAAAGGAAAACTCAACCACATTTAAAAATATCTTCCCATTGAAACAGCAGTGTGGACATGATAGCTTTTTCAAATATCATGCGCTAACACTGGCATCTGTATCACTCCATCAGGATGATCTTGTAATCATTCTTGCGCAGTTCTCTAGTACGTGATACGTTGCTTGGGACTCCCGTGCACTGGGAATGCACCAAGACACGCATATGGCAAAGTGCTAGCAGGGATGGAGAAGGACGTTCCATGCCAACTCAATGACTTGATTTTTTTTCAGTGTGCTGGTGTTGTGCATGTCAACACCAGCCCTCCTTTTCTTCTCCTTTGAATTCGTATTTCAGTGATTCATGATGATCTGCATATGAGAATAAATTTGCATGATGAGTGACCCCAGGTAATGGAGTATTCCTCTTATGTACAGAGAGAGTGCATATGTGGTAAGCAAGTGGATGTTGACAGAAATGTCTCTAAATTTGTGTAGGGCTTGAATACCTCCACTCTAAGCAGACTTCTCATGCTTGATAAGCTTTTATTTTATCTGTCCTCTTTAAAAAAAATATTAAAAAACTCACTTTTGGAGGGTTTGGTTTTGCTGATTTTTTGGTTTGGATTGGTTGGGTGGGGTTGGTTTGTTGTTTTTATTTTTGTAGTGAGAGGTGTTTAATCAATTGTAATCAGCTGTGTTAGGTTTAGTCTCAATCTGTCAACAATGCTGGTAGATGCCATTGTCTCCTGTGCTTCATCTGTGTCCTCTACCCTGACAGAATTAGTTATGACAGGAAGTAAAATTCCTGCCTTCTTTCTCAGCTTTCTGAAATTCTCAACCCCAAATTATTGTGGTTTCATTCATGAGATAATACAGCATTTAGTTTCCCTCTGATTCAGTCTCAGTCATTCGTAAGTTTCAAGGCATTCAAAGAATAGTATCAAATATTTCTGCAAAGAAGTCAGACAAGATTATTTCTTTCTATGGGAAAATTTATGACCTGAGTAGCATTTCTCAGAATTAATTTAATGAGTCAGAGAGGCAAAATTTCATTTTGAAAAGTTACTGCATCATCTAGCAGTCCTGAACTTCATACAATGTACTTAAGGGATTTAATTGTGCAGATGCTAATGGGTATTTTGCTGGCAGTGACAGATGCAGAGATTGGTACAGTCACAATTTGAGCTGGTGGGAAGTCATATAACAGGAGTGTAGTCTAGATTTGAGGAATACTGGCTCTTAGTTCAGGCAAGGGTGAACTTCTATCTACTGCAAATACCATCACTAACTGCAGAAAAAAATTCTCAAGCTTCATACCAGTATAATTTTTCTTTGAATCTCTCTGTAAACCCTGTGAACATGGAGTGGGTCCAGTCCTGAGGTGATGCCTGTGTGTACCTTCATGAATATAAGAATATTCCTGAAGAACCTTATCTAGAGACAGGGTGTTACTAAAAAGAAAGATGTTTATAAAAATACATTTAAGTAGTATATAAACTTAAGTCATGTTTGCTTAAGTAGTACTTAGGTAATTTTTTGCCTTAAGTAATATTTAAGTAATAAGGGAGTCTTAAAAGTATTGTGGAAGTTTAATATGTCTAATAGGGAAAATTGGAAAATAAATTGGAAAAAGAAAGGGGAAATTTGATTCCTAGCTCCTATACATGGCTGACCATTTCTTTTAACATTCTACTGGCAGTGTACAACTGTATTAGAAGTTTGTATAACACTATCACACATGGTATGGGCATAAATGCAACCTAACAAGGCAAAGGATTATAATATTCTTAAACATGTCAAAAAATAAATGTGCCCTTTTTGTCCATGCAGAAAAGACCCTATGTGGATTTTGTTGTAAATTATAATATCAGTCACACAATTCTACTCAGAAACATAAACCCAGGCTCTTGTTGATATAATTTAGATTTATAATAGTGGTGTTGAGGAACAAATAATTAATTACTAGAAGCAGGAAGTAACTCTAAAACTGAGATTTTTAAATGTGTTTTTATTTAAGTTTATAACAAAGCTACCATTCAATTAATCTGAAATCAAATTAAATACTTGGAAACTTGTTTTTACCAGTGCATACAGACAGAAGTAAAAATGTAAAATCTTGTTTTAACATCCTTGTCTCCTGTACAACAGCTATTCCAGGCAGAGATGTTCAGCCGCCAGCAGATTTTGCATTCAATTATCTCTGATGGGCAGCACCTCCTAGAACAAGGACAGGTGGATGACAGGTAGACATTCCTGTGTTTTTGCTGCTGGTGGTAACAGACTAGTGGGAAATTTCCAAACAGAGAAGGTAGCAGATGTCACTGTTTAGATCATGCTCTTCTGAAGTAGAAGTTAATCTTGCTGGTTTAAGCTATTAATTAGCCAGATCTTAAGACAGTCATCTTTAGGATGCTATGGAGTATGTGAATGCATTTGGGAATACAACAACCTTGAGGCTGCTTCTCGGACAAGATTTGTCTTGAATTATCAAGCATATTGCATATATGTCTATTGTAATGTATTTTCAAAATGTCACTTTCACCAAAGGAGTGTGCAGTGACAGATCTAGTGGATTACACTTGATTTATGCCAGCTGGGAATTTGCCTCTACCAGGAGAATTCCCTTCTGCCATTTAAGAACACCTACAGTTTTAATATAATAGATTAGGAATTCATTGCTGCCTGGGATTTTGTTTTAAATGCTTGTGATCAAATGAATGAAAATCACTGCAACACCAGTGTGCTTACACTTGTGCATATGCATTGACTTTGTTACGGGTATCATGGTCAAGTATAAGGGTAAGATGAACTGTTTATTGAAATTTCAGATTTTTTTTAGTGCTGTGTGTATCTTATGCCTGCTTTGAACTCAGTAGTAAATCTGGGTGTGAGTTGTGAAAGCTCCATGATTTGATATGAATTTGACTAATCCAAACTGGCATAACCTGTTAATTTTCTTTGTGTATTTCTGGGGAGAATATAAAAGAGTTTTGTGTGTTAAAGGTTTGGGTTTTTTAAGGTCTCAGTAATTGGATCCCTTTAATTCTCCCAGTACATGAAGTTTGACGTTCTTATCCTCAATCAGCTGTCATGAGGCTTCACTGTTTTTCTCTTAGTGTTTCATCATTGACAGCCAGACATCTTCCCTTTCCCTTCAGTTTATTTCATTAAACAAATACATCCAAGTTACTATGTATTTTTATTTATTGTTTATCTATTTATAATAGGGATGAATTTAACATGAAGCTGACTCTTCTAAGTAATCAATGGCAAGGAGTAATTCGCCGGGCGCAGCAGAGGAGGGGCATCATTGACAGCCAGATCCACCAGTGGCAGCGCTATAGAGAGATGGCTGAGAAGTTGCGCAAGTGGCTGGTGGAGGTGTCCTGTCAGCCGGTGATTGAGCTGGGCAATGTTCCTATTCCATTGCAGCAAGCAAGAGCACTACTGGATGAAGTGCAGGTATGTCCACTGTGTTTGAAGAAAAAGGTAAAAATCCCTGCCTTTCTTACAGTCTTGATCATTTAAAACATTCTTTAAAATGTCTTAGATTCAACCTATCTGCTTTGAAGAAAGCAACATTGGATGTTAGTTCTTCTGTGGAACTAGGATAGCATCAGAAGTGGTAGTGTGATGGAAACAAAGTTGGAGTTCACAAAGAATGAGTAAGGGAGAACTTACTGGACCCTTGCTCTCAAGCCTTGTTTGCTTCTGGTTTTGCCTTGTAGCGAGTGTCACCCTGAAACTACCTTAAAAATGTAGTGATGTCCTGTTTGAGGAGTGTATCCTAGCTAACAGGAAAGGATTCATTGGGTGTCCATTTTCATGTGAGGTTAACAGTATCTATTTATCAGCTCAGTGTCTTCAAGTTTTTAGCTGGAAGATGGATATAATAATAAAGTGTAAAACCATAATAGGCTCTAGAGGAACTCTCTCTTTAAAAACAATAATATACTGATATTAGTGGGGAGAAAGAAGCCTTTAGTGTCCTTATCTCCTTGAAGAAAGTTTCTAAAGGTCTGCTGCAGTAAATGATTGTGAAAATGTTAAGATAAACCATTTGGGGCATAGCTCATGCTTAAGACAAGGTGTGCAACCAATTAGTTTGGGCTTGAGAATGAATTACTGAATTGCTAATTGTAATTAAAAAGACAAAGCTGACAGAAAACTATTAATATTTTCAGCTTAAAGAAAAAGTTCTTCTAAGGCAGCAAGGGAGTTACATCCTCACTGTGGAAGCTGGGAAGCAGCTGCTGCTCTCTGCTGACAGTGAAGCTGAGGCAGTCCTGCAGGCAGAGCTTACTGAAATTCAGGAGTGCTGGAAGATAGCTAGCACCCGCCTGGAGCAGCAAAAGAAACAGCTTGCTTTACTATTGAAAGTAAGTATGCAATTTCTTCAGTATTTCTTCAGCAAGTTCATGGTTTCTCATTGTGAACCTTGGTGAAGAAAAGCATTCTCAAAGGACAAGGACAAATACAGAAACTGCATATATGCTACGAGCTAACAACTTCCCTTCCCCATCTCTGAAACTAGTAGGAGTAATACTTCATATAAGTACACTTATATGTAGGTTGATATATTTTAATTGTTATTTCTAGAACACTGCCAATAAAGTATATTCCTACCAGTCTTATTTTCAGCATAGACCAAATATTTATTTTATTTTGCACAATCTTGTTTAATTTTTGTACATATTTGTATTGGGTTTGAGTGGCAAAGTTTTTCTAGCAGGAAACTACAGGAATGACTTCTGTGAGAGGCTACCAGAAGCTTCCCCCATGTGTGATGGAGCTAGTGCCAGCCAGCTTCATGATGACCCTACCACTGGTCAAGGCTGAGCCCAACAGTGATGGTGTAATGCCTCTGGGATAACATATTTAGGAAGGTGGAAAAAAAAGTTACTGAGCAGGAGTAATTGCAGCCTGAGAGACAATGTGACAGAAGCAACTTTGCAGACACCAAGGTCAGTGAAGAAGGAGGGGGAGGAGGTACTCCAGGTGCCAGAGCAGAGATAACCCTGCAGCCCATAATGGAGACATGAAGGCCCAAGAGGAGCACATATCCACCTGCAGCCCATAGAGGACCAGAGCAGGTGGATGCCAAAAGGAGGCTGTGACCCCATGTGAAACCCACACTGGATCAGTTTTGCTGGCAGGACTTGTGACCTCGCACAGGACCTACACTGGAACACCTTGTTCCTGAAGAGCTGCACCCTACAGAAGGGACCCATGCTGGGACAGTTTGTGAAGAACTATAGTCCATGGGAAGAATTCATGGAGAAGTTCATGGAGGACTGTGTCCCATGGGAGGGACCCCACACTGGAGCAGAGCAGGAGTGTTATGAACATCACAGACTATTGTCCATTAGATCATATTATTTAGTCAGGAGAGAAGAAAGAAGTCACTGAAGAGAGGGTTTTTTTCAAGACCTTTTGTTTGTAATTTATCATCCTGAAGATAGTCAGGCTGGCATAGATTGAAAAAAAAAAAAAAAAAAAGGAAGGAGAGAATTGCAAAGGCAGTGGTATAAGAAGCACAGAAGATTAAGCTATAATATAATACAAGTTTTATTGCAAGTTCCATATGTTCTGGTATCACACAACTGGCATTCTTTGTGGGTTGACTGGGTTATTAGAGATATTTATATAAAGCTTTAACAAGCAGGTGGGGTAAGTAAAACCATACTGTCACATGATGATTAGTATGGTTTTATTGCATTGGACATGTTAAAGTTTGGAAAGTATGCAAACACTAAACCTGGATGTGGCTGCTAAAATCCAGTTTTAGAGAAGATACTACAGGTACTTCAATCTGCCCTAAATTTGCAGTTTCCCCAACCACTTTTTTTTTTTCCCCCCAGATATTAATGCACGTGTCTGAACCTCTTCTCAAAGAATAGTGGTGTGTTTAATGCAGGCTTTCGAGAAAGGAACTGGAAAATAATTTTAGCAGGGAGAGGCTTTCCTGATCTAGGCAGCATTTTAATAATAGATTTGTGTATTTCTACTAGCAGAGACCTACACACAAGAAATTTGACACAGTTCTACACATGACTCAAGCTCTAAAACTTTCAGTATTATTTAGAGGCATGTTTTTATTAGGCAAATCAACTGACATAATCCAGATCAGAATTGAAATCTAATAAATACTCTGCTTTCAGGACTGGGAAAAATCTGAAAAGGGCATAGGAGACTCCCTGGAGAAGCTAAGATCATTCAAAAAAAAGCTTTCTCAGCCGTTACCTGATCACCATGATGAGTTGCATGCAGAGCAGATTCGTTGCAAGGTAAATCCCTTCTCTGTTGATTGTTGTCTTTGCCTTTGTGCAGTAACCTCTTCCATTGTTAATTGGCTTCATAATACTGACTGTGCAAAGCAGCCAGCCATTCCCATGACAAGAAATTATCCATGTAATATATGGACAGCATAATACCAGAGTGATCTCACCGTAATGCGAATTCCACAGGTTGGATATAGATCTGATCAAACTCATATCAGAACAGGGTCTGAAAAACAACTGTGGAAAGGCTGTATACCAGTGTGGTTTTTATTACAGAAATTCTAAATACAATTTAAACTCATGGTATCTAACTGTTGGTTTAGTGCTTTTTCTTTGAGGTGAGGTTACTGTGGAGTATTTTAGGCAACACTTTTAGGCCATATTATTTGTATTTTTGAAATGGATCACAAATTGAATATATATTTTAATACAGAGAAGTCCAAAGAAATACTTGGAATTCCCAAACACCTTTGATCTATAGACAGTTGAATAGTTTCTTATTTTGTGATTACTTGTTACAAAACTGATGTATTGTTCTCTATTGAGCAATTAATGCCCTCATAACTAAAAGTATTGGTACATTTGGAGTTGATGTTTTCTTGTTCTTTGAAATGGGACTGAAACAGTCTGTTTGTAATGGTGGGTCTGCTCAGATAGGACTTAAATCAGTGGGATAACACTGCTTTGTCTTTGTGTTTCCTTAACACATTCAAATTTTTACTTTTTAGCAAAACCAGTCCTTTTTCCTTGTGTTCTTCTTTTAAGGAGTTAGAGAATGCTGTTGAAGGCTGGACAGATGACCTTGCACACCTCTCTCTGCTGAAGGAGACCCTGTCTGTCTATATAAGCGCAGATGATATCGCAATCCTCAGCGAGCGTATAGAGCTTCTGCACAGGCAGTGGGAGGAGCTGTGCCACCAGGCAAGTACAATACTGGACACTGATGTGAATAGTATGCAGGCTGCAAAAGTGTTGGGAGAAAAATTGAACACAAGTAGCAGCTTTTAGGAAAGATGCATATAGGCACACTTAAATTCAATAGTGTATTCTTTCTGAATCAGAGGGAGCATTCATTGAAATGTTCCTTTAGTTACTGCTAGTGTTTCTGGATCTCTTGAACTTTATGATGGAAGTGAGGTCATATATAGGCAACCTGGAAAAATCAACAAAAAGGTCACACTGTGAGCTGTGGGACTTGACATGGGTGTCTGGGAAAAACACAGAAGTAATACAGTTATACTTTGCTTTAATGGAAGACCTGTACTCAGAAAGGATGTCCCCTCCCCGCTCAACATTGCTCTATTGCACCCTTAGTTCTGTTGATAGCTTCTGCTTCTTCAGACATTGGTGTCTGCATTTCTCTTAGCCTGAGGCTGACTTGCTTGCCTGCAAAATGAGCTGAGGAGCATTGTTTTATTTTTTTCAGGTACATCATGCTATTAGTGTGCTTCTGGCTTCTGTTTTGCACTCCAGGTAGTGGAGCCTTCCTCACCCATGTTTTGAGATTATCCTAATGTTATTTCTGTGGTTTTCAGTAGAGATGGTAGTCAGTAGAGATTGCAGTCAAAGTTAGTGAGGCTAACTTTGAAAGAGTTGCTTCATGTAAAATACCTGTGAAGGCTTCAAAACCACTCCCAAATAAGGAAAAATACTTCATAGTTAACAGCACAGAAGTTGTTACGGGTTAGCTGCATTTGAATGAGCCAATGTAGACATATCTAAGTTGTGGTGTAGTCACTGCATATATGTTTATGGTAAAAGAAGGAACCAAGTAAAGAAGTTTTATCTTAGTTTTGTGCATGCTGAGTGTTTCAGGATGTAACCTAGTGCACATTTTGTTTAACTGCTGCTTATTTCCGGAAAGCTGTCATCAAGTTCAGAACTGCAAAAAGGAAATGCATGATCGTGTGTATGCCCCCGTTAAGCCTAACGCAGTAGTTAAAGAACACTCCACTTTTGTTTATGAAAGAGCAGATGCAGTTTTCATCTTTTCAGCTGCACTTCAGATAGAAAGTCTGAAACAACCTAGATTACAGTGGGGAAGAAGTAAGTAGTTATGCCAATGTCTTAAACTGGAGATATCACTGCTGCTTATCCTGTGCTGCTATTATGATCTCTACGTTCATCTTTGTCTGTTATTATTTGTAGTCTGAGATGGTACTACAGCTGTAGCAATGTCTTAAACACAGCAAGGTTGTCTTTCCTTCTGTATCAACTACAGTATTAACCTGTTTGATGGTTTATGCCTATTCTTTCCTGTCAGGTCACACCTCAGTCCTTTGGAATCTCTCAACGTGTCATGCTCATCCATGAAAAATAGTCATCTATGAAATGAGTGTACTGGGATTCAAGTAGAAAATTGCTTATTCAAAAAATAGTGTATCTTTGATTTAGCTTTGTACTCATGTGCTCATGCACAGATTACACAGTTTTGGAGTTTGGCCTATGCTGTGTGTGTATCTGGGGTTTTTTTGCTTTGGTGAAGCATTTCTGACTTCTTTTTCATCTAATCTCTTAATATCTTAGACTAAAAAGAAACTATTAGCATATTTTATAAAATTTCATAAGTGAGCAGAAATTGTGAGAAAATTTAATTTTTATCCTCTAATGAAACCTTTGGGTTAGAGACATTAAAAATATTGACAGACTACTGAGCTTAATGCTTGGGTGCCTCTCTCTGTGCATAGGATGTAACTAACAGGAAATCTGAGATCAACGCTTAACCCAGATCTTAGAGTCACACAAAGATTTTGCAGTACAGCTCCAGTTTGTTTTAACAGCAAGTAAGTGGCTGAAACACTTTCGCAGGGCTGGAGGTGTTTGTATTGAGGTACAAAGTGTTTCAAGCATGTCTTAAATGCATTTGCTATTTTGTTTTTTTTTTACTCTTTGCAAATGATTTAAGGTCTCCTTACGTCGGCAACAAGTTAGTGAGAGACTGAATGAGTGGGCTGTTTTCAGTGAAAAAAACAAGGAGCTCTGTGAATGGCTGACACAAATGGAAAGTAAAGTGTCTCAAAATGGTGACATCCTCATAGAAGAAATGATTGAGAAACTTAAAAAGGTATGGTGTACACTTTTATAGTGTTCTTTATCTGCTTACTTGTTTTGTGTTGCAAGGAGGATGCTGAATTAGCTGAAATAGAGGGTTTACCTTACCGTGATGTGTTGCAGTGATTTTGCTCTCCTCTGGCTATGCAGCATTTTCCTGTCGTTCTTGAGACAGGGCCTCCTAGAATACAAGAAAATCAAGTGAATGCAAAGTCAGAGGTAGCTGAATGCTTTCCTAGGTGTGCAATCAGAATTGCCTGTAATGAGTTTAACTATAGTAGGTATATTTATAGAAGAAATTGTGTTTTGTTTTGGGTTGGGTGGGTTTTTTTGTTCTTCTGATAGTTGTTTGTGTTTATACATCTAATATATAACAGGTTGCCTCTCCACTGCACAAATCAACAAAAAAACAGCATTCACTTGTGGTTTTTAATTTAGTAGTGTAAAGTAGAGTATATTCAGAATAAGTACCCTGTTTCTGATTGCTCTTTACTGTCCAGGATTATCAAGAGGAAATTGCTGTGGCCCAGAAGAACAAAATCCAACTTCAGCAAATGGGAGAGAGACTTGCTAAAGCCAGTCATGAGAGTAAGGCATCAGAGATTGAGTACAAACTTGGCAAGATCAATGACAGGTGGCAGCATCTTCTAGATCTTATTGCAGCCAGGTAAAACCACTGTTTTTTTTCTAAGTGTTAGGTGGGACAGATTGATATGCTGGATGTGATGCACTTAAAATCTTTCTTCGTCTGCCTTTTCATCATTAACTGTGAAATAAATTTATTCTTAACCATCAACACATTTCTGTGAATTTCACCTTCCTGTTTTACTTTTCGGTACATGAGATCACTTCTTCAAGAAGATTCAATGAAAAACTTTATGTGCTAGAATGCTATGGTAGTGGTGGTAGATTGACATTTGGACTTGATGATTTAAAGGTCTTTTCCAGTCTTAGCAATACTATGTTTCTATGATACAGGATTAGTTGCAGTCAGATTTAATGAGGCTTGCTCCAGTACCATCTTACTTTAGATGGTACTTAAAACTGGATGCAAATATAGGTTTTCCTAAAAAAATTCATGATTGTGAATCTAAACAGTGCATTTGTAGATTTGGATTTTAAGAAGAGCAGTTCCAAAATTAAGTCTGAAGTTTTCTGCCTGATTATTTTTTCACTCATGGAGAAGTGTAACTGCAGGGAGATGTATGCACACTTGACTTAAAGACTGTTTTCATTCAAAGTTAAAACTATAGCAGCGATTTTCATAACTTAGAGAAATACAGGATTGTTGTTTGATGTTTGAAGAAACTGGTTTATTTGTTTCAACAGTTTCTGTTGAGCTGTGCTACAGCCTCCCTTCCATTACTGACAATAATATTGTCACAATTTCACATTTCATGAATTGTATAAATACTTCTTATACGTCATGTTTCTGCAATGTAAGGACATATGCATTAGTAATGCTTTAGATCTATTAGCAGCCAAAGGGTTTGTTTTCAGTGTCTTTTTCGTGTGTTCTTTTTTCATATGGTTTTAATGCAATCTTGCTCTGATATCTGTATGCATGGCAGCAGTAAATTTCATGTCAGCAGAAGCATTCTGATGGCTTCAGCTCCTTTAATAGTAGCTCATTTTAAAATAATGAACACTCAATATTTCTTACACAGCAATTAAGTCAGAAGGTGTTGCATGACTGTCAAGGAGCCTGCTGGTTTCAGAGGATATGATACATCACCAGTTTTTGAACATTAAAGTATATTTGATATATTTTTATGTTTCTCTTTTGAAATACCTGCTCAGAGAAATGTTCAAGTAGTACCTTCAGGAAGTTTCTAGTGAAAAGTGATTGCATTCAGAAACTGCAAAGCACATCTTTATAATACCTGTGTTGTATATTCAGTGTTAGAGATCAGTGGCCTCTGTAGGGACATGTAAGGGTTCAGGATTCTGTATCGTTCTTGATTGGGGAGATATAAACTGCAAAACTATACACTTAAACTTTCTCATTCTGTTATCATGAAATGTGCAGTCCTAATTCTAAACTAATGTATGTAAAATATTTATTTACTTTTATTTCTGGATTATTTCAACTTACGCTTCTCAACTGGCATGCTCAACACTATTGTGTGGAAATAAATATATACCCTTTCAATTTCAGTGCTTACTGAAGTGAAAAACACTCCACAAAGGTGGCTGAACTTGGTTAAAAATGGTTTGATGCTAGGTTTTGAAAAATCCAGTTGAACTGCAGCTTAAGCCAGAAGCCATTAAGGCCCAAAATGTTTACTAATACATGTACAAAGTACTTGTATTAATGCCTGATTCCCACTGGACAGAAGGGTTTGCAACCCTCAAGATGATTTTTGGAAGGTTCTAGAGGCTCTTTAGTATATGTTCTTATATACTGGCATGTGTTCCTATTACAATACTTTGGAGTTTGGAATGCATTATATAGCATGATTTTGGCTGCATTCAGCTAGTAGATGAAGACTAGTTGTCCTGGTGCTCAGAATAAAATACATCTTTTCACATTCTAGATGCCTGAAAACATTAATAAATTATTAGAACCTGCATACTTTTATGCAGCATTGCAGTAATTCCTTGCTTGGAGCATTTTTCTTAGTGGTTTCCTACAGCTGTGAACTAAAAGTGTTCCATGAAAGTGGTTTAGTAATATAGTATGGTAATGCATGTCTAGTCTGAATCATTATCTATTGATTTTATGCTGTGCAGTGAAACTCCTCCATTCACCTGTAAAAGCATCTTTCTTTTCTTTATCACGTTCTGTTTCCATTAATTGCCTCTCCTTTCTGAAGTCTGTAACTACAGATGTGAGAGCTGCAGAAAGGTAGTTGTTTCTCTGCATTAGAGACTTCTGTTTTCTGCACTTCTAGAACAATTTAATCCTTTCAGATGAATTTTTCTGATGTTAGGCAGGTGAAAAAAAGTCACAGTTATTTACAGCCAGGAAGCAGTGCTATTGCTGCAACTGCTCAGGCTTTACAGAGAAGGTTTTGTATGTGTTTTCATCCCTTCCCCTACCACTCACAGTCCACATTCCTGGAGATCGAGTCTGGCACATGTTGGTGAATGCAAGTTTTATTTAGAAACATGACCACTTGTCACTATCCAGTCTCATGTTATCAAGCAACGGCTGCTAACATTTGTTTGGTGTGAAACATTTTCTGTACAGTACTCACCAGCAAAGAGAAGTGAGTCCCCTTTTCTCCTTCCCCCACCCAAAGAACAGTGTTTGCAGGCTTTGGGAGTGGAAGTTCTTCTTTTTTAATGCTGGAAAATTTCATGGTTGTGGCGGAGGACTTGCATGCTGTGAGGATGGCGGAGGACAGCAGTGTGGATTCAGATCTCCCAGACTGTAACTGTGATATCACAAGGCAGGCAGCTATTTTTGTTTGCTTTTGATTGATACTATTCTTTCTGAAGTCTTCGTTTGCTGGGAAATATTGATATGTAGAAATCACTACTATAGCTACAAATTACTGGTTTTCTGCTCAGTTTAAAAACAGTTGACAGTGATAACAGCATACTTTGTTTTACAGCTCATACTTTTGGATACCAGGATAATTTTTTGATACTAATGGAGGCTTAGAACTAGTAAAATCTCTTAGCTGTCTGAAAGAAACTGTCGACTCATTTTACAGTCTTTAAATATTAGAGCATGTAAACACATGAGAAAAAGCAGACTTTGTCTGCTTACTGTTTGTGTCATCAAAGGGCATGGCTAGAAGCAAAAGGCAGAGAAGAAAGAACTTGTAAAGCATTTTAGGCTTAACTTATCAAAGCCTGTCTGTTCTGTACAAATTAACTATTGTTTTGTAACTGCCTGTAGTACTTGAACTCAGCCTGCATCATCTTGAATTTTGGATTCTGCTTCTCTTTTTCTCACTTCACATTTCTAGAAATTTATCTGTTGTTCGGAGCTCTAGAAATTCACTCTTTGAAAGAGGAAACTGTGATCAGAATAGTAAATGTAACTGGTAGTACTGGTGTCCTGCTATGGAGTAGTGCTGTACTTTGGACAATAACTCTTCTTTAATCCTAAAAAGATTATTTTTAAACAGATTTTTTCAAAACTGATTTTCATATTGGAACATTTTTCACTGTTTCAGTGTTTCTTAAAACATTTTCTCCAGTTCCAGGTAGATAGTTTAAAACAAGAAAAAACCTTTTCTACTTTCTACTATCTACTGTAGAGGCTTAGCTAACATGCTGTTACTGACTTTTTTCATGTTGCTTTTCAAGTTTTATATTAGTAAGCAGCTGTCTAAATGACTAACGTAGTAGCTATGAGTTGCATATGATGCATTTTTCTGTTTTTAAGGTTAGTTCCTGTTCAGATTTAAGGGGAAGTCTAAGAATATCTACTTTAGGACTAGTTGAATTAATTACATTTGTGCTTAATTTTAGCTTCAAGTTGTTTTCCCACTGATTTTTCTTACTGTATAATGAGAAATTATTAATAGACATTTTAAAGTTATTCCTTTCTTGGGGAAATTGAGGTACATTAGTTGTAACTTGAAAACATAAGTATCATAAGCCCATTCAAATTTTTAGATGAGTTTTCATCAGTATACTATTAAAAAAAAAAAGAATTCAGCTGTATTTTCCTTTCTGAGAGTAAAATGTAGCAAAACTGGGGTGTGTGTTATATAAAAAAGCAACCTTTAAACCAAACATGTTGTGGGGCCAATCGCTTGATTTCAGTACAGAATCTTCATTACCAAGGAGAGGAGTTATCTCAAATCTTTCATAGTGACATGCACACTGCTGCAAAAAAAACCATTAAATGATTATTGGAATAATTAATGGTTTAAACATCATCTTGTAAATGAAATAACGAAAGGTGAAAATTACACTTGGCTAGGGATCCCAGATACCTGATTTAGAATTTGACCTTTGTCTCTTAAGCAGGGTTTTTGAAGCATAGGTAACTTTCTTGCTGAAATTCAGAAGGAAAACTCTTAGATATGATGGATTATGTCTATTATTTGATCGTGGATATGTTTTCAGAGCAACTAGAGGTGTAACACTACACTGCAGTTCAGTCAAAAGCACTTGTTTATTTGCTTCTATTTGTACCACAGGCAAGGAGCCTGTTATGTTAAACTCAGTACCAAAAAAAAAAAAAAAAAACAAAAAAAAAGAACAGTGTTTATGGTAGATGTAGGACAGAGGGGAGAGGAAGGAGGGCAGGAAGGAAGTTGTAGGTTTTGAGTTTGGTTGTAGTGTTTCTTTTAGTATGCCACACTTTTTTCTCTTTCTCTCTAGAGTAACTCAGGTCATGTGAGTGAAAATAGCTGTACTTGGCCCAGGCTTCTTTTTTGCTCTGGCAGTTTTTTGCTCTCCCATGCAGTTGCCTAAGGCAGAGGGCATTTGCTAAATGATGGACCCTGTATCAGTTGTTGCAGGCAAAATGTAAATAAAATCCAGCACAGAGACTGGAGTACCACACTTGCAAATAAGAAAACCCTGGTGCACAATTTGGGCTTGCAAAGGATAAAGTGTCATTGCTTCTCCACAGAGCTGCCGTGACTCATGGTTCCCTTTCCTGCTCCTGCATGCCTGCAAGGGATCAGTAGCACCCAGACTTAGAAATCTAAGCAGAAAATGGGCAGGCTTTCACTCCTTTTAAATAATGTCAGAGAACGAAAAGCTGTATGTGGGTTCCAGAAGGGTGATAACCAACCTTCATCATCACCTTTTGAGGAAGTTGCAGTTGGTTCAAAACAAAAAACACTGTATGTAGGACCATAGGTTGCAAGCAGATGGTACCTCCAGACACTAGGTGTTCTCCTAATACCTCCCCTTGTGTTTTGGGATAACCTGATGGTGGGGACTGAGGCAGTCTTTCAGCACAATTGGATTGACTTCAGTCCCTTCATAGACAGATTTTCAGATTACATGGATTTTTTTCCAGTTACCAGGATTTTTTTTTTTCAGATCACAGCCCTACAGCTGTTGGTCATGAGAGTCTGGCAAGGAAGCTGCATTTGAACTTTTCTTAGGAGTTTTCAGCACTAAAGCACCATAGTTTGACTATCTGTGAGCTAAAGAGAGGACTATAAAGAGATGAAAATTTGAAAGGTTTAGCTTTTTTTTTTTTTTCTCAAGGTGACATTAAGTTCTTTGAGTTTATCTTAGTAGTCAGCTGCAACTGCTGACTTAAATATGGAAACATTTGATAAATTTGCTACTTAGTATAGTGGGAAAAAAATTGAGTTGCTCTGTTCAAATTCTAGAATAGTCAGGTAGCACTTTGTTTGTTGGAAGAATCTGGCACTTCTGTATTTTTTCAACCTAATTGAGTCAGTCTATTCCCATCTACACTCATCTTTTAAACCTTTCTAATATTTAAACACCTAAGTAGAAGAGCAATAGGAGCATAGGATGGAACACTGCTCAATATTGTTTGTGGTACCACATAAACAGAGGGAGGAAAAAAAGGAAGCTTAGAAAAAAATTCAGAATCCACTAATGATGTATGTTACATAACATGGGGATAGGAAGGAGGGAATTACTGAGAGACATTTTTGCAATTGAAACAGACTGAAGGAAAAAAATCTGAGGTAAGATGAAAATTTAGTCCAGTTTATTCACCCTCTAAGCTTAACACTCCCTTGAATAAAAAATAGCCCAAAACCAAAACCAACCAACCAAACAAACAAAACTGTTTAAGTTTTCCTGGCCATTGCTGTTCCAGGGTCAGGAACTCAAGAAAAATAGTAGTTAGAAATTGCCAAGCAGTTCCATTCCAGTTTCTTCTGTTTATGTCTGAAACAGTCCAATAAGACCAAGTAGCCTTTGGGATTCAGGAATTCTCCCTAGGTTCTCAGCTGGATTTCTTGGTCTAAAATTTATTTATTCATGGACAAGTTTTTGCCCTGGAACAGGTTGCACAGAGAGGTTTCCCCAATGCTGCCCTGTCCCTGGGCAGGTCACGTTGGACGGAGCTTTGAACAACCTGATCTGGTTGAAGATGTCCCTGCTCATGACTTTTAAAGGTCCATTCCAACCCAAATCTTCTGTGATGTGTAGTTCAATGGGGGTGAAAAAGGCCTGTTCACTCATTGTGCACTCCTTCACCCATAATGGTTAAATGGATAAGTTAGTTGTAGTCTAAAAACAGTTGTCACACTGTTATGCACAACTAAATTACTTAGGTTGTTTGGGGGTTTTTTTGTGTGCGAGTTCATTAAAAAAAAAAAAAAAGAAAGAAAGAAAAGACTTTTCTTGACAAATAGTTAAGTCAACTGATAAAGGTATAAAAGCTTTGAAAACGTTGTCTTGCATTAGTAAGCTTTTAATTTTTCTTACATGGCACCTATGAGTGCAGGATGATATGTACACATAATATATCTCTGTTACATAATAAAGGAAGACTTCAGAGCAGAACTTGCCATCTGAGTGACATTTCTCTGCAAAACTCCTGAAATGCATGCTGTGAAAATTTTTCTTCAGTGTGTACTTATGCTGCCATTTCTTTTTCTTTACAGGGTAAAGAAATTGAAGGAGACCCTTGTTGCAGTGCAGCAGCTGGATAAAAACATGAGTAGCCTGAGATCTTGGCTTGCCCACATTGAGTCAGAGCTGTCCAAACCTATTGTCTATGAAACCTGTGACTCTGAGGAGATACAAAGGAAGCTAAATGAACAGCAGGTAAAATACAACACACTTATCAGGTGAACAATGACATGGGGAGAGCCAGAGTGTCCTTGTTCAATGCTGAGAGGGCATGAGGCAAAGTGCTTACATATCAAGGCAAGTGGTACTTACTGTGTCACTTATAGAGCCTTCTGCTGGCTTTGACATCGAATCCACCAGGAGCTGATTGACATTTCCAAGAAAGGTAAGGCACCTAGAGATGTAACCTGAGCGAGTTATTGCAATTGTTTTCCCTTTGAGGCTTGTGTTTTTTGTTTGTTTGAATTGTCCGTTCCAAGGCGAAACTGACACCTATTAGACCTTGCAAATTCTGCACATGCTTGAGAATTGCTATTTTCAGCAACTTTTCTAACTCAGTTTTATTTTGCAGCTTGTTTGAGAATCACTTTGCACGCAAAGATGCATGAGCTATACATATGAAGTAAAAGTTGATTGGTTTATAGTACACAAAGCCTTTATGCAGTGCTAGAATAAAAAGTGCAGAAAAATGTTAAGTCAACCAGGTTTTGGCATTGAAACTGATGTTACTTCTAAGATGATTTACTATATGTTCTTGTTCCTTTTCCACTTCTCTGCCTAGTGCAGTTTTACCTAGAAGCACATTGCTGTAGAAGACTGTTGTTCTGTTGTGCTCCTGTTGGTTATTTTATTGCAAAATTACCTTTCCGGTGCCTCACTGGAGATGAGTTAGATGCTCCCCTGAGTTTTTTCTCCAGAGGATAAAGAAATGTATGGGAAGAGGAAAGATAAGATATTTGGGGGGTAATTAATTTATGTAGAGTACAAACTGCCATTTTGCTCTTTTAAACTGAGTGTGGAACTGAGAGTCAAGAACCCGCTCGAGTTTTTGCCAGCTCCCTGACTGATTTACTACATGGGTGTGCAGAATTACTTATTAATATTCTATATGGAATTTACATAGATTAATAATTTATAACACACAAGCATCACTAAAAAGAGGTGTTTGTGAGACAATAAAGTCCTGGGAAGGGCTAAACATTGCTATCAACAAAGCAGATACTTAGATTTTTTTATTAGTATTCCTATGCAGGTATCCCATAGTTTGTTACAACCAGTTTTAGGGAACTTACCGTGGGCACAGAGACCGGTGTATCTGCTTTCTGCTGCTTCCTTGTGGTAACAACACGCAGTGATATGCTATAGAAGAGGTAGTGTAGAGTGGTTTCATTTGAACTCTAAAGGGGAGAAATAGCAATGAGTCTTGTCCTGGGAGGGTGGCATATTTAAAAACTTGATGATTTGATGATAACAGTACAAGCCATGGTTATAATAATAATTTAAAACCCCACCCACCTTCAAGTTACGGCAACCAGTGTTTTTATTAGTCGGAGACGATATCACTATTCTCTGCCACTCAGAAGGCCAAATTCTCAAATATGTTGTTCCCTCTTTCTTCTTCTCATGGTGATCTTAAGTTCTTTTACATGTTTGATCTTCCAGTGAGATCATGTTATATTCCAATTGTTCATATGACAAATTAGGTTAAAAATATTATGTTGTGAAAGAGGAGGGCCAATTTCCTTTATGTAACTCCATTATCTACTTCTCAGCATCTACTTCAGCCAAGCGTCAGCTTTGCAGATTGCTGGTGTCTTAGTGAAATTAAAAATACACTTGAATCTGGATATCCTGGGAAAGGCAGGGTCACTTTAATGCAGTATTTTCTTAGCATCACAAATTCCATGGTTTCTTGTTTTTTTCAATCTGCTACCACTTCAAATGTGAAAAAAATTGTGTTTGCTTCTGGGTAAATAAAGTAAAAACAAACATGTATATGGGTGATAGCAGTGCATAAAAGTGATGCTTCTTTGTAAACTAACCCAAAGGCTTAATGTTCTCTAATAAGCATAGAAAATTTTAAAATACGGGAAATAAATATAAGGCTTGTGGTTCTATAAGGTTGTGTTGGTGGATAAAAAAACATTTAATCCTTCGGTATGCTCAGGACCCACAGCTGGCAGTTCTCACTACTGCTTTACTCCAAAACATCAGAGAGGTTACTTAAGCTTAAGTCTCATAGCTGTCTGGAGTGTGTGTTCCATAAAGTGTTATATCTGATCATAGTATCCACTCTTACGTAACATTTCAGGGGAGACAGGAAGAAGAATAAGCACTTTAACATAACAATGCAAGTATTTTTCAGGCAAGTGAAAGGCAATCCCTGAGGAAGAAAACATTGTGATTTTCCACTTCATGGTCTCATGGAGATATTCAGCAAATAGCTTTCTGTTTCATAGATGATGTTGTCTTGGCTTTATTATTGCCCATACTGGCTTTTTTCCATCTAATATTCTGATGATTCATTGCAAATGTAGACAGAAGTCAAGCAGAGTTTCTTTTCATTGCGCTGATCCAACAGCAACAGTCAGTTACTTTTGACACTTGTCTTAACATGAATCTGGAGTTCAAAACTTTGAGATGAAGCATTATCATCAGTGTAGAACAAGCCATAGCAACAAAGAAACCAACAGGAAAAATAATAGTGATCACATACAGTAAGTGCTAAGACTCTGTGAGTGCATTTTCTTTAGGTATCCAGAATTTTCCATTTCCAAGGAAAATCCTACAGAACTGGAAAGCTGAAGGAAGAAAAATCTCCTACTACACTTGTCCTGTTCAACATGTGTTGCTGCCAATCTCCATGTCAAACATGCCGTTTTGCAGCTGGCTTACCTGGGGAAGAGAAGGTTCACAAAGAGTCCCCCATGTACTTTTTTCACACTTCTCTCACTAATTTCTGCTTTATATTCTCTGTGATAATGTGAAAGGGCTGGGAATAATTCTTTCATTTATCAGGGATGTTGTTTAAATGTGTGTGATAGATACTCAGCTGAGCATGCAGAGCTCTGGCAGTTTGTCCCTGGTAATGATTTGGTGTTCATAGTCCCTGGGACAGCTGTGCATGCTGCCAGGTTCTCCTGGCCCCATTGATAACATTGCAACACTACTTACATAGTCTCTTAATTGGTATTTATTGGATGTTCTTCTGTTTGCAAGCTTTTTTCTCTTTTTTGAATAAGTAGAACAGAAATGCATTATGCATGTTTTGCAATTTCTCTTATGAACTTATTTCTTCACCTACAGGAACTTCAGAGGGACATAGAGAAACACAGCACTGGAGTGGCATCTGTTCTCAATCTGTGTGAAGTACTACTTCATGACTGTGATGCTTGTGCCACAGAAGCAGAGTGTGATTCTATCCAGCAGGCTACGCGCAATCTGGACAGAAGATGGAGAAACATTTGTGCAATGTCAATGGAAAGGCGACTTAAGTAAGTCTAAAATGCCTACAGACTAGCATTTCCTTCCACAGGCAGAAATACAAGATGGGATGTATGTTTTATGTTTGCAGTACTGAATAAAAGAGTATAGGGCTCAAAAAAAGATCATATGTACTGAATAAAAGCTTCTATGCTAGGGCAGGAAACCCCAAAATTTTGTTTCACGCATGCATTTATACAAGGTACAGATAACAATCATCAATTTTTTCTCACAAGTCCTTTAACAGAATGATGTGTTATTTCCCATGCTTCATAGAAGTGATGGGAGAGAAACTGGAGAAAGCTTAGATAGCAGTAACTCCAAGATATTTAGGAAATGTGACCTAACAGGGAGGTTCTAACGCTAAAGTTTACCCTAGAACTACTGAGATTGGTGGGGAAACTAATTATTGAATTGGTGGAATGTTATTCCAAGTATTAAGGGTTTCATGTACCTAATGTTCCTCAACAGTTTCTGTTCTGTCTGGTTTTGTTTATTTGGAAGAAATTTGGAACTGAATACTCATATGGAGTTTCCTTACCTGTCACCTTAGCTGTTCTGAGCAAGTGAGGGCCAGAGCACCCATGAATCTTGGGTGTAGTCTGGTTTAAATGCTTAAACCATCTGTAGGCTGCATGCTCGTCATATCCTAAAGATTCATTGTTTCCTATTCCCATGTAGGATAGCATGGGTGATTTCAACAGCAATAATGATGTAGACTAGATTGGGCCAATGCTATGTACTATGTGCTGACTGGTAATAACACATGTTTACAGGTTTAAACTCCTCTATCATTGTAAATTATGAATCCTATTTCTCTGATGTTTATGAAGTTATATAAATGACTGTAAGTATAGTTTAGGACTTCTCAAAATGCTGAATTTAACTTTTTATGATCGTTAGTTTTGTGGAGTGTTCTTAATGTATTTAGTAATTTTCTTCTTTATTTTATGCTAAACATGTACTGCTTTTAAGTTGTGTTGTTGTATATCCATAGATGATACTGTTAAGTCATTGTATATTATTGCCATGACAATTCTTGTGTAGAATATATATATAAATACAGCTTGTAAGTTCTATCTCTGAATATATATGGGCTCTTCATACCTTTGTGTCCAACAAATCAATTCAGAACTGTTTTAAGTTAATGTGGGACAATGCATTGAACTTTATTTTACCTTCTTACAAAGTACACATTATGCTTTAGTAGATTTGTACAGAGCTATCAGTATTTAGGATCTGTATTGTACTAGAAATAATTACTCATATTAAAAAGCAACTTTCCAGATGTCAAACTTCCATTTAAACAATATATCATCAACAAAGCATACATTTCACATAGATCAGGTGCTTTTTAGTCCTGCTTGTCTAAGATTTGGGAAAGATATATTTTCTATGTAAAAACAAATGGAAATTCTGCTGTAAAACAACCTGTCCCAAAAAAAGATCCTGTTATCTTGAATCAATTAATCTTGGCATTTTACAGTCTCAGTATTAAGCCCATTTGATTTCAGTGTCAAGTGTTAGCCACTGGTTTTATGTATTCCCTTGAAGTCAAATGGGTTTTTTTCAAACATTAGCTTTTGCAGTTTTTAAAATAAAAATGTGTTTACAGTGTATATTGAAAGAAAGCATTTTACCAGTACTTGGTTAAAAAAACTTTATGTCCCTTTATAATGCGCAAAAATGATAACTTTAAAATATATCCTGTGACTACTTTAGCATTCTGTAGGAGAATTTCTGCAGTTGAAGGCAGTGTGGAATTTCTGATCTCTAAAATACTGGCTTAGGCACCTGTGGTGGAACTGTATTTCAGAAGTTATTTAGCGCATGCTCAGTTTTTAGAGCTCCTGTTACAAACTTACTTTTTTTACACTGATTCCAAAATTAGATGCATTTAAAAAAAATAAATGCCTTCATCTTATTCTAGCTCAGTGTGGAATGAGACAGCCTTCCCTGTGATCTGTTTATAGAGCGGCAGTCTGAGTTAGAGTAGTAGTCAGTTATTGTCTGGTGCAACACTGCTTTGTTATTGTAGATGATTGGTTAAAGTTCTGTTGGTCAGCTGGCCATCAGTGCAAGCATTCACTAATTTTCCACTATCTGTTGCAGAATTGAAGAGACCTGGCGACTATGGCAAAAATTTTTGGATGACTACTCTAGATTTGAAGACTGGCTAAAAGTCTCTGAGAGGACAGCTGCTTTGCCAAGCTCCTCTGGTGTGCTTTACACTGTTGCTAAGGAAGAACTGAAGAAGTTCGAGGTGATTTATAATGGCTGAAATTAAATACCTACTGATCACATTGCAGCAGCCAGCTGGTGTTCTTCCTTCCCATAACCCAGTCACTCAGCAGAAATGCTGTATTAATATAGTGGAGTTGATGATTTTGTAGCTGCCTTCATTTCAGGTTTCTAGAATGAAAAAAAACAGTGGAAGGTGACAACTGGGAATGCTAATAAATCAGTTCATTCTCCCTAACTGTTTGTTCACCAAAGCTAGACTTCTCACTTTTTTTATAACTTTCTAATAAGTCTGGTCAGTAGGTGCTCCAGAGCCTTCCTAAATCTTCCTTCACCAAGTACCTCTTCAAATGCATGCTGCATGTGTTATCTTTTGCATTTATTTAATCCCTCCTCTTCTTTCTATAACTCTTTGAAGCTAGGCCTGTAAACCCTTTTTGTATAATGCCCAATATCCCCCTTTTAGCTCCTTATACCTGAAATTCATGTTCATGCAAATATTGTTGTATGTCCACATGGTGTCTCCTGTGACTTAAAAGTGCATGCTTCAAATCTGACAAGCTGTCACTTCATTCAGTGTTTAGGAGCTTCCTACAAAGCTCTATTTGTCTACTACGTTATAATGGCTTGTCTCATAATCACAGTGGATTGTATACCTGTCTGTAAAGCACAAACACACGTCGTATGAGTACTCACAGATGAAAATCATTTACTTGGATTCATATTTGTGAAGAGTATAGCAAGATGAGAGAAAAAATAATCCTGGAGAAAGAGAACAAATTATTTAGGCAATTCTGTAAACAATCAGATGCTGTAAAGTATTTGCTGTGAAGAAGAAATGAAAATTTTAAACAGTGTCCAAGACCAGTTAATAGTTTTTGGTTTTACAGTTGAATTAAAACATAAACTGTGAAGTGCTTATTTGCACTTGCCATTCACATTTCTGAATGTACTGGCCAGGTTTTGCTGTTATACAGACTTCACTATGCCAGAATTCATTTTGCTGAGATAGGTTGCCATAATATAAAAATATTTGCTTCCTGAACACAAGTACTCTACCTCAGACCTTTTTCCCATTGTCCCTTTATTTCGTGATCAGGATCTAAATCTCTTGTTTAGGAAGTCTCTGTTTAAGAATCAGTACCAAAAGTATTTTGTCTCTTTGATCTTTGCAGTTGATCTGACTTTGCCCAAAGTCTGTTTCATTGAATCTCAGCTGTTAGGGTGACCTTTCCTCTCCAGCAGAATAGTGGATTTTTTACTGTCTGTAGAGTGTCAGCAGGAACTAGATACAAAGAGAACAGTGTAGCCTCTCCAGAAGATTGCTTTCCATGTAGTTTAGTTCTTTCCCTTTTTTTCTTATATATATGTTTGTTTGTTTGTTTTTTGTTGTCGTTGGGGTTTTTGTCTCTTGAGTACCTACGTTCTGTGCCTACCAAGCACCAGGAATACAAGCAACAAAATTGTGATATTCAAACACAGAGGAATTCAGTGACTTCATTGTCAAGTCAGTATAGTCAGCCATTTACAAATACTAACAGAAGCTGGTCTCCACTTTAATCAAACCTTTTTTTTAATTTTATTTTCCTCTCCACATTTGCACTTGAATTAAAAAAATGAACACAACAAAAAGAGATCATCAGACTGTATAAGACTTTTTCAGTTCCTGAGCTTAGAGATTCAGAGGTGGCTTGTTGCTGACTTCACTGTATGAAATCAAACTCCTTCTTCTCCAGTAGTTTATGGAGAAATAAAAAGAGGCTACAGAAAGGAATGCAACAGATGAGTTTTTGTGTAGCTGAGATGAAAAAATGGAAGGCAAATAAACAGCTGTTCTTTTGCTGGAGTAGCCTTGCTAACAGGTGAAACAACAACTGCACACTTTTAGATTTCATGATCCTGGTAAATGCAGTCAGATTTGTGCCTCTAATATAGGAATCTTTGTGCAATTTCAAATTAATATCATTCTACTGAACATTTCACTCCAATTGCAAGCCCATTTGCTCCTTTTTGGTTGTCCCCTACCCAATTTGATAGCCATTTAATTAAGACAATAGTTATGTTGAGAGAACGCCACAGACTCTGATATTTTCTCCAACCAGTTTCTTCTTACTTTCTTCTGGTATTACAGCAGAATGTGCTTATTTTATTTTTATCTTTGAATGGTCTGATATGAAGAGTATATATTTTTATGTAGAAAATTCATATGTGTAATTAAAATTTCTTTATGGAAATATATTACTTATCACACTTCTGCAGTCCTTTTTTTAAAGGAAGTGTCTGGTTTTGAAAGAGATTGACTGTTTATTTGCACTGTGAAGAATATCAGAGAGCAAGTTTGTAGAACTACAATGAGATCCAGACCTTACTTGTATTCAAAAGAGAGCTGGTTTAGTCTATATTTTTAAGTCTTCCTTTGGTTGATTTTCTGTTTCTGTGACAAGATAAAAACAAGTAGATTTTTGAAATAAAATCATCTTTTATTGTTATTATTATTTTTAAGGGATTAATTCAATCTATCCTTTACAAGTTGCTTTCTCCAAGCTTTGTGATTGCTAGTCACGACATGAAACTCATTGTCTAAATCACCTTATGCACCCTAGCTGCATGACTGAGGCTCTCATAACAGTAGAGCAAGCACCAAAAGGACATGGTGTCAACATTTAACAAGACATAAGCTGGCATGGATATTCATGACATTTTCTTTCCATAAATATTTTAAGACAAAAGTTATTTCACAGAATCACAGCATATGCTGAGTTGAAAGGGACTTACAGGGATCATTGAGTCCAACTCCTAATCCCAGGGACCCTCCCCAAAAGTCACACCATGTTTCTGAGAGTATCATCCAAACACTTCTTGAACTCTGGCAGGCTTGGTGCTGTGACCACTTCCCTGGGGAGCCTGTTCCAGTGTCCAGCCACACTCTGTGTGAAGAACCTAAACATCCCCTGACACAACTTCAGGACGTTCCCTTGTGTCCTGTCACTGGTCAACACAGAGAAGAGATCAGTGCCTGCCCCTCCTCTTCCCCCCACAAGGAAGTTGTAACTACAGTGAGGTCTCCCCTCAGTCTCCTCTTCTCCAGGCTAAACACACCAAGTGACCTCAGCCACTCCTCATATGCCTTCCCCTCAAGGCCCTTCACTGTCTCTGTTGCCCTCCTTTGGACACTCTCTAAGGTCTTAATATCTTTTTTATATTGTAGTGCCCAAAATTGTACACAATATTCAAGGCGAGGCTGCCCCAGTGTAGAGCAGAGAGGGACAATCCCCTCCCTCAACCAGTTGGCGATGCTGTGCCTGATGCCTCCCAGGACACTGTTGGCCCTCCTGGCTGCCAGGGTACTGCTCACTCATATTCAGCTTGCCGTCAACCAGAACCCACAGGTCCCTTTCTATGGCACTGCTGTCCAGCATCTCATTCCCCAGTGTGTACGAATATCCATGGTTGCCCCATCCCAGCTGCAGAATCTGGCACTTTGCCTTGTTAAATTTGTAAACTAGTGTACTGAAGATAAAGAGATGATTGATTCAATACAATGTTTCAGGGTTTTTTGGCAAAACTCAGAATAAACAATTGCTCAAATCTCTGCAATATTTGCTTTTCAGCAAATTGAATATGTGTAGAGAAACCAAACGAAGCCACAGGAGTCTTGAATTTCTGTTCCTTTTTTTTGAAACAGAAGTGTCAAGTTCATTGCTTGTGTTTCTGTTATCAAATTCAAAGGCATATGACTGAGTAGAAAAAAGAGGAGGTTTGTGCTAATAATGCCTTTGTAATGGGTATTCATGTTGCAATTTCTCATTAGTGAACTATGTCAGTTTTATAAATTTTTTTCTGGTTGGGTTTCTTTGGTTTGTTGGGGTTTTGGTTTGTTTGGGTTTTGGGGGGTTTTTTTGCTAATTTTAATCAGAAGGTGGTATCTCTTTAGGGTAGCCATCAGAAAATCTCTGCAACTAGAGAAATTGCCAGCTTACATAGGTCAGAGTGTAGAAGTAGGGTCAAAATAAAGCAAGAGACCTATATATGTATCCTGATTTCAATAATTAAAAATCTGATGGTGTCTCTTGTTCCTTTTGCTGTAGGCCTTCCAGAGACAAGTGCATGAAAGTCTGACTCAGCTGGAACTGATCAATAAGCAGTATCGACGCCTGGCCCGAGAGAACCGCACTGACTCTGACTGCAGCCTCAAGCAGATGGTTCACGAGGGGAACCAGAGATGGGACAATTTACAAAAGCGAGTTACTTCCATCCTGCGCAGACTAAAAGTACTTTTCCAATTTTAAGAGTTCGATTTCAGTACTATAGTTATGAATCAAGGGTACTTCAAAAGCTTTCAGTTTAATGCATCTGCAGTCAGAGTGGTTTTGAGGGGATTTCTACCTTTGGAAGAGGAAGGGAGCTTATCAGTTCACTTTGTCTGAGGTAACCAAAGCCTAGTCTGTAGGGAAATGCTTGGTTACCTCAACCACCACCTTCTTCACAGAATATAACTTTCATAGGTCAGCTAATTGCAACTGAAGATGATGTTACTGGAAAGGAAACCTTAGAAAGCATGCAGGAAATGAAACAAACGGGTGTACTGAGTTTAAATTAGGCTTGGTGGGAATAAAAGCCATTTCCCTACTATTGCTGAGAGTTGTCATGTTCTTTGGTCATTTCATGCCACTCCATTTTCCACCCTCCAGCATTTTATTGGCCAGCGTGAGGAGTTTGAAACAGCACGTGATGGCATCCTGATGTGGCTAACAGAGATGGACCTGCAGCTGACCAACATTGAGCATTTCTCAGAGTGTGATGTTCAAGCAAAGATAAAGCAACTTAAGGTAAAGAACTATTAAGTAGTTACTGAAGGAGGGATGAAAGAAGGGATAAAAACATGCCATGGTGGAAAAGGAATTTAAGAAACATTATGCAGAAATGCAGCCTGATATGGTTCATTTACTTGCAGGCTGAGACTTCAACCTCAGAAGTTATGGACTATGTCAGGTTTCAATATGTAATTTTCTGCCAGCACAGAAGATCTTTGAGCTGTGAAAAATGTAAAACCAAGGAACTGTTAATAGAAATTATTTATGTTAAGTCTCCATTATTGCTGATATATAATAATTGCTACATTTATCAACCATTTCTGCATCAGAAAAATCATTATCTGGAGACAAAAATATCAAATATCACAGCATCCAATGTGTGGTGATATCCAGCATTCCAGTGTGTTAGATTTAGCATCTGTGTTCATTCTAGACTTTTGGTCATGGGCATGGATTGTTTAGTCTTTCCAAATGCAATAAGTGAGGAATGAGATGGTAAACCATGAAGTATCCCTGGTTTTGGCTTGAACAATTGTGGAATGCTAAATTTAATTGGTCATTGTTGCTCATGACAGAATATTTGCAACAATCCCATTTCTTACCCACACCATTCTTTCTGTGAAACTACTAAGACTTGCATTTTTAATTACCCAGGTTGTTTTCATGTTGATTTTGTTGATAAAGCACGAGCTTTTCTTTTACTCAGGCTTTCCAGCAAGAAATTTCATTGCACAACAACAAAATTGAGCAGATAATTGTGCAAGGCGAGCAACTCATTGAGAAAAGTGAGCCCCTGGATGCAGCTGTCATTGAAGAAGAACTAGATGAGCTGCGTCGTTACTGTCAAGAGGTCTTTGGACGTGTGGAACGCTATCACAAGAAACTTATCCGCCTTCCTGTGTGTATATTTACATTCATGTTTGGTTGGTTGGTTTGTTACCCTTTTACAAATGTGAGAATGAGGAGAGGGAAAGATCCTGAAACAAACTAACATAAAGCTTACATAACTTTTGGAAAGTGCTTTTTGTTACAAGCCTGACTGTTTGCCTCCCTGCATTGCATGCTGTTTGTATCCTGTTCAGAGAGAAAAATCACCAGATCTGATATTTCAGTAAATCATAATGAAAATCCATGCAAATTGGAGTTTCATACAACTTTATTCTTGGGGGTAGCACTGTGGTACTGGTAATAAGAACATCTCCCTGCACTGTCAGATATTTTGACAGACAGCTTAGAGAGTTTGGTTGGTTTTTAAAAAAAATCAATGATAAAATGATTCTCCCTATCAGAAGGGATGGAAATTTATCTCCAGAACTAAACACTCACATGAAAAATTGGGAGGAAAACAATTTTTGGTAGCTTAAGTCCCCCTTAAAGAAAGGAACAAAGTCCAGGATTTCCAAAATATAAAAAAAAAAAAAGATAGTGAGGCTAGTGCTCATGATAAAGATCACTTAGGCTTTCTACAAAGTGATTCCAGAAATTTTTCTAACTTGATATTTCCCTTGCAGTTGCATTAGTAAAAGTGTGAAGTATTTGCCTGATGTAAGACTTTATGGTACCTTAAGTAATTAAAATGAGCTGGCACTTTCATCATTTTTGTTGCTTTGTTTTTTTAGTACACCTTAAAAATACTGAAGGGAAAGTGCAACAGAATGCCCAATGAAAACCTCATGACTGTGACTGTCACCTAATATTATTTTATTTCACTGCCTCAGGCTGGCCATGCAGTGTCTGCGCACATTTCATTGATTGGTTCTGTTTACATTGTGTTTCTAGCTAACAGATGACGAACATGACCTCTCAGACAGAGAGGTGGATCTGGATGAATCAGCAGATCTCTCTGACATACGCTGGCATGACAAATCTGCGGACAGCGTTCTGTCCCCGCACCCCTCTTCCAACCTTTCGCTGCCTCTTTCCCAGCCGGTGAGAAGCGAGCGATCAGGGAGAGATACCCCTGCAAGTGTGGACTCCATTCCCCTGGAGTGGGATCATGACTACGACCTTAGCAGAGACCTGGAGACAGCTGTTTCACGGGCACTGCACTCTGAAGAAGATACAGGACAAGAAAAGGACTTCTACCTGAGAGGAGCAGCTGGTATAGGAGGTATGGTAACAAATTGTGTATTCTGTTTCTCTGGGTAAAAAGAAGCAAATGTTACATGAGTGATTGCTTGGCCAAGATCCTCATGGAAAAGTATTTTAAATAGCCCCTGATGACTTTAAGTAGCATTTCCTAAGTGATCCCAGTGGCCCTCTGGCCTTAGACTCATGGAGATTCCTGGATGATGACAGCCTTGGAAAATGGCGAAGGCGTACATGATGTGGCAGGGAATTGGCTGTGTGTCTGTACTTGTGGCCTGCCAGATGAGATATGTCATCTGTAACAGCACTGCATCCTATGTTATTCTGACTAGAGGAAACTACACTGGATATGGCAAGAAGCACAGAACAAACTGATGAAGAAATGCTGTAGGAAAGATCCACAGACAAAATCATCAAGTGTTTAAGTAAATCTTAACTCAGTTCTTACCTAGGCAAGACTCCAGCAAGCGTTTAGTCTGAGGTGAGATAGCAGGTCTTGCTCTCCAGTGAAGCTGGAAATCCTTTAAGTGTGTGCTTTGTGTAATAAACCTTAACAAGTGAAAGTGCCCAAATGCAGCTAGTTGTGGAGGAAGACATATCAGTGTATTATACTCTGACCTTGTGGCTGTCTTTTGCTTTTCAGGTCATTGGTCTGAAAAGAGTCAGGTTTGCCTGGATATAAGAGACTTTGTAGCAGCCTCCCTGTGTTTCAGTCTTCATCTTTTTCCTTCTGTAGAGAGCATGTTTGCTATCGGAACCATTTATATAATCCATCCCATGAAAAGGACTCCTGCTATAAGGAGGCAGCCATTGCTGAGCCATCAATTTAGACTGTGCTTTTATTTTTTCAGATGTAGAGATCCCTGAAACTCTTGAGGCCTATGTAACACTCACAGAAAACGCCCTCAAAAATATCTCTGGTAGGCATGATAAAAGACTAAGCATAGCCAGATGCAAATACCACAGTGCACAAGCATAACTTCTTTCTCTTCTCTTAGCATCTGCTATCTTTTCACAACTTACAAGATATATATTTCTTACATGGCAGCGTTGGCATCTTAATGTAGAGTTGTCCTGCTTTACTGCTGCGCTTAAAGGTGTCATTAGCTGCATGGATGAAACAATTATGTTTGAAGTATTAGCCCTCTACCCTAGGCTAACTGGACTAAACTGATCTGGCTGGTCTTTATTTCCTGGAGTCCCCCAATGGCACATCTCAATTGTTACTTCTGTTACAATTGTCGCTCAATTGTAATATCTCTGAAAGAGTGCTATCTTCAAAGATTAAGGCAGAAGGAAAACTTATAGAGCCAAACTTGATTTTTTTGGTTTGCATTTTTTTTTTAACAGCCACAGCTTGGAATATCATGTAGATATAAACTTTTAGGTTAGTTATACTTTCATGTGGTAAAAATGTCAACTTGAGGTGCTGTAGGCCAATGTCTTTATCTGAGTCTGGTATATTGGAAAATTGTTTTCTTTTCTTATTATGTTCTTTCACAATATTAAACCTACTGTTTCATTTGTTAGACAACACTCTTGAAGGGATTAGATGCACTTGCAAATACATTTTCTTGCAATTTTACAGTTTTCCTCTCTGTAAAGAATTACTTCATCGCAAATGTGAAATAGCAAACATTTAAGGTCTTATCATCTCTGACACAAGTCTCAGGTCCACTGTCCATTCTTACTTATTCCCCAAATTAGTAAAATAATATTATAATTGATTAAGAGTATAAGTAATAGCAGTACTTACAGAAAAATGTGTTTAGTTTTCTGACCTGTGAAAAACTTTGAAAGTAGCGAGGGAAAAGCAATATTGAGCACTTTGTCTTATCCACTTGGCATGAAGTGGTGTTTTATATGAAAAAATACTAACCATCCAAGAGGCTCCATTTTCTGTAATTAGGTGGACAGAAGTCTCTCCTTCTCTATGCATGTTTTGAATTGTGTCTCTGAATAAATTCAGACTGTAAACAAGTGGAAATCATGCACAGTGATAGAATATGGATAAGAGTGATCTCATGTGGTCCTCTAAGCTGTGGCCTGCAGTTGTCTGTAGCTAATTCATATCACAGAATTCAGCTGACCTCTGTAAGGAAAATGCAAGTTAGTCCTGCTTCAAAATATTGGTATAAGTTTCAAATGGTTTGAAGGAATAATACTGTCTTTGCAGATATGTTAATCATAGTCTTTGTCAAATACCTAATTGGAACAATACTATATATTTTGCTGCTTAGTGTCGTTGCCTAAATCAGTCATGGACTACTTGCTGTGGGGCTTCAAGGTGTCCAGTCATCTAAGGATTTTGAGAATATGAATGTAACAGCATCACTTAGCATTCACATGCCACTTTTAATCTCTAAAATTGTATACAAATAGGATCATTTTATGGAGCTGTTTTTTAGTGGAGAGAAGGAATACAAAGAGAAACAAAGACAATTCAAAGTTTCTGATGGATTTAGATCATACAAATCAGCATTTGGGTTACAAGATTTTGTTTGAGTGTTTGTGAAAGGGAGCAAGGTGCTTTCGAAAATCAATATGCTTTGCTGAGAACTTTCCCCTTAAACAAAAATGAAGAAATCAATGTGTGGAAAAAGTCTCTTCAGAATAATTTACAAGCCTGCTCCAAACTGTGGACTCTCTGATAGTATGCTTATGGCAAGCATGTTCACTGGTGTCATCCTTTGAAGATTGCTAACACCTTCTAACGTAACTAGTTACCACTTTGCTTTGTTATTGTACCTCTCATACTGCTGCAGCCACATTTCTCCTTTACTGTCTAATCCAGATAGTATTCCTGATACCTATTCTACCTGGGCAAAGGCAAATAAACTTTGGAAAATTTGGATGACAATCACTCTTTTGGGTTTTGATACAGGAGAACCTGGAGCCCTGGAAGCACGTATCCGACAGCTGGACAAGGCCTTAGACACCAGTCGTTTCCAAATACAGCAAACAGAAAACATCATCCGCAGCAAAACACCTACGGGGCCAGAACTGGATTCCACTTACAAAGGATATGTGCGTATATTTTGGAGCACAAGTCAAATATGCACTTTAAGCTTAGCTTTGCTATTGAAAGAATTATAGCTGTTTCAGCATAGCAATTAACTATAACTGCTTCTCATATGTTTACTTACTCATATGGTTACTACCCTTTTAACCACATGCTATTGTTGCTTATGTTATTATTGTGTTTACAATAGCATAAGATTACAGTAACGTGACTCTAAGGAATTTATTTTCCTACGACATTTTTGCAGATATCCAGGAGTACTTCTCACACAGTTGATCCATCTAATGATGATATCCTTGTCAGAAATTCCTCTGCTTTTAAAAGCAGGTTTTATAGCTTCAGGCACAGTATTCAGCTTGCTAATGAATTAAATGCATGCGTCATGTAAGCAAGGTACATATTTGGAATCCATTATTAAAAATCATTCTCAGAGAGGTTTCCTGGAAGAAAAGTCTTTCTCTGAGTCACTCAAATAATTTTAGTACAGACAGAATTTAAGAAATAGCTGCTTGGATGCACAGTAATATTTCCACATTTAGGTTAACTTTCTTTATCACATCTTATAGTGTTTTTACCACAGTGTCTTAACATTGAGAAAAGATGGCGCCTAAAGACATCTGGTACAACTGGGCATAATTGCACTGAGTTATTTCTATTTAGTCTGAACTTGTGCTTTAAACTTTTATTGTCTCCATATACTTTTTTTTTTTTTTATAGTATCAGGACAGATTGTTAAAGTAATAGATTTTTATCTTCACACTTATACTTACTTTCTGGAAGTTGCATTGTAATTTGCATTGTCTATACAATTAGTCCTGTGCAGTGCATATTGAAAAGGGATTTTTTGTTTGAGAACACAGATGAAACTACTGGGTGAGTGTAGTGGAAGCATAGACTCAGTAAGAAGACTTGGAAATAAACTGAAGGAAGAAGAAGAAAAACTATCAGGACTTATTAACATGAACAGCACTGAAACTCAAACAGCTGGTAAGTAACACGTAGTTCATTTGATGTAAAGTAATTATGAAAAGAAGCAAATGTGCAAAATTTTTCTAAATAAACACTTATTATTTACTGTCATGTATATTTACATGACTGTCTTTCACCATATTCTATTTAACATATTTTAATAGGAATAGTAAGTATTCCTTGTATATACCCTATAAAAAGATTGGACATACACGTACATTTTTAGAACTTCTTCATATCATGAGGCATAACCCTAAGCCTTGCAGAAAGTCCCTGTGGATGCAATGCATTTTTGTTTTAAGGTTTCTTTTATGAAAAATGTTGCTTCCTTTCCATTCCTAGTTTGACAAGATATGCTACCCATGCAGTCTCTTTTATTTTAGTGTGGGGTTTGGTTTTTTTTTTAATTTTAAGTTGATGGAATGATACAATTGTCCTTCTTCCATAGCATTTCAAGATAACTAATAGGAAGAAATAGTCCCTCATTTATTTATTTTTAGTGTAGGTGTTTATCTAATGCATCAGCAACAACTTAGGCAAATCTAGTGAGGTGTGAGCATTAAATTATGACATGCACAAATATCAGTGAAAGTAATAACATATATGTTGTTAGTTAGACACATTTGGATTTCTTGTCCAGTTTGCACTTACATTAATTTATTGGGGGGGCGGGAGGGTTGCCAGCATAACCTGTTTTAGAGACCTACATATATCAACTTATTTCTGTTCAGAGAAGTCTGACATTAGAAAATAATAAAATTTCCTGATGACTGGAATCATCCAGGTTCTTAATTCTTTCTGTCCAACCTCACTTTCTTCAATCTAGCCGAGTTTTGATTGTGATTAGAGTTTGTGGCTTAGGGTTTTTACGAAGCATCTTTTGAAGACTATTCAACTGATGCAATTGTGTGTGTGTAGCTAGTGCTTTTTTTTCTTTTTGCTTTCATTGAACTTGGTGTTTGTAATTCCAGGTGTAATTGAAAGATGGGAATTAATCCAGGCTCAAGCTCTAAGCAAGGAGCTGAGGATGAAGCAGAACCTTCAGCAGTGGCAGCAGTTCAACTCTGACCTTAGTAGCATCTGGGCTTGGTTGGGAGAAACTGAAGAGGAACTGGAGAAGCTCCGCCGCCTTGATCTCAGCACTGACATACAAACTATTGAGCTCAGAATTAAAAAACTGAAAGTGAGTTTATTTCCCTTTTCCATGAGTTACCTTGTAAACCTGAGTGAAACAGGTATCTTGAAGAAGTTGCCAATAATGCAGCTGGTTTGCTCAGCACCAAGCTGCTGCTGATAAATAAAGTAACTGTAAAAGTGATTTTCTGAATCACCTTTTGGCAAAAAAATGTACCACTGGCAATCCAAATGAAGTTTTAAAATAGTAATTTCATAATATACAGTAACTCCTGATGTCAGCCAAGCCGATGAAATTAAAAAAAAGATAGGTGCAAAGTTAAATCCATTCTCTTCTATTCAGTGGTCACAAAATATCTGCAGCACTGGGACATACTACTTTGTGTGGCAGAAGGAGAAAGTGTCCAAAGGGGTTGTAGGCTACCCAGTGTCAGCCATACAACATAGGAAAAATTTAATGTCACTTTGCGGCATTCCTGTTTCTTCTCCTGTCATGTCAGGTGCGTTGGGATCTGAATGCTACCTTTGTCATCTCTCATATATGTTTTAGCTATAGCTTCACATTCAGTTAGTAGTATCGTAAAAGCATGGGCACAAAAATATGGGACCCAATGTCAAAATGCACTGTGCTTCGTGCTAGAAATGAGGTGACCAGATAGGAAAGATGCTTCCGGCAGTGATCCATCTAAAGCATATTAATGCTGATCTTCAATGTAATCCAAATATAGCTGCTATAAGTACTACAAAGGTCACTGTGACACCGTTCTTTTAAGTAAATGCTATAAAGTAGGTGGAAAATGGGGCATTTCATAAGAATTCTGTTCTTATCTCACCCAGTCTTTGAAAGCCCATTAGTACCCTCCAAACCAAAAGAGGTGGGGTTTCTTTTGTGGCTTCCAATGTAAACAAATCAGAGTTTATATACAAGTTGTGCTTCTATAAATTGAAGTTGTTTATACTCCTTGTATATTTTCTTTTTTTCTCGGTAAAAGCTTTCATTTTAAAATACTGTTGACAGCAGTTTCGACTTGAAAACATGTTGTTTTTTATGTTAATCAGCAAAACCGAGTCGTGAGGTCAGAAGTTTTATTGTAAGCTAAAGTAGAAATGTCCTATGTGTCTTCAAAATTTGTTGGACCTACTCTGTCTTTAAAATATCTGAAACATGAGCCAGATCTTTAAAATTCAACTATGACTTCAGGCTTTTAAGACTTTACAAGTTTAATTGGCTGGCTCTTGTTTATGCTCACAGTAAAATTTTAGCAGATGTTAAAGAGTGAACATTTGCAGAGTCACAGAGTGAGCCCAGAAATCTCATATCCAGAGTAAACAGTTACAGTAAGGTACCTTTCTGCAGCTGCTGATGGCAAATCCTTGCATTTTTGTGGTGCCTTCTCTACTTGTTTTTTTTTCTGAAAGTCACATGTTTTACAAATTTCCATTCTTTCCTGCCTTGTCCCAATTTGTCTTATCATCAAGGAGCTGCAGAAAGCAATTGATAACCGCAAAGCAATCGTCTTATCCATCAATCTGTGCAGCTCAGAGTTCACTCAGTCTGACAGTGAAGAGAGCAAAAAGCTTCAAGAACGCCTGTCTCAGATGAACATGCGCTGGGAGCACGTTTGCAGTATGATTGAAGAGTGGCGCAGCTCATTGCAGGATGCATTAATGCAGTGCCAGGTCTGTACTGTGCTAACTTTAAATTGTTAGTATCCTACATATTGAAAATACAAACAATTTTGTTATCTGGTTTACTTCTTGTCCAGTCTGAAATTTGCCCATGCAAGCCAAAATACAGCTTCTACACGTGTTTTTCTGAAAGATACACCTGCACTGCATGAAACACGTATTTCCAGCCCAAGATTTTCTAAATTTGTTATCTCTGGTATAATATTCTAATATTTTTGTATCCTTCCTTGTAAGTTATGGTATTTAGCTAGTAGGACATGTCAAAGGATAAATTAAAAATCTGAATTTGACTGGAATATTTTGCTACCCCATTACAATCATCACTCATTGCTTGCAGGATTTCCATGAACTGAGCCATAGTTTACTGCTTTGGTTGGAGAATATTGACAGAAGAAAAAATGAGATTGTGCCCATCAATCCAAACCTGGACTCAGAAATGCTGCAGGATCATCACAGACTTTTGATGGTAGGATAATAGTCACTCCTTTCTCCCCCAAGACACATCAACAAAAAGAAAAGCTGATCAGATTTATCTTTCTCTTGAGAGTTAGCACTGTACGTTTTATGCTAACACAGAGCTGTGGGACCAGTGTCAGTAATCGACTTTACTTTGATAGGGAACACCACTCATTTCCATTATTAGCATAACTCATGATTTTAAATCTCAGGCAGCTACTGGGTTGCTGTATATATTCTTTCCTGTCAGATTAGAAATTTGTATTGCTTCTCTTTGCTTTCCATTTCATTAATTTCAAGTGTTTGTGTTTGTGAGTTCTAGCCTTTTTTTTTTTTTTTTTTTTTTTTTTTTTTTTGATGCTTACCTTGGCAACAGCAAATCAGACGTGAACTGCTGGAGTCTCAGTTGAAGGTGGCATTACTGCAAGATATGTCTTGCCAATTGCTAGTCAATGCTGAAGGCAAGGACTGTCTTGAAGCCAAAGAAAAGGTACATGTCATTGGAAACAGACTGAAGCTCCTCTTGAAGGAGGTCACACGTCATATTAAAGACCTAGAGAAAATTCTAGACATATCAAGTAGTCAACTGGTAAGTCACATCTTTTTAATTCTTGTTGTTTGTTGGGCATGTTTCCCAGTGTTTTGACTGTCTTTCTCTGATCAGTGCTTTTGGCTGCTCCATTTCTGTTTTTTGCAGTACTTATCAAGGTAATCTTGAATATCATAAAGTCATCTTACACTTCAAAATGTAAATATCTCTTGTGATACGGTGCGGTTTTTCAATTTGGTATTTTTTTGTTATTTTGTGTAGCAATACTTATTTAATATCTCAGTTTGTTTATCCTGCTATTACTGCATCAGTCAACTGGCAAATTATATGAGATAATTATTCTAGTTGCGGTACTGAAAATTACAGTGTGTCAGTTGTCACTGGAAAGGAAGATAATGCTCACTCTCTAAGAGAGACGGAAAAAAGCATAAAATAAATTCTGTATTAGGGTAAGAATTCTCTCATATATGTCACTTAAGCTTTGAGCTATACTCCAAATCCTTTCAAATTATTATGTGTCTCATGGTATTTGAGAGGGAGTTATACATCTTTGCCAGCAGTGGCACATATAAAGATTTCATGGTTCTCCTTCAGTTTTTTTGAGTCATGGGTTAGTAGAACCCATGAAGAGTGAGAACTCAGCTCTTCCCTCCTTCTAATGGATTTCTGCTTGTTTAATCAAAACCTTGGTGGTATCAACCTCTCCGTGTAATTAAAGGCCAGTAAAGAACAACCAGTTTTTTCCCTGTATGACTTTGGTGGGAAATGTGTCACCTAAAAAATGAAGTTTTAACTGCCTGTTTGCTTTTCTTTTCCTTCAGGGCTGACAGAGAAAACGTGTACATGTAAAACCTTAGTCTTTTAAAATTTGGTAACAAAACTTAGCTTGTTTGGCTTAATTTATTTTATTTGCCTTGGAAATAACTCTGCTGGTATTTCACTCACAGTGAAATTTTTAGTTTGCTTACCTGAACAGCAAGTTGCTATATTTCTGAGCTCCATTCCTTCTGAACTTTAGGAATTGTCCTCATGGTCCTCTGATGAATTAGACACATCAGGCTCAGTGAGTCCTGTATCTGGAAGAAGCACTCCAAGCAGACAGAGAACGGTAATTTCATGTCATATAATATGTTCCACCTCCTGGATGGGAGCTCAGATGTCTACAGTAGTTTTAGCCAGCTGGGAGTCACCCCTTCTCACTTTTTAGGAAAGGAAATGGCATAAACCAAAACCAAAACACAGCTGCTTTCCCCAACCCTGCTGCATATCCCATCCTGCATGAAATCAGAAGTGGTAAAAACTATCTGAAACAAGGGCTGTCAGTGTGGTTGGTTGACCATGGTATGGCATGTCGTGTCTCTTGTATTTTGCTCTAGTGATGGCAGCACCCCAAAGTCTGGTCTTGTCTGGTATAATCAGTCCTCCATTTCTGTTTGGCCTCCTCTTCAGAGCTGCTTCATCAAGAATCTCAATAAGTTTTTTTTTTCATTTCTGATGTAGGTTGCAAATGCCCTTATTGAGACTTTGGATGAATGGCTAAGTAGAGCTGAAGGGAATAAAACATTATTCAAAGCAGCTAGTTGCACTGGACCTAATCAATGGCTATGATGGCAACTCTAGAGTTGTCCATTTACATCGCTGGCACAAAATTCAAGAAATATAGCAATACATGCCTAGTACTTAACACTTCCATACTCTGAGCCCAAATTGGAACTGCAATTATTTTGTCTTTTTCTGCAATTCTATTTGTTGATTACTTTGCTTTTTTCCTTAGTTCTTAAAATAATCAAGTTGGTTTTGTTTTGTTTTGTTTTTCCATTTGCACTTTTTTGTAAAGCCTCTCTGAGTTCTGTCTTGATAAATTTACGGCTCTTGAAATGAATTTTTTTTATTATTTTTTGTTTACATTCACTAGTTTCCTTTTAGATGCTAGAATGAGAATGTAAAGGAATACTGGCTTTTCAACATTTTATTTCGGAAATAAATGCTTTTGTTTTTCAAATTGGAACTTAAATAATTAATAAAAGCTCTGATATCACAGATGTTACTGAAGGATACCTGACCATTACAGGAAATGGAGAAGTATTTTACCATAAATTCTTTGTCTAAAGAGTATGTAGAATTATAATAGGTTTCATCTTAACACTTCAATAAAAATTTGTCTATCTCTAATTTTTTAGTGTTTATATACATGACTACTTTTTTCAATTTTTTTGTCCATAATGTACAGCAAGGTTCCGATTTTGTCCATAATGTATGGTTAAGTTCTATGATTCCTTGTGTCTAGTTTTCAACCTTTAGGGGTTTGCACCCACGATCTTGAAGACTGAATTGATATTGTTTAGAATTTCAGTGCCAAATATACTGATGCTAAAGAAATCAATACTAATACAAAAAGTACAATCTGAATTATAAACATCTAACTGCATTGAATATTCCATCAAATAGTTAGGCGTGCAGGAACGCACCTGCAGTTATTTGGCCTTCAAAATTGTAGGGTGGAGGAGGGGCCTAGACTTGTCAAAGAAGGCCCTTGAAACTTTTTTGCTTGAGAATATTATTTTTTCTGCATGTGCAAGTAGATATACATATATTTTCACATAGTCAACATGATTAGATTTTCTCTGTTTCATAAGACATATTATTTGAGCTAAATTTCTAGCGATGTCTTTTTAAATTCAGAGCTGCTGTTCTATAAACATAATGACTAAGCTGTTGGTTTTGCATTGACTGTCTATGTTCCAATAATTTTCATACTCAGCTAGGTGCAAAGAAAAGCCAGTTTCCTTGGTTCATGGGTACTGGTCACTTCATTTGATTCTTTTTTTTTTTTTTTTTTTTTTTTAATGTTTCCTTTGCTGCACTTTTAATTTAGTTTCATCAGTAGCTTGTCTTTATTTGCCTGGACTGAACATTCTTCTTTCTTTACCCCCTGTTCATTGCAAACAGCCACGGGGCAAATGTAGTCTCTCACAGCCTGGACCCTCTGTCAGCAGTCCACATAGCAGGTACCTTATTCTCCTGGTTTCCGCACTCTGTTCTAGAGCAGCAAGAGGATGATGGAAATTGGCCGTGATTCCTCTCAGTCCGCACCAGCTCCGTCAGGTGCTCAGGACTTAAACAAGTGAAAATTCCCTTGTGTTAATAATTTGACAGAAGGGGTTCTCAATTACTTCAAATTCTTTGTTAAATAGAAATATAGGCTAATACGTGAACATCTACAGCTTTTACTTCATAGAAAGCCCATGTAATCAATATTTATTTTTCATATGCCTGATCAGGGTGAGTGTGTGTTTTGACATTTAATGATTATCTTATTTTGGTGTGATTTAACAGAAATGCTAGTAGGTTCATGGCGAACACTTTTTATCATCCTCTTTACCTCTAAATATTAAATTAAGGCAGGTAATAGGCCAATACCATATTCTAGAATTCACAAAACCCACAGACCTGGATGAGACATACTAACACCCTTTTCTTTATTTCTTTTTTATTTTTCCTAAAATGTTTCGTTCAGTTTGTGGGTTTTCAATACTTAAGACTCAAAATTAAAAGTCAGAATTTGAGGTTACTGAGACTTGTAATCACTTTCTGTCCCCTCCTAAGACGACTGCAAAATAACATGCTAACATTGCCATGACTTGCCAAGTGCTTGCATCCATGTATCGCTCCGGGAGGAGCACTGCCCCATCTCTCTATGACCAGTAGAGAGCAGGCTTGCAGCTACAGCTTTTTGCTTTCCACCGTGTCTCCAGCAACCTGTCATCTCTGCAGCTAACGGTGCTTCTGCATTCTTGTTCTTGTCAGTGTGATGTGTGTACCTCCACTCTTTCACTGATCAGTTTTCTAGCCTCTAGAATTAGGAAGTCAAAAAAAGTAAATGAGCAAGCAACGTGTAAAGAGGACATCTTTTGCTATTTCAATGCCTTATACATTGCTAAAATAATTAGAAAGCATGATTAAAATATATTTTTTCTTATTAAATCTAAAATAAATCTCATTTATTCTCTACATATTAGAAATTACTTAATCTGTTTTTAAAATAACTCCTGTTAAAGGTTTTATGTTGAAAAGAAGGGGACACTATGTTTAATACTGATTGAGCAATAAACAAGCAGACAAAATTACCTTAAAATATTAGGTTTTTTATAAGCAAAATCAAGACTTTATTCAGCAAAATTACTCTCAAATGTAAATGAAATAAAGAGTAAAACTACTTACAATAGATACTTACATAAACGCTTCTTAAAAAAAGTTTGCTTTACAGGTGTAGTTAGTAAACTGTGAGTAACGTGGCATAGTTGCAAAACCACGTAACAGGTAGAATAGGTAGAGTATTTTTTACTGCTTTCAGTGACACTAAGAAGCTGCATATTTTCAGGGATATTTTTGTCTTTGAAACATAAGGAAACCACATAGAAAATAAGGGACATGTAAACTCCGTCTTTCTGTCTGATGGAGAAAAACAATTAATAATTCAACTCCAGTCTGCTATGAAGCTTGGCATTTTGTTTCTTGTGGGGAGGGGGAAAAGGGAGGAGAGGTGCTTTACTCTGCAGCCATTAACATCTAGGAGGAGTGGAAGATGTCTTTGACAGATCAGCATGCTTGCACTAGCACCCTTGTACTCAAGAAACATACTGTGTGCGCTTTTCCACTCTCCTATGTAATCAAACCACTTCTGCCAACCTTTTGAGGTCTCTGGTTGTAGGTGCGAACCACTGGCTCAAGGAGCAGCTAGCAGTGCTTTGCAGCTTTGAGATCAGCCTCTGTTCTAGCAGTGGCATTGGTGCGGCACCTTTCAGATCAAGTCTTTCCAGCACTGTTTATTAACACATCTCGAAGCAGTACAAACACAATGTTCAATTTGTCATTCAGACAAGCATGGAATACGAATGAGTCACTGCTGAATAGGAAACTTAATCAAATACGCAAGCCAGACAGGTTGTGGTTGATGTATAATGTGGTTTTAACTGATAACACGATACAAGCTGTCACTATGTTCTTTAATATTTTGACATGCCTCTGATCAGAGTACTTTGTGTTTGATCTTGCACTGGATCAGCAAACCCTGTTAGAGTTTAGAATAAAGGAGAAATGAAGTCAGTCTTAAAAGGTTTGTCACACAAGAGGTTGTGAAGGGAAGTTCATCTAAAAAGATTAGAGGGCCCATGTCTTTGTGCATAACAAGTGTAATATCACTTTGCCTTCTCCTTTATCAGAGCAAAAAGACAAGCATACGTAGTGTGATGCTAAGCAAGGTACAAGCTTAAACTAAATGTTATATTGTGGATTTAACTAAAATCTACTCTAAGACATATTAGCAGTCATGTGCTAATTGGCAAAAGCAAATCCAAGAAGCAACTCCTCTTTCCTCAACAGTTTAACAGAGCTATCATAAGTGCACACCTGGATCTGTGCCTGGGGAATTTTTTTTTTAAGTGATTAAAATATAAAATAGTGGTTCAATTTGCCCAGAGGTGTTTACATTGTCTCTCTTGAGCAGTTCTATCAAAGTCTTGATGCGATAGTGCCAGCCTCCATTTCCTGCTCTCCCCAAGCCTCCCCAAATGGCTTTAGAGGTCACTTGCTGTTCCTGGAGCAGACCAAGCCACGCATTCTCTGGGACTTTGCCCACAAAATGGCAGTCATTGCCACACAGTAGCCATGTTTTTTCTCAAGAGTTATCTCCTGCACTCTCACTTAGACCTTGTTACTTATACATCATATTTAGCTGCTCTTGAATTAGATATATTCATCTTCTTTACAGGATAAGCTAGATCTGAGGTTTGGATGATGTGATGCTGATCGAAGGAGAGAATTGAGATCTCAAAGTCAGAATACAGCCAAATAAGGATATTTCTACAGAGTTTTTTAGACTACCAAGAGGTGTTGTTGCCTGCTCTTGTGGGCAGAGTATCACAGCTTCTCCTTCATAACTCTGGGAAGCTCCCATGTTAAAAAGCTAGAATCCATGGGAACAAAAATTTCATTAGAAGGTTGCTGTCAAATTTAATTCATCTGATTGTCTGAAAGTAAATCATTTCCACCTGGAAGATATCCATGGCTAGAGGTAGCAGTTTAGTTTTGTGCCAACCTTTTCCCTTTCTTTTCTTCAACAATGGTTTACCTTTCTTTCTGTCTGTTCTGTGCTATTATCTAAAGGACAGTTTTAATATCTCTCAGATAATGTACTGGTAAGTTCAGCTCTTCCCCTTGATTTTATGTCTTTAAGCTTTTGTATATTTGAATTTGTCTTCCAGAACTATATTAACCAAAATAATAAAAAAACTGCTCCGCATAAGGTCTGATTAGGGCCTTGTAGAGCATCATTAAAACAACCTCTCTTGTCTTCTTGAAAACTCAACCTGAACTATATTTTATAATTTATTTTTTTCCCCTTTCACAGCTATTCAAAAGCCACATTATTGATTTCTGACTATCCCCTGTTAACAACTTTTTACATCTCTTCATTATCCTTAGGGTGTGAACTTCCACATTCATAGCAGAAATTTTTATTGCTATCTTAGGTACTATAATCTTAAACTCCTTGAGCTACTTCTTAGACCTATTGGAGTCACCAGTCACCTACCTTTTTTTTTTTTTTTTTTTTTGTTCAAGAAGCCAATCCTATTTGGTATTTGCAAAGACCTTCAGCATCTGTCATCATACAGATGAAATTTACTGTTCTTATATTTTTTCAATAGTCTTTCCATAAAGATATTAAATTAAGACTCATTCTTGATTAACTCCAGTAATAACATCCTACTAGGCCTCCAGCCTTCTTTCAATGCAAGCCTATTCCCTGCATTCCATTAGTCACTTTCCATTAAACTCTATTTATTCCTATCAGCTTCACTTGAAGGATAAATTCTTTTTTGAAAATCTTTCAGATGCTTACTGCAATGCAGATGGGTTACTTCAACCATATATTCCTTTGGAAAAAAATACCAATCATGTTTAAAAGAACGTTCTCCTCTGAGCTAAAATTAAAGTTCGCTTTGACCATCCTATCTATAGCCTGATAAATTAGCTTCTCCTCTCTTGAAATGCTTAGAAAAAGAGTTCCAATATCACTGACATTACAAACTCCCAAAGTAAGGGTAACTTAGGTTAATATACAGGATTTCTTGATGTGAAGAAGCTTACTGTTGGCCAGGTCTGCAGTTGTGCTTCCCTCTTTTATCTTCTTAGTAGGAATTGTGAACAGAGAGAGTAGCAGATAGCCTTAGTTCCTTCCCTCCTCACAGTGTGATAAATGGGGAAGCAGTCAGAAGAGAGCTAAAGAGGCAAGCTCAAGGAAAAGAAATTACATTTTTTCTCCAAAGTGGCACACAGTACTTCATCTTTCCCTGCTCCTGCTAGACTAAATAGGGGCTCTGGTCCTTAAGAATGGTGAGCCTTTTTTATTAACAATGTGTATTTTTAACCCTCTGTCTTTACCAAATCCATTAAACACTCCAAGCTGAGCCATTCCATTTTTCAGTCAATTATGTAGATTGCAGAGGTGTACCTGCAGTAAACAGAGGTAGCACAGCACTCAGACTTTTTATAACTCCCCCTCTAAAGATGTTTTTGTAATGTTCCATTATTTGCTTGTTTAATTGTGTCCATGCAGCATTATCCCTCAATACTCTACTTCACTGCAGAAAAAGTGATTTGCCATGAATTGTTTTAATTTATGAAAGAGTTTATATTTCTCTTTGAGATCAGCCATGCAGCTTACACATCCATTCTTTCTTCTGCTTTTTTGGTAAAACACAAAGCAAAAAGTGCTGGATTGTGCTACTAAAGTGGTAAGAAAAGGAAAATAAAAATTAGATTCTTTGTCTGCCCCTTTTTGATTCCACTTTTTGGAAATTCCCTTTCTGACACCCAGAGCTGCCCCAGAGTAACAGAGGCAATGAAGAATATTGAGACTTTGCTTATTATCAAACAGCAGTTACCAACTGCAGAAATGTGGCCTTTTTCTCATTGGGATTAACATTTATACAATGATAGCCTTGTAAGTAGGTAGGCTGTGCAATCAAATGCTTGGAAGGTAATTAAGCACTCCTTGTTCCCTTTGTTCCTACCTCAGTCCATTAACTTTCTGTCTTGGCATTCTCAGAGAGAAGTCCTGATCTAATTGAACTTTAATATGGAATGCTCTGATGCTGTTAAATGTGCCATATCCTTTCAATATGTTCTTTATAATACGTGGTCTTATGTTCTGCAATAAGCAGCTTTCCATCTGGGCTACAATAGCATGGATTAAAACAACATGAGATAAGATATTTTGATCATCACCCCTTCTTGGGCTATTTCCTTCAAGTTAATAATTTAGCATACCTGAGTGTTTATCTATTCATCATCTGAACTTTACCAAATCTCTCTGGCTTTGTTGAAGCCTTCATGTGGGTGCTACACATATATAAACAAGAAAAAAAAAATTCTTTTCTGAACATGTGCAAAGGGGATCCTTGCTAGGCCTATAGTGTTTTGAAGAGGATATTTTCATTCTTGAATGCTTCCTCACACAGATTCAGGTTTATCTGTGAGACAGGATCAAAAGAAAAGGGGAACAAAAGGAGAGGATACACTGAGGAACTATCCTTACTTGCTTTACTGGGGATCGCCCACTTCCACTTATGAGCATTTTTATCTCTTAAACTTTAGGAAACTGTAGGTTTTCTGAGGCCTCATAATCATATCAACCATGCAAACATTTTATAGCAACAAGTCTACGGCAAAATTTGTGACATAATGTCTTAAAGGAAGAGTTCTTGAAGCAAGATATTTGAAGGCTCTGAGTTTTTCCACTTTTGACTAGTGCTAAAATACAGTATTTTCCCATGTGATTTAATGAGCACACTGAAACAATCAAATTTTCTTTTTTATACTCACTCTTTTCAGTCATTCACTTATCTCAAAAGCTGTCATCTGTGTATTAGTGCTCTTGACAGTTTCAACCACGAAGAAAAATGTGAAATTTATGTCTTCGTTAAAATAATAGATTGGATTTTTGTGCTTAATTTGAAGTGTCCCTTTGGAAACATTTGTGTTAAATCTCTCCTGCTTCATAGATACGTGATAGATATGTGTCATTCCAAGTCAGATCCATTGACACAAGGGAGAAAATCACTTGGAAGGTGATGGTGTCAAGTCAGTTGAACAGATAGATTTTAACTGCTGATTCAGTGCAAGACTCAAAATACAACGTACTTTGTAGAGAATGAGTCCCCATTATCTGCATATTGGTATATTAATTAACTGAAGATTGATGTAACCAAATCTCAATGTATGATACCCTGGTGGGTACAATATATGTAATTCAATGCAGAAACTTCTGCAAACCAAATTCAACTGCTATTTTAAATGAGAAGGCTTCCTTTTTCAACAGCATATAGAGCACATATGACAGATATGGCCCACCTTTTATTTTCCCCTTCTCTATAACACAGCGCTTTAAGTGGAGAGTCTTTCTCATAATTAAGCAAGTGGCCATGGGGTCACAAAGCCCCTTCTGTTGTGATCATTTGGTGTTTTCCTACCCAGTCTAGAAATATGGGGTCTCTTAAGAGTGTTAGGGAAGTAGCATGTTTAGTGACAAATCTCTCTGCAGTTGTCAATAAAAGTCTGTACAAATTTTGTAAACCAGCCTTCAGGGAAGGTTGAGTGCTCAAGGGCAACCTCTACTGCAGTAATGTTTTAGTGTATTCACCTGTCCATCTTCTTTTCTCAGGTCCATAAGAGGTGGCTCAGGTTCCTCCCCTTCTGAGGCTGGGCCAGCACAGTGGTGCCGATCCTTCTTCCTCAGAGTCCTCAGAGCTGCTCTGCCACTTCAGCTCCTCTTGCTGCTCCTGATCGGGCTGGCTTGCCTGGTGCCAATGACTGAGGAGGACTACAGCTGTACTATGGCAAACAACTTTGCCCGCTCTTTCCATCCCATGCTAAAATACATGAACGGTCCTCCTCCATTATGAAGGAGACGTGTAAGGCAGCAGGAGACCTTTGCTGGAGTGCTAGCTGGGAGGCAAGATGGTTTTAAAGGGTGACAGGATTCAGTGTGGCAGCTTTATCTCTCTGCTGTAGCCACCACTGTGCCCATACCTTTCTCTACTGGCACTCAGCTAGTAACACATCAGTATCAAACTGCACAATGTATTACCTGAGTAGCATCATTTCAATACTCATATCATGGGTACTAGGAAGGATGTGAATTGTGTGAGGGAAATGTCCTTCTGTGCAGAATTTTGGATCTTCTAGTCACTTTATAGCCAGGTCGTTGCCCTGTACTATGCATAGCCAAGGACTTGATACTGTAAATCCTTTCCTGTGTGCTACCCATTAGCCAGTCTTTGTTAAATACCCTCTCAGTATCTACAGTATACAAAATAACCAATGCTAAAGAAATTTTAGAGCATTTGTAACGGAACAGTTTTAAAGAATCTTATATGGCAATGTATTATTCCCTGTTGTTTCTGTTTCAGGCATGGTGTTCTAACTTTTGCTTTGGATGCACAAGGTGTAAATCTGAGAATCACTTTTTTAAGGTTTAAAAAAATGGATGTAATAATTAAGATCATAAAAGTTTTTATGAGGAATAATGTTGAATGTCAAGTTGAAAAGCAAAGAACATATTTATGTATGTACAGTTTGCTAAGCCAAGTTTTGTTTGTATTGATTTATTTGCATTTATTATAGATACCATAAAATATTTTGTCTACGTGCTTTTTAATGACAACTATGTAAACCTCTAAGTTTAGAATGAGATATGTATAATATATAAAAAAAAAAAAAAATAGAAGACATACCTATGCTGCACTTCTAAAAAGAATTAAAAAATGCTGTAACAAATGAATGGTATTAGGTATGTGTTTGAATGGGAAAATTTGGAAAACTTGACAAATTGTAGAATATATGGGGGGATATGACATTAGAAGTTGTGCTAATACTGAAAGCTGTCCGTGTTTTGAATTAATGATTCATCACTTCAGGTGTTTCTTCTTTCAAGCTGCTTCTTGAAGTCCATTCTCACCTGTGTGTTGTTTCTCTGTGTCTGTGTGTTTGTGTAAGGACTCGTGCAATCTTTGGCAGTTGAAGTTGTACCAGTCCACACTGAAGCAGATTTTCTCCTGTGGGTGTACTGGAAGGTTCCTAATATTCTCCTTAGCAGCTTAATAGCTAGATAGATTTTTATGTTTTACCTAAAGTTAGTCTAGCGGAATATACCCAAAACATAAGCATAAGTAGCAGAAAAATGGAAGAAATTGAAGCCTCATAAATTTTCCAGAAATACTGCAAAAAATTCACGGTCTGAGCAATGGCACTTTGTCAAGATTATCAGTCCCATCTTGGCCAAAACATGATTCTTTTCAAATATGAAAAAACACAGAGCATGGCTCTAAGTTACTGCTCTTTAATATATCAGGGGATTTTGAAGCCACAACACACAATGTGATTTTTATTTTTTTTTTAGTTAAATGTTTTTACTTAGAATACATTGGGACAACAGAAATTTAAAAAAAAAAAAAAAATAAGCCAGAGGAAAATACAAGCACATTAATTGATGTTATGTAGAATTACTTTTCTAGGATGTCATCATTTGAGTTACGAGAAGAGGGTGGTCAGAGGTGGAGTACCACAAGCTGAACTCAGGCATTTGGAAAAGTCAAAATAAAGCTTTCTCTTCAGATAAGCATAACATCAACATTTTCATGAGAAGGATTGTGTATGTTCACAAAGTATCTTCAGTGTCTAAACCCAAGTCTGGACTGACACAAGTATGTGTTCTTTTCAAGGCTCAGTTTCCCTCACTGCTATTCAGAAGTTATTCTGGGCTAGATTACTATCCATAATCACTGATTCTGTGTAGACAAAGATAAGGAACACATATTTGGACTACGAAGATAGGCTGTGACTTGCAACAGGCCTGACATATTACATAAAACTGACCCCTCCTCTCTTTCTTATGCTGTTCTCTTTGGTGACATAATTTGATCAGTGGTAACCAGTGCACCTATGTGAATAATTCAGTTGTTTGCTGGCCATACCAGTGCAGGTCTGCACATGTTTCAGACACCTTGCATCAACCACTGCCTGGATTTGGTGGTTAATTTTTTTTTTTTTTTTTGAAAGATATCTTGTTTTCAAAGAAAGAAAACACTGTGAAGAATAAAAAGACTAATTGAGGGAGAAATAAGGATCTCAGCCTGACTTTGTCTCCTGTTTTCCAGCTAACTATTAATGTTTCTATGGAAGATGTTATCTAAAATGCAACAGATAGCTGTGAGTATAAACTTAGGGAATAAAAGTCTGTTAAAGGAACCAGGCAAAAACTCACTGATGAGACCTGTGTACATTTCTTATACTACATGAAAACTGAGAGAGAGGCAGGGAGGTTTGAAAGAAGTTTGTTAGAAGGTAGAGGGAAGTACAAAGAAAGAGAGGTCATTTTGAATGATGTCAGATGCAATATTTAAATACTTTATAATAAGTTTTACAGTGTAGCACCTGGCAAACTTTGAATTGCAACCTGAACTTCCCTTGATTGCTTGAATATCAACACACTTCCCCAACCCATGAGGAAAAAGGTGCTGTATACTGCAGAAGGAAAACATAATTTGTATGCTCCCCTCAAAACTGCCTGGGAAGTTTTGGGGAATAGTCACTAAAATGGAGTAAGGCAAGGGGAGTGTGTAGCAATTCTTCAATCTTGTCCATGGTACTCATGCACTTTTATTTTTCCTAACCTCTAGAAATGCTGAAGTGAGAAATTACAGAGCAATAGAGGTTAAGCTTGTTAAACAGACAAGGGAAGAGTTATGCGAAATCACAGAAACTTTTCATAATTGATGAAGTGTGAAAAGAAGTGTTGATAATTAAAGAAAGTAAAGAATTTGAAAGGTCACATCATCAAGTGTCAGTAGCCCTTTCAAATTCAACGCATTTTGGTGTGATGATTACTTGCAGGGCATAGATACAGTCTCACCTCTCCCTTGCTGATGAAATGGCAGACAGAGTGTACCTGCTATGCCTTGCTTCCTTTCAGGTGTTTCAAAGCAAAACTTTCTGTGTTCATAGCTTCAAGCTTTGCACTGTAGCTGATTATCAATGTACTGACTGTTTATTTGAAAGAGAAATTAGATAAAGAAAACTTTTTTTGGCCCTGAGTGATCTCCTCACACAAAGCAGTCCTCACTGTAAACAGCAAACTCTACGATACCTGTGAATAAGAAACACATTTAAAAAATGATATAGACAGGAAAAATGCCTGTTTGTAAATCCTAAATTTCCCATACCTTCAAGAACAGGACTGTCAGCCTGAAAGCTGATGTCTCAATGCAATCACAGCACAGTTTGTGCCTGCAGGTTACAGTGCCACTTTGTACTTTTGGTACTTTTCTATCTGACCTCAAAATCAACATCAGACCTATTAAAGTGGTTTGAGCAATAAGCTCCTCCAAAGGGAATTTTCTGGACATGAATCAGTTGCATTACAACATCAAATGTAACTTTTGCAGGACTGGATCTTGATCCTAAAAAGTAACACAAAGAAGTCAAAAAGGAAAGAAGTGGGTAGGCTCTTCACAAGCTCCATCTCAATAGTACCAGTAAGTTGGAGGCCTAGATTGAGTTGCAAATCCCAATGCAGCATCAACACGTGCATTTATTGCTGCAGCATGGACCAGGATAAATGGGGCAACTGTAGGGGGCAAAAAACCCACACCCAGAAAGCTGTCAGGCATTGTAGCCAGTGCACTAGCCAGCTTTGCAGCCTGGGCATCTGTCTTGTCCTGATGACGTGAAGTGGCTACCTCTGTCTTTTTCAGATGCTGATTCTTTTTAAGAAATGCAGAACTTATAGTCTGAGATGCCCTGTCTCTGTGCTAAGCCTGCAACCCAACATCTACCCTCCTTCTGAAACATCACTTACTTGGGCTCTGCAAACGTGAAGGGCTGATTTCTAGTAATGTGGCTTGAGCCTTGTCTGCAAAGCATGAGGAAAAGCAGTACAGGAACTGCCTAACTCTGGGTCTCTGTTGAAGGCATGTAAAGCATAGAGAAAGTAGACTCTGTGTCTTGGGAAGCTCTGGTCATTAGCACGTTATGTTTTTGCCTATTTTCTTCTGTAAGTAGATGCAGTAGCTTCTGTAGTGATATAATCATCCCAGCAGCTTGACACATCTTGCAACTCTGAACCTTGCTTATTGGCCTGCAGTCATCTTCTGGTTAGTGGGTATTTAAAGGCATAATGCAAACTGATTGCTCAGAAACTCCAGGACCATGCAGTAACATAAAGGCACTATCTCATTATGTTTATATTGATAATAGTGAAAATTAATGAGCACAATTTTCTCTGAATTTACTGCATCTGTTTGTGGAGCTTCATGTGTGGACTTTGTTTTACAAAATCCTCACAGCTCTGGGCGTGATGATACCCATTACCTATCCCTCACCCTGTTCCAGCAGTGATAATAGCTTCTGCAATAGATTGATAATTTCTTGCCACTGGTTTGCCACCCTTCCAGCTTTGGTGCAAATACTGTGTACAATTGCAGAGTTGCTTTCTCCTTCTGAAGAACTTTCTCCTGCAGCTGGCTATTGAACGAGAACAAAGACACTGGGATTGTCTTATGAGCAGTCATCCCTGACCCTTGGTCTTGTGCTATTTGTGGTTGAGAAATCTGTTTACATCTGATAGCATCTCTCAACATGGTCATCATCATCATGTGCATCTGAGTGTGTGTGTGTGTATGTGTTCAAAGGCATAACAGAAAAAGGTTGCTCACAGCCTTCAAACTAGAGATGCTATCAGGATGTAGCAACCATAGGAGAATTCTGGGAAATAAGAGCAGAGTCAAGGAGAAGTGCAGATTCCTAAGAAAGAGAAGAGAGTACTGATTGTCTCACTTTCTTGTACTTCCCTTTTTTAATTTGGTGTTTAAAGCAGTGCATTATGGAAAGGAAAGTAGCAGAAATACACTAGTGAGGTTTTCTTTAAACTGGGTGGTCTGGTTATAAAATTGTTCAACTCTTGCAGCAGTCAAATGCAAAATTCATCTAAAACAGTGTTTGCCTAATTTGAGAAGCAAGGCAGGGATTGGAGAGAGGAGGTCATTATTCTTCTGGCTTACATTATTCTTCTGTGTTACAGGCACAGAATTCTCTACATAAGGGAACTAGTCTAGGTATTGGGTGTTTTCAACCTTGGCAGCATGTTGTGAAATGCTCTACAGGCAGCTGAATTCTATTGTTGTTGCACTTTTTGGCCATAATTAGACTGAGAGGGACATAGGTGTCAAACCTATATTTGGGAGAAGTTATTCTTGTTGTAAGAATATTTAAAACATTTGAATGTTCTAATAATGTCCCTCAATAAATAAATAAATAGGAATAAATAGGAATAATAAAAATAAAATAAAATAAATAAATAAAATAAAAATAAATAGGAATAATAAAAACCTGTGAAACAAGATAAAATGAAATTAATAACTCCTAGCTGAAGCACTGAAAATATGTCATAGATTACAGCCTAGTTAAATGATAGAAATGTGAATTATGTTAAATGTTTGATCTGAAAGCACATAGGAACTGAAAGCTGTAATGTCTATTGTTTGGTGTCTCTTAATATATCATTCCAGAAATGAACTGGTCAAAACTGCTTTGTTTAATAAGAATCCTTGTAAATACCTGAGACATGGCAAATGGATTTGACCACAGTGAGGCCTGAATAAAACACTGGCACATTTCATTTTTGGAAGAGAGAGGATGCTTTAGGAAAGTATTGTCTAGTTCTTGTATCAGAAGTGTTCTTGGTGGAGGGAGAGGTGCACAACAGAGCTGTTCTGGTCAGGGGTCATGCAGATGTGGATGCAGTTTGCACAAAGGTTACTCATGTCAGGTTCTGCATTTTCAGGCATGTTGTAATTCCTGGGAGAATGTTATTATGGATGTTGTAATGGGGGCGGGTGGGGGAGGGGGGGTGTCCATTCTTCTTTATGTAAGTATTCACAAGGCTATTCCAGAAGTGGGACATTCATGCCTGTAGTATTCTCTTTATAAACAATTCAGACATTGTCTGTGAGGCTGTCCTGACCATTGAGCTGCAGGTTAAAACATATGGTTGTCATTTTGACTCCTTTGCTAAACTTGAAGCATTCTGCAGGCAGGTATGCAGACTGTGGGGACAAGGAGAGAAAAAAGCGTTGGAAGAAAGCGTGATGCTGCAGCATTTTTGTTGAGAGAGAGACAGAGACAGAGAGAGAGAGAATGAAGACATTTGTGAGGTGTGATTTCCTTTTCTGTTGTCAGGTTTAATGTAAGCAAATAATAATCCGGCAAGGGCAAAATGGAATTGAAACTTTTCTGCTTCCATATGAATACCTAAACTTTCAAGCTCTTATGTGCCCTAATGTGACTCTAATGCCCTAATGCAAAATGGGCAGCATTTGCTGCTTATCTCTACAGTATAACATACTTGTTCACCTTTCCATGGATGACACAAGTTCTGAAGAGGTGAGTAAAAATTTTAAAAGAATCTGACAAGAAAGAAATCCTTGTGTTATAGAGAGCAGCATTTAGTCTTTATGTGTAGAGGAGGTAAATATCTTACAGTCCCAAACATCTTGAAAAATCTGGCTACAAAAATGCCTGAAAGCACAGCCTTTCCTCACATGTATGTTTTCCATCTGTTTAAAATGGTAACATTCTGAAGTTGTGCAGAAATGTGTAGGAGTGGAAAACAGTAGGAGATAACATCACCTGTATGCCTGCAGAAGTGAAGACATTAGCAGAATGACACCTAAATACTGCAGCACAAAGATCTTAAAGGGACATGAGAGCTTGTTAGCCTTGCTCCTGCTGAGATAAGTGCCAAATGTTATTATTTTGATGGTCAATTTTCCTGAAGACTTCATGACCATTTTTTGCTTGAGCTTCTGTGTCTGCAGGATGCCACAGTGAATGGTAGTAATTGAAGCCTGGCTGGGCATAAGAAAAAACACATATGCAGTGCCCTTCCGTGGGCATTCTTTCTCTATGAGCACACTGATGAGTGCTATTTTACATGTTTAGATTTTCCTCTCTTCACTGTGTGGGTGGTGGAGACAAGCAGTGTAATGCAGAGGAAAGAGCTGTAAGAATTCTCCAGCATAAGAAACATCTGCTTCATGGAGCTTTTAATGTTGCAGTATCAGGATGGGGGATTTTTTTTTTAAATCCGCCTTTTAATTTTGAGAAGTAAGCATGGCCAAAAGACTTCTAAGGAGGCAGAGTGCCCCACTGACTGACAGTTCCAGGTTGTAGCCCATGAAGATTCTGTTGTTATTGCATAACAAGATAATTGTCTTAAGTAACAGAAAAGAAAAGCAGTCAAATATGTTCTTTGATGATGCCTTAACCTTGCCATACCTTTCTAATTATTTAAATAGAATAAAATATGCTGGATCATGACAGGTGTCTTACATATCAGGAAAGAGAGAGAGGAGGAGTGTGGGGGAGCCCAGTGTATTCAGCTGTGGGCATGTATATGGGCTTCCTCGTGGGGGTAGGCAGCTGCTCTGCAAGGTGCTGTTCATGTAGTGAGGGAAGTGAGAGTGATGGGCCCTATGAAGCCAGGCGTTTTAGCTGCAAGAGCTCTGAAGTGAAACAAGGGCCTGTCCTTGCCCTATCATTTGGCAAGTTACTTCAGCCAACAGATATAAGAAATTGAGAATGAAGCTAGAGTCCCAGATAACTCCTGGCTATGGAAAAGTGCCCAGTACCTGGCTGCAGAGGCCCTTTTCCTGGTGGGTTCCTGCTCTGAGTGTTTGAACAATGTGACATTTCATCCACTTTCTCCCATCACAGGACACACATCATGGAGGGTAATAAAGAAGAGAGAGACAGGCTCTTTTCAATTGTGCCCACTGACAAGGCAAAAGGCAATGGGCATAAAGTAAACCACATGAAATTAAATGACGTGAGCACAGTGAAAACATATTTTAATGTGAAGATGGTCAAACACTGGAAAAGGGTGCCCAGACAGGTAGGAGGGTCCTCTTTTTTGGCTATTCAACGCTCCAGTGGATATGGCCCTGAGCAATTGTCTGGGTGGCCCAGCTCTGAGCCAGGAACTGGACTAGACAGTCTCCAGCACTGGGCTCCAGAAAGAGATGGGCAAAAGAATGCCTACTCAGGTACGGTGCAATCCTTTGCCCATTGTTACAATTTTTGCAGATGTATATATGTTCAGATTTAAGCTGTTCAGTTTTTAATTTAGGAGCGTCAGGTTTTTCTGATTTTGCAGGAGTATTCTGCTGTCTAGATGCTTTTTGGGATTAAGTCTGTGAGTTCAGTATCAGGTTGCAGCTGCCACCTTAAGCCATGTCTCCATGAACCTTAAATGCTCATTTTGTCCTGTCACTAAAAATTGTATAAAGCCATTGAATAGTGTCATACTTTGAAAATGATTTTATTATTTTGAGCACAAGTACATGTGCAATTAGTTTCTATTACTCTGCCCCACCCTTTGTGGCCAAAGAAGCAACTCTCAATCAAGCTTCTTGTTGCAGAAGCATGTTGCAAAACTGTATTATCATTTGGCAGTGTTGTTCAGTTCTACTCAGTGCTTACAAATCCCAACAGTCCCTGACTTTCTTTTGGAGTTTGAGTGGGCTATTTGTTTTCATGTTTGACAAACTATGGGGTGAGGTTTCACAGGGGCAAAGTATATTGCCTGTCTTGTCTTCATCATTGAGATAATAGTTAAGGTAGTAATTTTTTTTTTTTTTTTTTTTTTTTAAGTGTAGGGAAACATCACATAAAACCCGAAGAGCTTTTACATATATATTTCCCATGTGGAACCATTCTGGCACAAAAAAATACGTAATGGCATGTGTGTGTATGCAAATCTTTACAAAGATCAAATATGATTTTGACAATATTTAACAGGATAGAGTTCAATATGTTTTTATGTCAATAAAAGTATTTTTTCATTTTTTTTCATCCCCTTCCTGACAGCATAGCCAAGATATTTTTTTTTCCTCAAGGACTAGCCTTCCCTTGGGAAAGAAGTACTATTTACCTTGATATTACCTAACTTATGGTAAGCGGCAGCCAGCTACAGAGGGCTAAATTCTCACACTTGGTCTCTTCCACCATAATCTATTTCACAAGCCAAAATAAGGAACATAAAACAAAATAGTAAGAACATTAAAGCATATAAAGTACTAAGTACTTAGGTGGCTTCCCTGGTGTCATTAGAAATACTAAAAACTAGATCTAACATGTTGTTGACTCTAGGTATGGCCTCTCTCTGATGCTTTTTGGGAAAAATGAGAAAAGTAATCGATAAATAGTTTTCACTTTCATTTAGATGCACAAAAACAGATACATTCTGTTTCTGTAAAAAAACAGTACCATTTTGCTGTCTACTGAAAAATAGACAGAGAAACATATTTTATAAAACTATGAAAAAGAGAAGTAATGAAACAACATATTCTGGTTAATTCTTTATTTTCAACATCAAATACATTGATAAAAATCTTGCACCAATCAGGTAGCCTACCAGATTTTTTTATTTAGACTTTTTTAGAGCTTTTTTAGGTGCAAAACAAAAAATACCTCACCAAAACAAAGACATCAATAATTTCATATGCATCAGTGAAAGAACAGAATACTTCAACAAATACATTATGGCAGCTGAGCCTATTCCAAAGAAAGAACTTTCCACTGACAGACTACATAGTGCACACAAAAGCATTATAGTACATACAATAAGGTGATACATAAAGTGGCTTGATAATGCAAGTCTCGTGACAAGCAGTCTATCCCTTCATTTTTCAATGGGCACTTTCTGAAGAAACAGACTTATAATTAGGCACACAGGATTACAGAGCATACTAACTTGCAAAATGGCAGCATTTTTTTAAAACTTTTTTTGTTTTTTTCTTTAGGCACATTTGAATGCAAAAGAATTTTATCTTTAACACAGTGCAAAACCGAATACCCTTTATGGGCAACAATCACTTTGAAGAAAACCTTCAGGATGTAAGGCTATCTACATTTGAAGGATTAAAAGGAATTATGAGTAGAAAGGGTAGGATATTAATATTAGGGAAATATTAATTTAAAACTCTCAATTCAAACTCTCAGATCAGTTTGAGATTATACTATAATTGGAGGTGACAGCAAAGACTGGTTTGTATTACGATACCATCATTAACATCACCTTTTATTACATGTGTTGAATTTCTATCTGTAAAGCTGTATCACAGTTGTAGATAGCATTGAAAGCAGCCATCTCTTTCTTCAAAAGTAATAAATGTACTTCACATAAGTTCAGCTGAGAATACCTTATATACAAAATCCCATTAGTCATAGGTTAAGTTGCACTCTATTTTTAGAGCAGAGTTTACGCGAGAGGCTTGCTGTGTTCTTACCAAAGCCTGTGATAAGACTAAAGCCCTACTGAGGCAGAATTTTAACTTTTTTGATAAAACATTTGGCACAGCTCTTAAGGAATCCGTTGGCATCCATTGAAATAGATGGAGGCTCCAGTACAAACCCTGGCTTGGATGAAGGGGGTGGTTTGGGGGTTTTTTTGTTTTCATTTGAACTCTAGTGACCTACTGACAGTCCTTGCAATATCCCCAGGAGCTCATTTTAGATTATTTCTTTAATTAAATTTTTAAATTATTAAACCTCTCAGTGTACAGAAGGAGAAAAATCATCAGGTGATGTCACTGAAACATAATAGTAAATTCACTACAAACACACCAAGAAACTTTCATTAAACAATTTTACCCCAGTACAAATCTTACTGCCCCAACTGGGAGCTTTACCTGAGACAAAGTCTGCAACATCAAAACATGGCTCGAACCACTATAAACCAGAGTAGCTTTCACATATTGGAAACTCAGACATCACTAAGTGCTACACATCTCCCTATCTCCTCTCCTGCCTTGCAAGCTTTTTGTAATAATTCAGTAACAACCGTGTTCTCAAGCAAAGCAAGTTCATCTGTTCTGTTTGGCTTGTGCTGGTATAACATTGCCTATGTTTCTAGAGGGTTTTTTTGTTTTTTCATGTTTTTGTTTTTCTAAAAAATCCATGTATAAACATTACAAAATAATTCTTTTGTTAGCTGTCCAGAGGCATCTCTATGAATGTTTTGGTAAAAGCATAATTAGCTGCCTTGAAAAGTTTTCTCTCAACTTTTTTTTTAATATGCTATATAGTTTTATCTGATATCCAGCACCAGGTATTCAGGTAGTACTGGTTTGTCAGCTGCAAATACAAAGTATATATGTATATATATATATATATATACACACACACACATAAAATAGCATCTTGTGAAATAACAATTACCAAATGTCAGGCACAATTGTTTGCATACACGAGAGCATAATTCAGAATTACATATGAAAAAGTTGTCATATTTGTATCATATACTTTCTTTAATCAATTCAATAGCTACATTCAGCTGTCTGATATGTGGAAAATCATCTTTATAGATAACTCTGGGAAGGTTACTATATTCATTAAGGTGCTCTTCAGTTAAAATCTCATGAACAAGTTAATGACATGGATCCTGAAACTGCCCCAAGGTAAATGAATGTATTACTGGGACTCATTCTTTCTAGGTTGCCCTTTGCTGTTTTCATCACAAATACGGGAGGACTGGTTGAAGTTAAATTGCTTCCTTGCAAGGGCTGGTTCTAGGAAAGCATTCATAACTAAGACTGTGAGATGGCTGATATTATTGTGTATGTTCCAAGAGACATTATGATTCCTTTCTGCTTGCTACTTACCACTTCAAATCATGCTTTTCCATCTTCTCAGGAAAAATCTGTAGACTGTAAAGGTACTTGCCCTATGCAAGTAACCTCAGAATCTGACCCTATGTTGTGAATTTCTCTCCATAAACTACCTTTTTTCCTCTAGGACCAATTACACTTGAGTTGATGTAGTGAACTGTTCTGGGATGTAGGAAGGGAGGTGTTCATTTAAACCAATTTGCCTTCCAGCTTATGAGCTTGATCTGTGTGTTCTGTCATAGAGAACACCAAGTTGCATGTACTGTACTTAAAGAGCAGCTCTAACACACACTGGGCTACACGTGAATGATGATGGTGTAAGCATGTAAATTTAACTGCAGGGATTCCTGTGCTCCATTCAGATCTCAGCCTGCACTCATTTCAAGGCATTCATGGTTTTTCTAACACATTTGAAAAACAGCTACTAAATAAACCCAAAATGTCCACCTTCTTTCAGGGCATTTAGGAGCCCTCCAAAAGCCCTTAGGTACCAAATTAACAGATGCATACACATGCACACACACACACACACACTTCTACTGAATACACAAAAAGACAAAACCTTCAGCACATTCAGAAAAAAAATGACACTATAATATGCATCAATAAAAGGCCTATTAATTTACAGTGACTGTATCACATGTTTAGGTTTGCAGTTTTGAGGAATCTTCTCAGATGTAGCTTTAGGTCTAGCTTTAGACTTTCAAACTGTGCATATCCTCAGATATGTATGTAAATTATAGACATCATTATGTACATTCACTAAAGAATTGAATTCTTGACTTGGAGCAGAAACTCGTCCTATGCCTTACTGCCTTCACATTCATTATGGAACTTGATCTCTCTGCACACAGACTCTGCTTGTGTGACAGGGAGCGTAATTAGACATAGGCACTCCTGTATGGCATTAGTTGCACGATTTCCTATATTTACTTACTACAGGAAATTCCAATCAACATAATCTAACATAAAGGTTTCACCTATAGCAGTAAAAGAAGCATCCCTGAACCTTTTCTCTAGCATTGTGGCCAGCTGCTGTGGAGCAGCCTACACACATGCTGTGAAATGTCCTCACTGGCAGGATGGTTGCTTCCAACCAGGTATTGGAATAGTCTCTGGTCTGTGCTAACTCCCAAACTGCACCTGTCAACCAGAAATGCAGATAGCACAAGCAAAGTTTATCACCAGATTAGTAAAATATCCCTGGCATATGTAATAATTGCATTCCAGTACCCAGCAACGTTCCCTGACGTGTTTAATTTTATAGCATAGAGGCAGTCAAACAACAGCACCAACTCCTACTTTGGATAGCACATCATATGGATTTCTTCAGTGTCTCTCCTTCATGTCTTGTTGAAACTCTTGATGTCAGTGGACATTTTGTATATTTACAGTTTGTGTGAGGAATCAAACTAAACCTTAGGAATATCCTTATGAGTTACAGACATGCATGGAGAAAGATCTTTCTTTCTGGGCATGCAGTCCCAGAGTCTTCACCATGTCTGAGGTTTATTGCCCAGTTCTGGTGTCACAGGTGAGGTGGCTCTTAACAGTAGTTTCAAAGCATGCCACAGCAAGAGCCAAAGAAAGCCAAAGCAAGGCAAAGCCTGCTGCTCTGACTGTGATGCCAGCCCTCCCACACACTGCTAAGTCACACTCTGCTGAGTGGGATAAGACCATCCCACCCTACTGTGCCAGTCTCTCACTGGCATCCTCAACCCTTGTTTTTTAGTAAAACAAAGCACAGGACAGGGGGAGATTTTTTTATAAATAGTGCTGGATCCTGTAGGTGTGTGAAGACATTCTTTTAAAGACCTGATGATTTTTGTAATCATCTGGTCTGAATTAAAGAGTAATTGTTTCTGTTATCACTCTTTGCCATGTTGCCCTGGATTTACACTGTTGAGCAACAGAGCAGTTTAGCTTACTAGAATCAGGCAGGATAGGTTGTATGCAATGCAGTTCATCTAGAGGATATGGTAAGGCTACCTAAAAGTTTGGTCAGAATGAGCTTGAGATGGAGTTATGTGCTGATGTAAGCCAGCAAGGTAAAACATTATTCTCAGACAGGGGTTCCTTTCTATTGTAGGAAGAAAAGAGACAGGAATCTAACTAGCAAGGCAGTCCCTAGCAGTGCAGATTCACCATGGCACACTAAGATGCCAGTGAACTTTCTGTTTACATCCCCAAAAAACTCATCCAGAATCTCTACCAAATTACTTCAAAGTTTCAAGCAAGTAAAGGATTAAGCTAGCTCAGGATTTTGGGTGGATATCAACAAAGGCTACCACTCATGAAGATACCAATATTCATGGGTGGTATGGCCTATCAATTTATAGTAAAATAAATGTATGGTTTAGCTTAGGACTTATCCAACTTATGTGCAAAATTAAATAAAAACACTACAAATCTTAAATCAAGTTAGCCTGACAATCCTTGCTAGCTGTCCACAGCAATGAAATGTCTTCCATTTAGGATAAGCAATCAGTTTAGGCAAGCGCTTGACAAACACTCAAATGGAAAATGCAGGTGTCTGTTGTCATTGGAGTGTTTTCAAAGGTGGCAGTATAGACGAAGCATGAGCTAGGTAGTATGCTGCTGGGTTTCTCGTACCATTTATACATACTGACTTCTGCTTATATTGCATTCTGCATATTCTCCTCTTCTTTGCTGTTTACATAAAAAGACTGCAAAGAATGAGATGAAGCTGATGTAGTTGTCAGCTGACTCCGGTTCTCCTCCTCCATTGGTGCAGCACTCCTGGCTGCTGGGGCATGCAGTCGGTGAGCATCCAGCATCTCCAGCAAGAGATCGTAGAGTGGAACTACGTTCTTACACTTCATATTGTACAGGTGCTCCATTCCTTTGTTACTGTGGGTTGTAATGAAACAACAGTTACTTTCCAAATATGCCATGGGGGAAAAAAAGCTACCAGCTAATAATATTTGTTAGGTTCATATAAATTCTATCTTGTACAAAACAACTAACTTAACATCACATTTTCTGTACATGCCTGCTAGAGTTAAGTAGATGGCAGCACCTTCAAAGAATTTTGCACACTGCCCATGGTCAGTTGCCTTCCAAAGCTTTCTCTTTTTCTCTTCTTTGCCTAAAAGGTAGCCTAGAACACATGGACTCCTAAGTTAACCACTGTGACTAAGTGGATGGGATGAATCTTGCCTTTTCTGTAATAAAAAAATACCAGTTTTCTCTCCTAGAAATAAGCTCTAGCAGTTTATTACCAAAAGCTCTCTTGTAATAATATCCATTCACAAAACAGTGAAACAATTAACTTTACTGTGGATCTGGACTCTCTTTAATTGTACAAATTCTTCTCAGGGGGAAGAAAAAAAAAAAAAGAAAGAAAAGAAAAGAAAAGAAAAGAAAAGAAAAGAAAAGAAAAGAAAAGAAAAGAAAAGAAAAGAAAAGAAA
>JAWWEV010000115.1:56827285-56889840 GCA_035583235.1 Hafferia zeledoni
AAAGAAAAGAAAAGAAAAGAAAAGAAAAGAAAAGAAAAGAAAAGAAAAGAAAAGAAAAGAAAAGAAAAGAAAGAAAGGATGATTAACACAAGGATAAAGAAATGACACAAGTGAAAAAACAGCACATCCACACACCCCTTGTCTTTTTCCTGAGACCTGAAAATCAGTCCAGGAGATAAAATTTGCATATTTCAGCTTTAGAAGGTATGATGTGGTGCTTACTCTAATTTAAATTTTATTAGCTGAAATAATGAAAATAAAAATCTGTGTAACAACATCTCCTGTGCCTTCATAATAATAAAATATATACTATGTCTTTGTATAGACTTACCATGTTAACACCCCAGCCACTAAGCAGCTACCTTAAAAGGTAATTATATTTGTTGCTGCAACTACTAACAGTTCCTCAGACAGCTCACCTCTGATCAGCGAAAACCCTGGTCCTCTAGGCTGGAATTCAGTAGTCCTGTATTTATTCTCACCCAAACAATGAACATAATGACCTTAATCTCTTTTCCAAAGTGAGTTGCAATCAAGGCACTTGTGAAAAGTGGCTACATAAAAGTTGTAGTTTTATTAAATGTTATGGGAGACTAAAGTTTGCAGAGCTAGGCTACTGCTACATTAGTATTCTATTTGATACTTTTCAGACACCTGTGTTCAGGTCTGGGGTACTCAGCATGAAAAAAAACTTAGATCTGTTAGAACAGGTCCAAATCAGGGATACAAAGATGAGTCACAGTGTGGAGCATCTCTCCTATGACAACAGGCTGAGAAAGTTGGGGTTGTTCATCCTAGAGAACAGAAGGCTCCAAGGAAACCTTATAGCACCTTCCAGTATATAAAGGCCTACAAGAGAACTGAAGAGGCACTTCTTACAAGGCCATATAGTGACAAGACAAGGGGGGATGGCTTGAAATTTGAAAGAGGGCAGGTTTAGATTAGATATTAGGAAGAAATTCTTTATTGAGAGTGGTGAGGTACTGCACAACTGCCCAGAGAAGTTGTGGATCCCTCATTCCTGAAGTGTTCAAGGCCAGTTTGGATGGGGCTCTGAGCAACCTGTTCCAAGTGGAAGGTGTCCCTGCCCATGGCAGAGGGGTTGGAACTAGATAACCTTCAAGGTCTGTTCCAACCCAGGCCATTCTATGATTCTATAATTCTAAGATGCACATAAGATTAAAAGGAGATACTGCTTTCAGCTCTATCAAAACAAGAAGCATAGGGAAAATATTTACTCCTTTCACATCATAATCCATCATAAACTTTTGCACACATGTTCTGTACAAATTTATGGAAAGATTTTATTAATTTTTTGCTAACAGCACTTTACATAGTTTGCACTTCCATCCGTGAAGGAAAAGTGTGCATGTGCACTTGTGACACCTCCCTTGCCTGTGCCCACCACAGAAGTGCTGTCTGAGTGCTTGCTCTCACCTCATGTGTCTGATGTGAGAAAGGATGAGGAGAAGCTGAGCCAGTCGTCTATGTTGCTGCTGCAGAGAAAGACCTGACTTAGCCATTAAGTGTATCAGAGTGTCTGTGATTTTGTCCAGGACACGGTGAATATAGTCTTTTTCTTCCAGAGATTTCAAGGTGCTGGAAAGAAAAGTGTACACACCTGGAGTAGGAAGAAGAAAGAAAACAAACAAACCACAGACAAAAATTACTTTGATGGAGTCAGACTTGCCCATGGTATGCCACATGGCTTGCTTCTTATGCGGTATGGGAGCTGACTGTGTGCCAGCTCTCCTGCTTGCCAGCTGGGTTACTGGTTTGAATGACAATGGAGCATGGATTTCGTCATTGTGGGCAAAGCAGGAGAAGGAAGATGATGCCTCATCCCTGCCTGGATCCATCCAAGGTCTGGACCAGGTTGTGGGTGACACCTGCAGCTGGATCTACCCTTTGGCTATGCTCTTCTCTGAGTCACTTAGCTCTGAAATCTTGAGGAGATGCTGTTCCCCTTGGGAGTTCTGCAATACTAACCAACCAAGCTAAGCCTTTAGAAATTTTTGCCATTTTCTCTGCTGTTTAATATTTTATTTTTAGTGATTTGCTAGTCAGTCTAGGACTTAATAATATGTTACCACAAAACATGTAAAAAAAAATCAGGGTTTGTTTATACTCACTCGCCTCAACAAAATCCTTCCAACCAAGGAAGAGCCTTGAAAGGTGTGCTCCTTCACCTGCAGCCCAACTTTCCTTTAAAAACCAAGTCAAATCAACCTGTGCAAACTTAGCTTACTTCTGAAAGTGAACAGCCTGAAGGTTCGGACCAGATGGAAAATTTTTCCAGAGGACAAAGCACCTTGAAACTCCCCCTCCAACAGCCCCTTTACATCTCCCATAAAACACTCTAACCCAGGCATATGAGTTTTTACCAGTAGCAATTCTTGGGTGCATGAAGCACATCAGCTTTCTAAATGGGGAACTGTAAACTATTTTGAGTTTTTTGATTTTGAGTATCTTGATTTTTTTCTGGACATCACAGAGCCAATATGGATCAGGTCACAACAACACTGTGCTGCCAAAAACCAGCTGTTTCATTCAGCATCAGTTTTTAAATCTTTTGGACTGAGCCAATAACTCTAAACAGGTCATATTAAAATAATCTAGTCCCAAGGCACCAAAAGTTTAAGATGCACGTATGGTAATACAGTCAAACTGGCTTCATCACAGTGTGTTCATTGTTCTGTGTCTATACCAGACTGGACAAATCCTGTGCTTTGGACCCTCTGCATTAGCTCACAGAGCCAAGAAGAAACCTACATTTTGTCCTTAGGAAAAAAACATTTTCTGGAATTTAATTTGATTTTGCTTTTCTTTAAAGCATCATATATAGCACAATATGCAATGCAGTTAGTGATATTAATAAAAAAAGACACACATACACTAGCACGCACACACAGACAGGCACATATATTTTAGCTTGTCTGTACTGTTTGTAGCCTGGGTGCTATACCACTGGATTTGAAGATATAAATGTTTTACCGTGCATCTGAGCAGCCAGTGGAATTGAGAATTTTTTTTACCACCTTCTTGACCTAGTTCACCTCCCCACATCAACTGGGTACTTCAAGAACCTGACACCTAGAACTACTGTTACCTGAAAGTAGGTTTTATGACATTGGGTCTTCTGTACTAAAAAGAAATTTAATTTTTTTTGTGTGAATGTCATTGTAAGTATCTCTGGGAGAGGAGGGAGTAAGAAACTGCTTTAAAAAACTCAAACACAGCCCAACTCCTGAAAATAATCAGTCAGAGTTCTTAATATTGTTAATGAATACTCCTTCAAATTTGATACAGATAGATAGCACCTCTTTTCTCACAAAGATTTTTGTAGCTATTATTACTTTTACTGAAATGAATTCACTAAATAGAAACAGCTCCTGGGACTTTTCTTAGCTTAACCTTTCTCAGCTGACTCTGAACCACCCTCATATATGCCTATTGACAATACCAGGCTTGATAGCTTAGCAGATAACAGTAGGGGAAAGATTCTTAAATATTACTGACAAAACACAATCCACTAAGTGAAAACATTGATCTCATAAACCCACAGTGCCTTCAGACCAGCTTACTTCAGCTACAGGAAATCGTTGTGCTGTTGTAGCAATACCCATTGTTGCATATCATTGAAACTAGCAAGAAAAAAATCTTTTAGGAGAAATTGCTTCTCACCTAGGTCTAATCCAGAAGCTATTAAAAACCATAAATCAAAAACAAAAACAACCACTCCCCAATAACTGTAGAGAATTCAGGCAATTGTCAGTCAATAACTGCCAAGGAAAATTATGTTTGGTGTTCCTTTCTGCACCCTCACAGTGATTGCTCCTGCCCCAGGCCACTGCCCAGAGATTTCCTCAAAAGAAATGCCAGGTATCTTTTCCACATATACACACACAAGTAGAGTTTTTGAACAAGAGTGCAGAAAATGTGAAATTTAACTGTCTCAAAGGTCTTCCCAAGGCTAAATTGAGTAGCTACCAGGTTGTTTTCCAGCTCTTTCTGTAGGTCAGTATTGTAAAACATAACGGGAGCAAGAACAGAGAAAGCACTACCCTGTAAATAGCAAGGCCTGTTGGTCCATGCCTATGACACATCCCAATGCACAGAATAGGTTCCCTCAGGGACCGCAGTGCTACTATGCCAGCCCTTGGTATACAGCAATATAATTTTATGTGTGTCACTATATATAGTTAAACATTTTGCATGTTGCTGTAGGGGAGAATGCCCTCAACATCTTTTCTGTCACAATAAACCCGTTTAAAATATCTTTACATTTAGAGTTCAGGCTCACAAAACAATACCCAAGGCTCTCCTTCCGCAATGTCCCATTGCTCTAAATCTGTAGTAATCCAGGCTGAGTTATGAGGAAATTCATCTCTGTCATCATTCAGCCTCCAAAATAAAGAAATAATAAAAAGTACAATTTAACAGGAATTGAAAAAATCAGGAGAAAAGAGTAACAAGCAGTCACATAGAACAGTGTATCAGGAGGTCTACAGGATGCATTAAATCAGCCAAATCTTTCCATTTCTTTGGACTAACCAGGTAACTAATTAGGTAAATTGAGCTGCTAAGGCAGACATGACCAACTTCTTCATGTCCAAAATGAAAGCCTGTTGCTTTGCAACATAGCACCACTCCTCTTTTCAGATACACTCAAAAGTAAAGCAGATGGCATCATGTTGCCCTTTTATGTTTCTAATACTTATTTTCTAGTGTTAAGAAGCAGCCTTTTAATATTGAGCTGAATGTAGTTTTCAAAAACACAACTTTGCTTTTTAGTCAAAAAATTTATTGCCGCAGCTTTAGAGGAGCATCTTCTGATTTTTATTTAGCTACACACAATGCTGTCCTTGTTGTTACAGACATGTTGTCACCTTGATAATATCTCAGGAAAAATTTGGAAGTAATGTAATCTTTGGTTTATAAACAAAACCTTCCATCCTTTCCACATACAATGAGTAAAACTACTAAAAAAAAAAAATCACTTGTATTTTGTCCAAGACCACATGGAAAAGAAGTGTAAAGATATTAAACAGCCTTGAAAGATGTTGAAGAAAAAAAAATAAAGAAAAAAACCTGACAAAAGCAACAAATAACAGTATTTCATGGGAAGAGACTAACAGATGTCCAAGGATTTAGTAAAGAAATGTTTGTGTACACATAGTGAATTAAATCCACACAAAGCTTTAGAATTCAAATGCAGACTGCTTTTAAAAATGACACATAACATAATTAGTCCAATTTGTCTGATTATTCTACTTGTTTAAATCATTTTGAGATCTGCTGGTTTAATTGCATGCATGTATAACGCAGATAGAATAAGTCCCAAAAATTCATTGTGTGTTTATTTGCTCTTTCTTTAGTGGAAGATTTGTGAATATTTACATACATATTCACAGAATAAAATCAGGCTAAGGTAGGCTTGGAGATCATCCAGTTCATCCTCCTGTTCAAATAGTCATAACTTCAGGGTTAGATCAAGCTGCCCAGATCTTTGTCCATCTGAGTTCTAAGTATGTTCAAGAACAGAGATTCTGCCATCTTTATGGCCAACCTGTTCCAGTCCTAAACCTCTCACTGAGTAGAATTTTTGCTCTGCTCATCTGGTCAGGGTCTCCCTTGCTGTGGTTCATCTCCATTGCAGATTGTCCTTTCCTCCTGCACCTCTGAGAAAAGTCTGGCCCTGGTTTCTCCATAACCTGTTCATCAGCTGTCTGAGGACTGCGCTTAGATCCTCCCTTAGCCTTTCCTTTTCCAGGATGAACCAACTCAGCTTTCTCAGCCATGTGCTTCAGAGCACATAATGTTTCACAGGGGTCTAACACTTTATATAAGGAGATTGGCTACATTCTGTGAAGTGAAGCATTGCTGGAAGACATTTTAGAGCGTCTATGCCAAACAACACTCACACAACTCTTAACACATAACCCAAATTATGCTACTTATCTTTATATTGCAGCCTAGCCTCCAAATTTGGGCATCTAAAGGGTCTAACAGTCAGAAACTCATATCCACATTCCCACCAACTAGTAGTTCACTCCTCAGACAGTTATAAAATTAGTTTATTATAGGAATGCAAAGACTGAAATGTAAAATTAATTGCTTTTGCTCGTAAAGGCAGTGACAAGCAATACAAAAATACATTCTGTGGCCATAAATATATATATAGATTGATTTTACAGAGTACTCAGAAATACTGCAATGAGAGCAGTCTGTAAGCCAGAGTGATACGTGACACTCTGCATAACTATGCTGTAGATTGCTTTCATCATGATCCTGTAACAGCTCAACTGAAACGTGTCCTCTGACCTATCACTGTCAAGACTTGTAACAATGCCAGACTTCTGAGCAGACTTCTATCATTTAATGTAAAATACACCACAATCAACATCAGGTCATTCATCAGATCACCATATAAACTCTGATCTTCTGCCACAAAGAGCACCACTTATTTGAACCTGCTGAAAATGAACCTTGAAGGAATAAAGCTGCACTCAGTGGTCCCATCCCTCAATGTGAAGATTTGCCTTTGGTTACCACTGACTTCACTTGCCATATATTTTATCATTTTTACAATTATTTCTTGGCAGATTCTTGAAACAAAAAATCCCATTAACAAAGTGAGATGTGCTTATGAAGGATAGCTGCCAATTTCTGGCAGAGCTTTGCCTAAATAACAAATTTAATTTTCTGGATCAATACTAAATATAACAGTGGCACAAAAGTTCTCAACAGCATGACTTTAATTTTTCACATTCAAGACATGAACATCTGTTTTATTCAAACTTCCAAGTCTATTTTTTTCTAATTGAAATTCAACATTTTTATGAATCAATTAAATATTCTATATTTATTTAAGAAGTTATTTACCTTTGAACATATTAGCTAAAATTCTGGGGGAACATCACTTTCCAGGAAGAATATTTAACTCTAGGAAATATTCTGTTATAACTATCAGGGCAATAAAAGGAAAATAAAAGGTCAAACACTAATTACAATTGTTACACCCTGGCAACCGAGATAAAAACAACAGCCCTTCATTCCTAGTATGCCAAGTGCTGGCTTCAGATGTTACTTTTTGGTTGTTGGTGACAACTACAACAAAAGCTGAACCACATCAATAACTCATAGAACATAAATAAAACATTTTATATTAGATTGTATAAAGACATAATTTTGCTTGAACTTTGAGGAAACCTCATTCAAGTTTCCATAAAGAAACAAGTGCCTCATCAATAAAGCAAAGTCTGATGTGTTTACAGTTAGCCTCTGGTGGGAATTACCAGAATTTGTTTTTCCTGCAACCTGGGCAAGAAATCTGTTAGACAACTGGATAAACAGGACATACAGCCCTCTATATGTGTTTTGTCTAGAGGGTGGTACCATCTATAATTTCAAATACAACAAGAAAAGAGAGAATAAATGGGTAACTCTTCAGCACTGGGAAACTCGGGCCTGGGAAACTTTAGTCATTAGGTAACAACTTAGCAGAGAATTGCATCTAAAATTTTTACTTTGGTGCATACATTATTATTTTAGATGTCTATCATTTCCATGAAAACATTGTGGGTCTCATTTCTGCATTTAAAAACAAACTGTCTGGGGTTTTATTCTTCTTTCAAACAGAAAAGCATCCCCTGGTGTGCAACAGAAATTTTCTTTTACATGCTTTTACTTAAATTTGCTTATTTCAGTCATCTCACATGAAATTCAAGTCAACTAAAATTGCAAATTTACATTTTTATCTATACCTACACTTGTTATCTAGTCGCCTATTTTTATGGTGTACTTCAGAATGAGACTTAAACAAAAAAATCAATTATAAAGGAAGTGGAAGGTAATGACATCAGTTTTAGATATCTATAATATAAACTAAACTATTATAAACTCAATCACATTTTTGACCTTATTTCCTTTTATTTTTACCTCACTCATTAAGCAAGGTGTAGACTTTCATCTAAGCATGGCCTTTGGATTTCCTAAGTGTGGTTCCAGCTCCAGTGTCTTGTAGCCAAAGTTTCAAGACCTACTAGCATTTAGTTCAAAACAGTGCTCTGATTACCCTCCACATTAGCTGTACACAGTGTGTCAGCTGTTCACTGGATTAATTTGCTGGGTTCCATCTACATCATTGAACAGATTCAACAGCTTCCATCCCTGCATGGTGGTCCTGCCTACATCTATGCTGACAGCCCCCTTTCGATTGCTGCTGTCTCAAAAGGAAATCACCATTAAACAACCACGAGCAGCACTCAAACACATGCAGAAGCAGCCACAATTACCTGAGTGACAACAAAGCACACCTCTTACCAGAATTGAGTAGGATGATGGACTTAAGGCACACGAATTCCTCCCCTTGAAGGTTCATCATGCGAAACCGAGCAGCAGTAGCCAGCAGCATGTCAAAGATTTCCACCATGCCCTCTACACATTTCCCTTGATTCCTGTGTGAATACCATCCATAAGAAGAAAACCAAAGAGTACCTCTTTAGATAAAGTACTTTGGGGGAAGTTAGATACCTAATTTTAGGCATTCAATATGCATCATATTAGAAATGTCTGCTTTGAGAGTTAGGCAGCAGATCCAGCTCCACTGAAATCAGTGGGAACTGCAGGAGCTTAGCATTTTTGAAATACAGGGTTCTAATCAAATGTTTTTATTATCTAGGCTACAACATTGATTTTCTTTGTCAACCAACAAAACTATCTGAAGTAGGAATCTCCAGTTCTCCTGAATTGCCTTCTAACTTTCTAATATAAGCTGATAATATTATCACATCTTTAGCTGATAGGAAGACCTATCTAGGAAAGCCTACATAACTTTCCTGGAGGACAAATTAAGCAATAGATTTGAAAATTATCCCACCATCATGCTGTTGCCTTTGTTTACTCTCATCTTACTGAAAGCAAGACAACAAAAGCTTGTTTACTGCAAAGTGTCAGAATGTATTCTCAGAAGAATCCTTAACATTTGGCTATTGGGAAATATTTAGGAAAGTTAGAGAAGTTGAATTAAAGGTCTTAAGTGACTGCATGAAAGTACTATGTGCATGAACTTTAGTATGTCTGTAGAATCACAGCACCTTTCAGGCTGGAAGACAACTCAGGATCTCTTTAGTCCAACCTGCACGCAGCATCAGTTCACTCAAGGTTTATGCAACTCTGGTCTTGAAAATCTCCAAGGATGGAGACTGCAGAACCTCTCTCAGTTTACTTATTTTCACCAATATGTTTTTTCCTCCCCGAGATCCAGGCAGAACCTCCTCTGCTTCAATTTATCACTTCTGTTTCTCAGTCTCACCTCAGGTATCTTAATAAAGATCTTTGATAACTCCCTTGTAGATTGTAGGTTACACAGATTTAAAAGCCCTCAGTTCTCCAGACTGAGCAAATCCACTTTTCCCAGCCACAAGGCATGGAGTTCTGCCTTGGTGGCTCTCCACTGTGTTTACTAAAGTTTATCAATATCTTTCCTTTAATAAGTAGCACAAAGCTGGATGTGGTATTCCAGATACGGTCTAATCAGTGACAAGCAAAACCAAGATAATCCCTCCCCTTGCTTTACTGCCTACACTACCACTGGTAGTGGTAGCTGTACCAGAGCTGCTCCACTGTCTGTAGAAATAAGAACCTAGTTTTTATTGAAGTGTTAAGAAAAGCCTAGATATCAGGAATGCCTTTTACAGAAGCCCAGGATCAAGTGAAAATTAATAGTGAAGGGTGCTTAGGTGAAGGGAACAGGGACTCAAGGACTCAATGGATGTTCTCAAACTTTTCATTCAAAGGCAAAAGCCCAAGTAAGACAGATGCACCCATCAAAACAAAGCCTGACTGTGTATTTGCTATTTCTCTGTCTTGTTTTACCATGGTATTTTATTTGATGACAAGGGACTGCCAAGAACAGACAGGATTCACAAGACTCAAAGAAAGAATGTCATCTTCACAAATAGACCTTGTAACTCACTTGGTAAGGAAGTCCCTAGAAAAGGCTTGTCACAGGATATGTTCCTAAGCCTAAAGGCAGGTTAGGAAATATTGAGAGAAAGCTGGAGGGACAACTTTAACATCCCCAATTAGAAGGGAGGACATTCATAGAGTTACCTCAATTGCCTGTGCTCTGACACAGAAGGAGAATACTATGTCTGTACACAGATTTCAAAACAACAGATGATCTTTATATACATTTATACACATTAATATACATTAATCTATATAAACTAGTTCTGTTAATAGACATTGATTTAAAAAAAGGAATTAAAAAAGTCTGGTTTAATGTGATTTTCACCTAGAGATAGTCACAGAACACCAGAGTTGCTAATACTGGTAGGTTGTCTGGAAATCATCTAGTACAATGGCCCTTCTTAGGCCCATATCTTATTGGGTTTTAATATCTTCAAGGACAGATACTCCAAAACCTCTTCTGTCACTGAGATGAATCTTCTGTTCTTTTCTTTACCTTCCTCCTCCATCAGGTATTTATACACATTGATCAGATCTGAGTCTTCTCAACCTCTGCTTGTATCACAGATGTTCCAGTCCATTAACCATTTTTATGACCCTTCACTAGCATCACTCCAGTATGTGCATGTCTGTCTTGTACTGGGTAGCCCAGAATTGCACATAGCACTCCAAATTTAAACCAGCAAGGCTGACCAGTGAGGAAGTACCACCTGCCTCTAGCTGCTGCTAATGCTTTTCCTAATACAGTCTGGGAGGGGAGCATTGCTGATGCAAAGAGCACCAAACTGTGCTGAATTCCCCCCAAAATTACAGAGCTTCCCCCATCATGTTGTCCTGCAGACAATTCTGTATTTATGTGCATGTACACACTTAGGGAGGTTTACTACTAATACATTTTCTTGATTATGTCCCTCCTGTCCACATCACCCTGGTTTAAAGCTCCCTCACCAGGCTGTTCAGCCTGTGAAAATTATGCTTGTGCCCCACTTTATGATGCTATCCCATCTCTTCCTAGACATCCTTGATCCTCGGAGCAAGTTGCATGATTAAAATCATTGAATCCCCATTGTTGACATCAGCTGTGCAACCAGCTGCTGACCTGGAGGATCTGTCCATTCTGCCTCAAGCCTTTCCTCCTCAGCTGCCCCAGTGGACTGGACCACCTGGGCTTCCATGCTTTTGGCACTTGCCCTCAGAGCCAGGTGTCTTTCCTGACTGGATTAACAGAGGATCATCCACCTAGGCAGATAGAGTAAGAGTAGTACACTGTACATTTTAGCAGTGGTGATTCAGGTCTGAAACATACAGACAATTCACTCCTAAGTACCTTTAAAACATCTTTTTTATTTGTAGAATATTATGTAAAATAGATCCACAATTATAGGAAAAATCTTTTAAATGCTGCTATAATAATATTTCTAAGAAAACTGATTATTTTTTGGTCATATTTGATACATTTAGATTAGAAAATTATTATGAATGCTCTCCATTTGGGAATAATGAAGCTAGAGTAATTGGCTGAAGAAAAGTTATTCTGAATGACAGGAAGGCCTTTTTCAGTTTAATTTATATTCAGTCTGAATCACCACACAGACCCAAAACATATTTCAAAATTCTCTTCATATCATAAATGCAAAGTTTAATATTGGGATTAAACAGCATCACAATACAATGTGACCTAGAACTGGGGCCTGAGCTTCTAAGGTCAGAGTGACTAGATGAACAAGCAGTCTTATAATTTGAGTAGGGACTATCTTGAATCCAGAAATTATTTCATTTTCTCTGAAAACTTCTGTCCTATGCCTACAAATCCCCCAGCAGATCCTTTTCTGTGAGCAGAAAATTGAGAAGATCATAATTACTTTTTTTTTTTTTTAAGAGTTCATCAATTTAAGCATTACCCAGCACCTTCCCAGACTCTGGAAGTGTCTTCCTGATTTACACTGAGGTTGTTTGAGATACAGAATTGGGTAGTCTTTGAATTTCACTCAAAGGCACAGTAAAGACTGATTCACAATAAATAGACATACATTTTTTGTTCTTTTAATGCTTATAATTCTGTCTCTTTAAATTTTTCTTTTCATTCTGTGGGGTCTACAGTATAATAATACACCTCAAAATCCAACCATACAGTGAAAGATGAAAGAGAAATTTAAATATTTCAAGAGATTTCCTATCTCTACAAGTTAATCCATTCAGTTCTGTCAAGTAAGTAGCCTGATGATGATTGTTTGAGTTAGGTTTTCAGGATGGAATCTACTGCTAATAAAGATGTACAATTGGTTTTCTAATTTATTTTGAAGTGCAAATTTGCATATATTTATTGTCTATGGGTTTTTCCCCTTTGAAATAAATACAAGCAGAAGGTCACTGAAGAAGCATTCTGAATCGAGCACCTCTGATCACTTTGTTTCCTTTTTTCTAATAAGTCAAAGGTAATTAATGTGTCTATAATTACATAGTACCAAATGAAATATTGTGCATTTACTCAAGTGACAGACAAGAGTGATGTCCTCAGATATTTGGAGCATTTTACAAGTTGAGAAATTGGCAAAACCTACTCAGATTTCATCTGGATGTTCTTCTATTGTATCTAATTTTCTGTGTATCAAAACATCTGCATAAATAACTTAAAAAATCCTTTTCAGATGTAGTGAGAGACTTTTGGAAAAAATAGCCACGAAAGCAATAAATTATCAGCCATCCTGTCATACAGCAAATGCTGTAAGTCTTTTTGCTATTTGTGCTAGCAACAGTTTAAAGAGGCCTCCTGCTGTTGCTCAATATGAAACTCAGTAAAAAGAAAATTCTTCAATTTTTATTTAGAAAGAATGAAAAGTCTCATCAAGCACTGGAAGAGGAGAGTAAGTTTCCAAATTAAAACAACCCTGAAAAAGAGACCGGCTTTCTCCATAAAATGAAGGAAATAACCTGATAGAAACATGGAAATACTGACCACATTTTACTGAAATTTTAAAAGTTCCTAGACAGATTTTTTGCTGCGAGACATTTTTTACAGTCATGATAAAAAAAATAACATTAGAAAAGAACACGAGGACAGTCATATTGTCTCTACCAAAGGTATATTTAGCTTTGGGCTAAGGATATGGGCATTTGGATCTGCTGATTTCAAGTGACTACCTCCAGTCCCAGGGTGGAAAAGATAATAACTTGTGGATTACTGCACATCTTATCAACATGCTCATGACTTTACGCAAATCCTATCAACTCTGGTTTTTTCCCCTTCTAATGAGCATCACAGGCAGAGAAGTCAATTTACTTATTCTTTGTAGGAAAGCTGTATCTCTCTTTGATTGCCTATGCAACACCTCTGGGTATCTCTACTATTCTTTCAATATTCCTGTTAAGGATAATCAGAAAGGCACAATTTTCCAAGTATAGATGCAGCACAGAATTAAATAGAGGAATAACAATTATCTGTATTACTTCCATTTCCTGTTGTAATGATTCTTGGGGGGAAGAAAAACTGCTGTCTCTAAAACTGCTCTCAAGCAAAGAACTGCTGGTTTCACAGAACTAATTGCTATATAACAGTGAGATGGAAAGATCAACTCAAAATGCAGTTTAGGAAGATTAGGATTGTTCTTCTTGTACATGCATTAGTTCACATTTGTCTGCATAAAATTTGGAACTTGTTTAATACTTTTTGGCAATCCAACAAGATCTCCTTTATCTACTTGCTTGTTATTTTCTGAAAGGACATCAATGTATTCACGGCTTCCTCTTACAAAATGCATGTTGACTCTCTATAACTATGTTATATTTATTCACACTTCACCCAGTTTTCTTCTTTAGTTGGCATCTCATCAGTTTCCTTACACTGGTCACCGGGCTTAATGGGCAGAAGTGGCATGCACCTTTTAAAATGAAGCACTGCATTTCCCATTTTGCTGATACTGAGAATGTTTCAGGTGAAAAGTCATCCACCTCAGTCTGCAATTCAGCTATTTCTATCATGACTTTCTCTACAATTATGTTTCAAGTCTTTGAATAACCTGTGATAAGCATCATATCGGAATACAAAAAATCCTTTTAAAATATAATAAAATATGACTTGCTTATTCCTGAAAAAAGCATATATTTTCTTCCAAATTATAAATAGCCTATTGTGAGGCCTGACAAATTTCAGCCCTGGACTAATGACATTTTTAAAGCCTAGTTTCTTGGGAACCCTCCAGACAGGAAACATCTGGTTTGTCCCACTAGAAAACCAAGTCTTTACTTCTAAATTTGCCTTAAACCATATACTAATTTTTAAAAACAAAATATAAAATACTTATATTTATCCTGGACTTTCTTTGATTTTATCAGGTACTGTACATTAATTGCAAGCACTATGAGTGTGCCATTGTATTTTCTGATTGAGCCTGTTTTTCTAATCTATAATTATTGTCATTTGAGCTTTTTTAACAGCATCAGCTGTACACTGTAAAAACGCACCAGTTTTATGTAAGTGGCAGACTTTTAAAATTCCTGATTTGGAACTAAGGTTCAAATGTTTGCATAGTGCTTTAACAGAGTAGGAAAGGGTGCATTGCTTCACAAAATACAGTCTGATTACAATGCAGAGTGTGAGCAGAAAGAGATAATGTGATGATATTCATCCGTACAGGAGACAGCAGTCCACACATACTGGCAGCTTCATTTTTGTGTAATTATATTTTACAGGCAAAGCAAAATTGAAAGAAGGAACTTAGAATTAATTGCAAAGGGCTGCTTTACAAATATTTTTATGGAGTCTCCCAAGTGGGAATTGTTGCATAGGAAAATTTAAGAGGTACATATTTATATTTGAAAATATAACAAGTAGACTTTCATGGAATGAGAAAAGACAGTCTCTAAAAGATCTTCAGAGACAAGACAAGCATATGTATAATATGACACAACTAGGCGGAGTGAGCTGGGAAAAGAAAAATCAAATTTATTGAAAAAAAGGACAAAGTTAGAAGGTTATTTTTATGGCATTTCAGAGGGATATTAACAAGACAGGACTGTACTTATCTAGACAAAAGATATAAAAGTTCCCCGATAAAATTTGATGTGACCTGAAATTTATGTACAAAGTATACAAACAACCACCTATCTTCCAAGATTTTGACAGGAAGATTCTGTTAGAATCAGGAGAAGCCTGAATGTGAAAAATAAAAGGGATATCCAAATAAGTGAGGCGTCTGCCACAGTATGACCATAGAGATATAAAGGCATACAAAAAATATAGTAAAGCTCCATTTTAACAACACTGAATTTTCACTAAACACAGAAAAACACAGGTTAGAGACAGATCTGTGTTTTACCATCTGTAGTTGGAGGGAACAGGGAAAATGAGATGTGGAATGGAGTGGATGAAAACACTGAAATCTGTGAAGAACATGCCGAAGAGAAAAACAGCAGAAAGGAAATTATACTACAGCATTCATCTTTTTCATTATTGTAGATATTCAATCAGATTATTTCATTATTTATATCAACAGCAAAGCTCTGATGGAGTTGAAGCTGCCAGAAATGTGAGGGACAATAAAAGGGTTTTTTCAAATATATTAATGGCAATAGGCAGTATAGAAATGTCATTGGCCCATTACGGGATGAAGATGGTCACCTTACAGAGGCAAGGCAGAGGTGTTTAATGCTTTGTTTGCCTCTGTCTTGAACATGGATGACAGACCAAGGGGGTCTCAGTGTCCTGAGCTGGAGGACCATGGCTATGAGAGTGGACAACTCCCATTCGACTCTGAAACTGTGTGGAATCTGCTGCTCCATCTGGATCACTACAAATGGAGGCTGACAGGATTCATCCAAGAATCCTCAAAGAGCTGGCTGATATCTCAAAACCTCTCTTAATGAGTTTTGTGTGTTCTTGAGAATCCAGAGAGGTCCTGGCTGATGGGAAGCTGTTGAACCTAGTCCTGATTTTCAAGAAAGGCAAGAAGGCGGACACCAAGAATTACAGGCCTGTCAGTCTCATTTCAGTGCCTGATAAAGTTATGGAGAAGATTATTCTGGCAGGTGGTGAAAAACACCTGAAAGACAAGGTAGTCATTGGTCAGAGCTTCATGAAAGAAAAGTCCTTCTTATCCAACCTGATTTCCTTCTGACAAGGTAGCCCACCTAACTGATCAAGGGAAGACAGATGATGTAATCTTTTTGTATTTCAGTAAAGATCTCAATACTGTCTCTCACAGGATCCTGCTGGACAAAATGTCAAGCCCACAGCAGGATAAACACACCATGTCATGGGTGAGCAACTGGCTCATGGGTTGAGCACAGAGGGTGATAGTGAGTGGAGTGACATCAGACTAGAGACCTGTCACTGGTGGGATTCTACAAGGCTTCATCTTAGGCCCTGTGCTCTTCAACATATTCATAAATTATTTGGATGCAGGACTGGAAGGGATACTGAGCGAGTTTGCAAAGACACAAAACTGGGAGGAGCTGTTGACTCCCTCAAAGGCAGGGAGGCCCCACAGAGAGACCTTGACAGATTAGAGGACGGGGCAATCACCAACTGCATGAAGCTCAACAAGGGGAAATGCTGGATTCTGCACCTGGGATGGGGCAGCCCTGGATGTTTGTACTGACTGGGCAATGAGATGCTGAAAAGCAGTGCCATGGAAAGGGACCTGTGGGTCCTGGTGGATGGCAAGGTGAATATGAGTCAGCAGTGCCCTGGCAGCCAGGAGGGCCAACCATGTCCTCGGGATCATCAGGCAAAGCGTTGCCAGCTAGTCCAGGGAGGGGACTGTCCTGCTCTGCTCTGCACTGGGGCAGCCTCACCTTGAATGTGTGCACTGTTGGGCACCATAGTATAAAAAAGATACTAAGCTCTTAGAGAGCGTCCAAATGAGGGCAACAAAGATGGTGACGGGCCTTGAGGGGAAGGCATATGAGGAAAAGCTGAGGTCACTTGGTGTGTTCAGCCTGGAGAAGAGGAGACTGAGGGGAGACCTCACTGCAGTTACAACTTCCTTGTGAGGAGAAGAAGAGGGGCAGGCACTGATCTTTTCTCTGTGGTGACCAGTGACAGGACCCAAGGGAATGGCTTTAAATTCTGTCAGGGAAGGTTTAGGTTGAATATGAGAAAAGGGTTCTTCACCCAGAGGGTGGTTGGGCACTGGAACAGGCTCCCCAGGGCAGTGGTCACAGCACCAAGACTCACAGAGTTCAAGAAGCTTTTGGACAACACTCTCAGGCACATGGTGTGACTCTCAGGGATGGTCCTGTGTAGGGCTAAGAATAGGACTCAATGATCCTTTGGGGTTTCTTCCAATGCAGCATATTCTGTGATCCTGTGATTCTATGGTTCTACGATTCTATGAATTTTGGTACTACTGTGGTATTTGTCCAAATCTTTGATGCAGTGGAAGGACTCCATTGGGTTAAAAAGGTTTTGAACCAGTGTCTGCCCTGCCCTCTCAAATCCGACAAACAATATACTTTTGCCCTGTAACATTCTCAAAAGGCAATTTGCCTATTTCAAATTAGCACATCAAAATATTGTTAGCACTAATTAACTAGTAAATCAACAGTTATTTAACTGTTTACCATATCACTGCTCCCCAGAGTCAACTAATGTATTATTTTCTGCAAATATCCCTACCAAGTAGAGTGAGGCAAATAAATGATGACTTAGAAACATGTTTCTTATTATTTGAAAATTAGAAGATGAAATAGACCCACATTTTTAGAAACAGTCTTACTTGGAAGTCAGAAAACAAAAAAACTATTTTGAAATTAATTGAATTTTGAGCCCTAAATTAATATGTGGTTCCAATTGCATGCAATTGTTTTCTTTAATCCAACAGATTTCAATTAAAACTGTGTGAATCAAATGCTCAAACTCCATTTTACTCATGGCATGGGGATTTTAAGTTGAGGAGGAACAAAGTTTCAAGTGCCTCCCTGGCTATTTTTTCTTAGTTAAGATAAAGAAAATTTATATGTTGCCTATGTCTGCTCTTCAATTTTCAAATGTCTTCTCACAATTTTCTCTGCGATTTTCAGTTTTTTTCTCTATGTATTGTGTAATGTGGAAAGGTACCTTGGTCTTTGGAAGTTATATTGCAGGTTGTAGCAGTTTTCAATAGCACACTATACTTATTTCCCTAGAGTAGTAAATTTCACTTCTTACATGCACTTAAAATTATTTTAAAACTTTTGTGGGTTGTTTTTGTTTTGGTTTTTGTGTGTGTGTGTGAAAACTATGTTTACATTTAGGTAAGCAGATATTTTCTGTACATAAAATGAGAACGTATTTTATACATATCTAGTTCCATAGCTCACAGATCCTGTGCTTATACAAGTGGAATAGTGTTTTTCCTAAGACAATAAATACTTCTCTATTACTATGAAATATTACATTTTATACATTATCATTTGTATTTTACTAAAATGCTAAGAGTAAACCTGATTTTCTTGAAAAGAGAGGGTAGAGGAGTAAAGGATTAACACTGCACAAATAAAACCATGAAAACTCAGTACCCAACAGTTAAGAGAGCAAGTTGATTAAAAGATGGTTTTTCTGCTATTAAGAATTTTTGTTTTAATTACACAGCTAATCATTGCAGTGGCTGAAGGCACTGCCCTCGACTTTCTGTTGCCATCCCTCTGCTGTAGCTCACTGCCCCTGCAGCTACGTGAGGACATCAGAACCTTGCCCAGCTCATGTCTGCTTCACTGTATCCTCTGTCTCCTCAGCTCAGCTCTTCCACCACTTCCAGTTTGGCACAAGATGCCAAACTCTGCCCTCAAGTGATCAGTGTGCACACATAAGCAACTCTGCTATGTGGGCAGTACTCTTCAACTAAGAGGAGTACCAATAGCTAAGATGACTCTATCCAAACTTTTTCTGAAAATTTTAACTGAAATCTTTTCATGACATTTTTCCCATGACTAGGAAAAACCAAACTTGAATTTGCATTAAGAGAGCTAGAAAATAAGTTTTAAATTATCAGTCTTCCTGCTTTTATTGTGGAGACTTACAGCTAAAATGCAGGATATTGTTGTATGGCAGAGATGCATATTTTCAGTAACGCCTAGAGCATATTATCAAGACTGGCTGGAAATGCTTAGGGAAGCAAGCAGGTATGTGTTTGACATATTTGACTCCAGTTTTTATGAGAAAAAAAAATCCAAAACTGTATGTATTCTCTAAAAATAAATAAGATCACAATGAAGACTCTATGTGGATTTTCTTCCAAAATTTTGGCTGGTTGCTTGGATAAATCCTAAGAAAAATGAGGAAGATTTTAGGTAAGCAAAAATAATTTTCTGAATTAAAGTGATTAGTGTTCAGTATTTAATTTTAATTAGTTTTGCAACAAACAGTACAGATTATAGAACGCATTTACTGCTGCATTTGAAAGAAAGCACTTTAAGCAGCAGACAAATTTCAGATGTACAACTTGTCCAATAAATGACCAGCATCACATTCCAGAGCATTTCTAGCTTTTTCAGAATTCCTTTTCCAGTCTCACCTACTATAAACCTTCTTGACATATGATGTACAGTCCAATTGTAGCATTGGTGAGATGATTATGACCTAAAAATTAATTTGATTGCAGTAGCAATAAATTAACTTAAATAATTCACAGCAACATGTAGACTGACCTGTCCAGTAATAGGTTAGGTGCAAATAAAAGCTTTCCTGGGTGTTCCATGGAGCGCCAGACTAAGCCAATCATCAGTATCTCTAACCAGGCACATTCCAGTAGATGGACCTGATCATGGAGTGTTAAATCCACAAATCCTGAAAGAACAAATAGGAGATGGTGAAAACACTCCAGTTTTGTAAGTGAAACAACCTTATTCTCATAACCAGGTTAAAAAGTGCATTAAAGCTGAATAACTAGAACAAGCTGTAAACCAGACACGTGTACTCTTCTCATTTTGGGTTGAGTTTTGTCTGTCACTAGGTCTGCTGTGATTCCATCCTACAGAACAGCACTTTCTAGCCCTCTGTTTGTGTCCTGGCTGTAGCCTTTGCCAAAAGCAGAGCAAAAGCCAGCACAGCATCTCCATCCCCACACCAGCTGCCAGTGGCCTGGGCAGCCATGTGCATACTGCAGAAAGGGGCATCTGCCCACTCCAGTGTCACACTGCCTCTGGCACAGTGGAGGCAAAATGGAAAACTACCTCTTAGAAAATGAAATGATGGCTCTAAACAGCTAACCCTAGACCAGTTTTGCTGGTGGAACGCAGTTTTACAGATTCACGAATAATTCACCATACTGCAAGTGCTCTACCCATGTGGACGAGGGCCTGATACTGCATTTCAAATAAACTAGGAAGCAAATGCTGATCACTGCACAATCAGAATTCACCGATGAAACATCTGTTTGTGTTTCTATTGGACTACAGCAGCCAGTAGGAGGTGACCCCTCTATGTCTGTATTTAAAGGCTGGAAACAATGAATGCAAAGTGAAGAGATTGCTTATAACAAATAAGAATTAAAACAAAATAATATAGATGAAGATAGATATGAAAACATAAGCACAGTGGTCCTTCCTGTGTTCATTTCATGGAACAGATTGTATTATTCTCTATTTGAGTTTCTCACTTTTCATGAACATTACCTTCAATCCACAGATTTAACCAAAGGAGAGATTGCACAAAACAATTTATTAAATCTTGTACGAGTAATTCCCTGAAATTAGAATGGAATTCCTAAAATAAAATGTGTAGAAGTTCTATTAAAATAGATCTTATATATCTTTTATTCAGTGTTGTGAGTGAAACATATTATATGAACTTTGCCATAATTTTTCTTTTTCAGTAATTAAAAGGATTTACGGAGTCTTCAGAGTACAGGTTAAAAAGTAAACTACCTTATCAGCCAGTAACTGGCAGGGATTTTCCTTCTGTGTTGTGTCCTCTCTAGAGGTATACACTGAGTCATTTTTGAGGAATATACCTGACAGATTCTGCAGTACTATCTTGAGAAAAAAAGAAACAAAAAAGCACAAGTTTTTAAAGATAAGTATTGTGCTATGAAATACATTTTTCTACTAACAAAGAGGTAGAGAAGAAACAACATAGAGCTCCCAATAACTTACATAATACTGCTATATTTGGTAAAACAGTTGTTGATATAATTACTTTTAATGAAAATACCTGAGAGAGGTAATCAACCTATTCACAAAGAATCATTCAGAAAAAGGAAACTCTGACACATCTGAAATAAAACCCACCTACTAATCATTAGAAGTGAATTTAGACAGGTGCATTACCTGCTGTTTTTATAAAAGTGGTAACAATAGGGGGGGGAAGTTGGCTTTTCCTGTATTTTTCCTTTATTAACAAACACAATTTTCAGACTTCAAAGACTTACGCAATGTCATTTGCCTGAGTCACCAAACAGCCTGAACAATAGAGCTGGAACTTAAAAGAGCAATATTCTTAACAACAAAGCATTGGTTAGAGCACCTGAACAAAACCAGCAGAGAGAAACTGTCCGTACACAGAGAACAAATAATAACTCCTCCATTTCCTATTAAGCATTGTCTTAGTGTGACAAAACAGAAATATACTACCCAACATCTTTTAAAGTAGTTGAATGTGAATACATTGCATTAAAAAGTCCTAAGAGCAGTGGTCAACAATATTATTATCTATTGTTTTAACTCTGATTCCAGCAAAGTTAAGAAAATTTCAAAAAGAAAAATGATTGTGGGTCCATAGTTTAAAGAATTAAATGATCTGTCAGCCTGACACCAACTTTGGGTTTTATAACAAAAGACCTAACACAAACTCTGATTAATGCATGTTTAAAAGTATGTGTATTGTATGTTTAAAAGTATATTGTAATAATACACATCAACTGTAATTCATAAAAAAAAAAAACAAACCAAAAACAAAAACCAAAACAACTTATAAAATTGCCTTCATGGCTTTTCAGGTGACATAAGTTCATTATCTTACTGTAAATAAAACTAGCTAGTTAGTTTAGTTGATAAAACTGCATCTTTCCCAGAGAAGCTGTGGATGCCCCATCCCTGAAGTGTTCAAGGCCAGGCTGGGCAGGGGGTTGGAGCAAGATGATCTTTAAAGTCCCTTGCAAGCCAAACCATTCTGTGACTCTATGAAATAATAGTTTGGATGAAACTGACTTCTATAAGACAGTTCATTTTGTAAAATCATGCAACACATTAACTGAACGAAAATATTTTAACTTATATATCCGAGTACAGCAAAAGTGTAATAATGAATAGAACTGGAGTGTTTATTAAGGAAGGACATAGTGTACTTCTTTACCCTACACATTTTTTAATGATGACATGGAAAAAACAGGATATTCTATTGGCATGTGGGAAAAATGCAGAAGTAGGTTGACAATGTAAGCAATATAAATCACTCACTAGGTTTCTCATAAATAAGTTTAAAACTAAGAACATTCAGCATATTTACAAGATGAAGCTATGATATAATTATACAGTAGCATTTATGAAGAGGAATTGGAAATGATGGAGAAAAATCAGCCCAGTTTGAGCTCATGAAGACAATCAACTTTATGAAATGCCAGGGAGAGCATAAGAATATTAAATTATCTCAGTGTTACCTGAACCTGGTAACTACACTTCAGGTGGGATGAGAAGTCAGACAGAATAGTAGAGAAACATCAAAATTAATAAATCATTGAAAAATATGCCCTCTAGCGAGGAATAAGAGGAATTTAGTTAGTCTTTGTGAAGCTAAATAGTCTAGAGAGGTTAAAGTACACCAAAGGGTAAATATCCAAATATAAAAGTAGGATTACAAAAGGTAATGACATAACACAGAGAAGCTTATGCTGGAAGCTAAACTTGCTCCAAGTCAGACTATAAAAGAGGGGCCACTGTTAACAACAAAAGTAATTATTATCTGAGCAACATATTAAGTTTCCATGAATTTTCTATCGTTAGAAACATTAATCAAGATTTAATGATTATTTTTAAGACATAGCCTTGTTCAAGCAAGTTAATTTAGAATAATGTCATGGAAGGTTAAAATAAACCATGAATAAATCATCAGTCCCTTCATCAGTTAGAGCAAGCTGCACTTTAATGTTGCTGAAATCATGTGTAGATGTGCACAGCATTCTCAAATATCAGTGTTCTTTTAATGCTGGTAAGTTTTGAAAAGTATTCAAAAAGTATTTTTTAATTCTAAATTTTTGATTACTCTGCTTTAAGGAAGAAGATAGACATTCACCTCACTGTTGATAAATTAATTAATTGCAGTTTGGATGTAACCTACATCTGAACCCCTAAACCAAACTGGCCAATTGCATTCCTTTATGAGAAATATCAAAACCCTCTAGATAGCCACTAATCCATTCATCTATATGCTTGACAGGGGAAAGACACTTACAGAATAAAACCCATGGCTAGACTATCTTTTTTCTTCAATTAAATATAAATTAACAGCATTTTCAAGTGATTGCAAACAATGAACACAATGATTGTTCCACGAACTCCTGTATGAATATGGAAATCTGAACTTCTGAAAGCCAGAATGGTTTTCAGAGTACTCAGGTAGGAGCAACTGACAAATAAAGTTCTACATAAAACACAAAACTGTAATTTTCAAACTAAACTGACTATCCTTTCTAATATAAAGCAGCAGTATGTGCTGCATCAGTGCCAATATGATACATTCTCTCTTTCAGACAATAAGATTGTGCAAAGCAGCAGTGGGCCCATGGAGAAAAAGCTATTAAAGCATGACTCTCTAAGGATGGCATTAGATTTGGGAATCCAAAATTGTAGGATCCTACCACTCCAAAAAAAATGAAGGCAGTAACTATTTACAACAGGTATGAGCAAATCTCTTGTAACCTGACAGCTGCCCAAAGACAATACAAGGACTGCTGGCAGTAGCATTCGGTGAAGCTCACAAACCTGTGAAGAGGTTTATGCACTAAATGTTAGACTGCAGTAAGGAACAACATAAATCTCAGATGATTTTCATTTATTGCTACTGTAACATACATTTTGAACCCTGCAGTCCTCTGAAATAACCACTACAACATATGTATATGTAGATATATACATCAAATTACACCAATCATTTTGAAACTAGTAAGTTCATCCTTTGCCTTACTGACTTTTGACCAATAAGTAGCTTTCTGTTTTATCATAAACAATTTTTCGAATAATTACCATTCTCTGAGACCTGATATCCAGCATCATTGCAGATTCAATCCCACAACAGTACTTCCTCGAGTGGGTTCTTACTACTTACATCACTATAGTAATTTTGCAGTTCCTGCTAATATACATAAGACACAATTACAGGGTGTTCAGATTGTTCAAAGTCAGTCATGTAAAGGTGAAAACTAATTATAAAGAAACCTTCTTTTTACATCTGATCCAACTCTAATCCAAACTATATGTTTATACTGTATGTCTTAATTACTATGATGGGTGCATAAAACAGAAATATCAGTCAATTTTTGCAAGGCACTAAACAACATTGTGTCATAACGAATAAAGACTCTGTCTCCAGATGCTTTGAAGGAAAGTAAAGTAAAAGCAATAAATAGTTTTAAAAGCAATAGCAAAACTCCATTTAGCAAAGTATCCCATTTGCAACAGCAATTGATACCATATGCTTATGGCAAAACATACAGCAGGAGAAACATATGCTTCTACAGGAAATTTTCTCAGGCTCCAGAAGTATGTGGTTTGGACTTGCAGAGCCAAGGATGGTCTTTTTGCTCTTAACATCCCTTAACATTTTCCCCTCCAAGTTTCTCCAGCTGCTTTCTGAAGGCATTAATGCACTTCAGATACTTTTTATATACTCTGGAAATAGTTCTCTCCACTGCAAAGTTTCACACTCTCAGTTAACACTAGGTAAATAATAATCTCCTGTTGTTCTAAAAAAGTGAAAAATACTCTCTCTGACTTTCACTTGGTATAACAAATTATTTTATTGGAAGATACCATCATTCCCCAGGTCATCATTTCACTTCTCTTTTTCAAATCTTTTTAGTAGGTTCAGTTACTCCTTAAATGAAAGTTTTCCTGCTCCCCTTTGAAACAATCCTGTTCTTCTTAGAGAATTTTCCATTCAACTATATTCTTTCAGAGACAGTGAGACTAGGACTGCCCAGTTTTTCAGTGTGTACTTCTCTTCATCACATTAGCCAATAACATCCATGATTTTTATAGCCATTATTCAGACCCTTTTTTTCCAGCTAACTTATGAATTAGCTGAACGACATATGCCTAACTACTGAACTTCAAAGGCTATCTCTTTCCTAAATGTCCTGCCTGCTTGCCTATAAAGTCTTCAACTTGATAGCAACAGAAATGTTTATAATATCTCCTATAGCAAAAAATAAGACCATATACTATCCCAAAATGTTGTGGGAAATCAGGACACTCCTACATTGCGTGTCTCAAATTTGCACAAACAGACCACTGTTTTTTTCCATATTTACTTCAGTGTTTTGTAAAATGGCAACAGCCACAGAAAAATGCTGCTATTTACAATTGAATACAGTATCTCAGTTTTGCGACGGTCATATAATAGGCCACACATTTGGAACAAAAAACTAATTAGGCTGGCAAAGACAGCAGAAAACTAGTGCTGGGTGCTGCAACCTAATTGCTAGCAACCATCCATTAAGCAACCAAATTAGGAGAGGTTTGTACAGAGAAAAATATCTAAGGCGATGAAAGGCAAACAGCAAAATAATTCCTACAGCAAGTTCTGTTCCCAAAAAACAGTCAGAAAGAGGAAAACCAGCATCTATCCCTCCTAACCTAAAGCACACTTGAGCACCAAGACCTCAGTCACCACTATTAGATCAAGTGGTGAAATCTGTGCTTGCTGTAATGCCACGAGCTTGGTGCCCAACCTCTCCACTTCAAGCAGTGTGGTGAGAGTGCATCTAAGCATTTACCTGGCACATAAGATGATGTTTTGTTGCATGGATAAGTCAGCCTCTGCAACCCCTTCAGGCTGAGCCCTGAAACCTTAGTTTAGGAAGTGGTTAAAACCCACACCTTTTGACTGTACACAACAGCAGAGCAAGAGAGTCCAAAGACAAGTGAATGAGAGAATCACAAAGACTGTTTTCCTTAAGCCTCAGTATTCACACAGCTATTTCTATAATGCTACTTATTCTTAATTCTTTCCACAGTTTTTCAGACCAAAATTGTAAGACACTTTTATTAAATTCTCCCTCCTGAGACCACTTACAGTATGACATGGACATATTGGCTTAATGGTTTACACACCACCAGTGTTTTAAATCAAGACTTATTTTGAAGACTGAAGATCAAAGATCTCTAAACCTCAACACTTTCAATCCAAATATTTTGCCAAAAGAGTAGTCTTGTTATTTCAATTTTTTTAAAGGGATATTGCTTTTGTTTCTGTAAATGCGGTCAGAAAAAGATTAGCTACAATTTACTGAGTTCTGGGGAGGAAAGTCAGAAAGGCAAACACAAAGCAAGTGACATAATTGTAAGAGCCTCTAACTACTTGGTCTGCTCTTTCACAATTCTCTATTTTTCCTGCCTGTATAATTATACTGTAGCAGAACATGAAACCAGACTTACACACTGTCTCATCTAAGTGTAAACAGTCTGTCAGAAATTAAATGAGTTGAGATCAGAGAGAACAGCATCTGCACTTAATTACTCTTAATTCCTTTTAAAAATTAAACTTTACATTTGCCATTTTCAGCTCAAATGGTTTTAAACTTCTTTCTGAAAAATAACAATTTCAATTTATAGGTGCAAACTTAATATAGGTTAGGAATGTTTGGGGTTTTCAGCAAAACCCAGAAATTCAGAAGAGTGATGAGGTCCTGCTTTCACAGTCTGAATTCATACTGAAAGCCAAGATCAAGCAAACTTTTGCTCTTCTCCTCTACCAGAGGTTTCCATTCTCCTTGAAGTGGCCTGACGAGACATGACTTACAGTTTGGCATGTGGACCACCCCAGCCAAACTCCCTACCTGTCACTGACCCCAGAACAGGATGCTACAGGGATGTCACATTTGTCACTTTTATTTCAGATTCCATTTCTATAAGCTGGTCTGATCTGCTTCCACTTAAAAGTTGTGCCATGAGGATTCTAAAATGCATTTTTCAGGTAAATGAGAAACATTTCAACTGCTTTCCAGGAATATGTAAAGTTATCGTGACTTCACTCAATGCTTTCTGCAAACACAAACAGTGCATACTTTTTCAGATCTGTCCAATCCATATCTTTTCAGGATGAGGAGTCTAAAAACCTCCTGAGGCCATTCCTTGTCCAATTAGCCAATGCTTTGGTCAGTACAGAAAGCTCTCCTTCACTCCTTAGGTACATACCAGTCTAAACTATGACCAGGTGTACCCTGCACATGTCAGATCTATTAAATGCTGTCCTATTTCAAATTTCCTATGCCAGAGAACAGTTGTAAATGAGTTAGCCAAGTGGTAGTTGATCTACTTCAAGTCAATACTTTGCACCAAGCCCAGTTTGGATTTAGGGCCATGGAAACACTCCAGGCATAATGACAGACAATTGCCACTGATCATACACACATTCTCTTCTGCTGACAAACCCTTGCCATATTTTTATGAAATACTGATGCCTTGCGTGAGAGAAATATGAGAAATCTCCAGCATATCACTAGCTTGGCTAGCAAGGCTTCTAGGCAGATGGACCACATGCTGACCCAGTGGTCTGCAGAAACGTCCAGCCTGGGAGCCAGCCCTTAGCTGTGCACGTTCCTGTGAGTTTGGGGGAAAGCAAGTTCTCCCTGAACAGCAGCACAAGCAAATTATTCTGTAGGATTTATTTGATTGCCTGAAGAAGACCTGTACTTTGCTGGTGGAGGATCAGGCTGTTTGTCCCAAGCTCAAGACTGCTCTCTCAGGCACGGACACAGACTGGAGAGAAAACAAGCTGGGTGATGTAGCTCAAGCCTGTGGCTGACTTGGGACACAAACTTACTTAGTGAAGCTGAGTGTTGTCATATGTCACTGTGTCTGGCTTCACTTAAACACAGGAGGGTTTTGCAACTGTTGTACTTTGTTAATCAAAGATTATTCCAGAAAGTGCATTAGTAGCACCAGTTAGCACAAATACATAGAGGCCTTCCATCAGGAAACATAATAAAATAATTGGCACTCGCATAACACTTTACATTTTCAAAGGGCAGTAAAACCATTAAGTATTATTAAATGTATTTTTTTGATAGAACACAGAGAGGTTAAGTGCCTTATTCAGGAGGAGGCAGGAATAGAACAAAGGTGTCTCAGCATATTCTCTCATCCTTTCAGCTGCAAAAATCTTTGGTTTGGAGAAGCCTCCTTGAGCTCAAGTGCAAGTTCTGTTTCTTGCAAATGAGTAAAAGGTAAAAAAAAAAAAAAAAAAGGTAAAAAAAAAGAAAGCAGAAGCAACTGAACTTTTCTCATACATAAAAAGCAAAGAAAGCATTACCAAGTTAGAGTTGGAGGGGGGAAATTGTTTAGACTGTGAGCAGAAAACCTGGATGCAGGGAATTATACAAGAATTAACTCTTAATCGGTCTTAAAACACTCTCTAATCTAGGCAAAGGAAACTGCCTACGTAAAAAGTTTTCTTTCACCTCTAAACAAGCAGTTTTAGAAGTTATTAAAAATGAACAAATCTTGATAATCACAATAATTATAACAGCAATTATTACTGTATAAAATTATTGTAAGTGAAGGCTGCCTGCCAGTTTGCTCATGAAAGTTTATCATAGGTGTTTTGTAGAGCAAGAAGGGAGACATACATATGTCTGTACAGAAAACAAGCACTTCAACTAATCAACAAAAAGAGATGTTCATTATTGCATGCAAAGTTCCTACAGTACTATACAGCAGTTATTTAAAGCATGTTAATGATTATTCATCCCTGGACTGTAATTGGGATGTCTGAGACTCAAGGTACACTTTGACAACAGTAAGATGCTACTTTATGGTTCTTTTGCCACTGAGAGCTGTGCCATTTCTCAGGCTTGCCAATAAAAGGTATAGAACACTGTCTGTGAGAGTGGAACAAGAGCAGCTGTTCCCTGTGGTTTTGAATGTAGGAACGGCACATCAGCTGCCTGTGAAGGCTTTTTTTGAAAGGTGTTCTCTGAACAGGTGAAGAAGGATACTACACAACATTTATTAACTGCTGACTAAAATAGATAGTATGAAGTAATACATATTTTATTTATTGCCTCTGCAACAGTTAATTACATTACATTAAACTTATACCAGTACTCAGGCCAATTGTTTGGAGGGGGGGTTACTGGGATCTGTCATTTTTTTAAGAGGTCACAGCTATGCAAAATGTTTTCCATCAAAAGCAGATCCAGCTAAAATAATTTCTGTGGCTGGTTATGCATTCTTGACTGACTTTTATGAACTCAGAAGACACGCTCATAAATACAAGCTGTCCTCCATTCTTCATTCTTTCCCCTCCTGCCCCTCCTCACCCCCCCCAGGGCTGTCACACTCCTGATCCCTTCTGCTGGTTTAAGAGTTCAGACATCTGATGAAGTAAACTGGAAAGAAGAGCATCAAAGCTGAGCCATGGGCAGCCAGGGTGCACCAACCACCTCAGATGGTTTACGCTTCGTGTAAATCTGCCCCAAAACCTGAGGTCATGTCTAGCGTGGCTTGCATTTTTTTGTATGCTCAGCTGCATCCAAGAGACTATGAGGTTTTCAGCATTTGTTTGACCTCTTTACTAAAGTACCAGACTGTGCTCCAATCAAAACCTAAACTGAATGTAAGTTATGATTTTGTGGCTGTAAAAAAAAAAAAAATCATTTGAGGCAAAAGGTCTCATTAAGCAATCACCCTTTGAGCAATCTCTTTAAGCAATAAGAGTTTTTAAGCAAACTGGAGGGGGAAAAAGGAAGCAGACTGAGGTAGACTCTGTCACAGCTTTTTGAAGGACCCCAGCATGATCCTGCCAGGTTCCAAATGGTTGCTTCAATACAGTTAATAGGGGCGGATTTTAAAACCAAAGATCAAAGAGTTCCCAGTTGTTTTCCTCTTTTACAGAGTGCACCTAGATGTTTTTACTGCACCCTCTTTCTAATTTTATATGCACTTGATTGGATGGGACAGTACCCTAACAGTATCAGAAAAAGCAGCAAGCAAGATGGTGGATCACATGGAGCTCTGCCTGGAGCTGGCTTGGGCAACACTGCACACCTGGCCTTCACTACAGCAGTGGGAGACAGATCTTGCTAGAGGGAGAGGTTCTGAAAAACCTCAGGGAGGACAAAGGCAATGCAGGTATCTCACGTAGTCCAGTGGTACTACGCAGGGCAGGAGCGGAATGGCAAGGGAACAAAACCAGGGTAAAGTGTAAAAATATCCTCATTGTTCCATTTTTTATCCTTTTTGTTCCTTTAATTATGAGACCTATATGAAAGACTTAAAGGTCATCATAACACAATCAAGAACACTTTAAAAAAGAGATAAAATTAGATTTGCAAGGTAATACAATCAATGGCCAGCTTCAGTCACTCTCCTAAACTAACATTAGTTATTTACTGAAATAATTAGAAGCTGAAATTAAGGATTATTAGCACTATTCTTTCTGAGTGTCCCTAAAATCCAGAGTTTATACTTTTGATTATCCCAATGCTTCTGTTTAATTCTTTAAGAACTAAAGTTTCACTGTTTCAATTTATATCTCCACCCATGTGTGGAAGCTTGAGAAGTGTCCCTTTTTATTTTAACACTTTTTTTTACCACAACTTTCACATGATGAAATTGGGACGGTCATGCTCTCCCACACTTCTTTCATAAAATCCAGTGACCAAGGCACCAAGAATTTGCTCCACAGTCTTTTGCATCCCAGCACCTACTGTACTCACCACTGAACCAATTAGCATTCATTGCAGTATCATCTAGCAGAGAACTAGTAGGAACTAGCAGAAAAGAGAATTATTTTGCAACCCAAGGAAAAGAAGCAAAAACTGTCAAGTGTGTAGCAAACTAGAAGATTAAAACTGCTTCAGGACTACAAATAGAAGTTACTCAGAACATAATGTGCTGTACCCAAGAAATGCGGCATAACCTCAGAGTTCATGGTCTGGTCATTCTTTATAGTCACTTGGAAATAAAACTAGCTAGACCAAGGCACCTGAATCCATTTTATTTCTTCAGAATGTTCACTTTTGGAGAAGTCTTATTTCTGTCTCTTGCACTTGTAGATGAGTAGCAGAGGTTTTATATGTATAGTTTAGCATTCATTACATTGGCTGGTACGTACATCAAAACAGGAATACAAGTACACATAAATGAGGCTCAGAAGTTTCTTTTCTCTTCTTTTCACCCCTACATGACTGGTTTTGAACGGAACCCAATCTCTGAAAAAATTATCCAAGAAATCCTAAGGACACATCAAAGAGAAGAAAGACAGCAAAATTAATTGCAGCAATTTCCTTTAACCACTGCAACAAAAAGAGTATTTTAGCAGCTGTGTGGGAGTGTCATCATAAGACAGAGCAAAGGAATACTTTACAGAGAAAGCAAGACACTGGAATGTAGCTGGCCACTTATATTAACTTTCTTGTTCAGTAAGTTATCAAGCAGCATGTTTCCACAAAATGCATCATTGTCTTAAGCCCTTTTTTTTGCACACTCTCCTTCAATGGGCAACAAACCTAAGGCAGGTTTCAGCATCTGCAAAGCCTCAGGTAACCTCAGGAAACTGTTTCACGCTGCATGGATCAGGCTCAGGTGTGCATACAAAACAGGTGGTGTGCATGGAGAACGACCTTGACTTGAGCTCCTGTACTGCCTGCTGACACATCTACTGAAGTTAACCTTGCTGGAAGTGCTCTGAAAGAGCATTATACATTGCAAAGGGACAGGCTGGAAAGTTTAAAACACTCTGGAGAACATGTCAGATTTTACAAAATTAAAATAAACAAATAAAAAGAGGCTGGTTTCTACCTGGAAACACAGTGTCCCTCTCAGCTACCTCATCCTAGTTTTCAGCACTTTGCCAGGCACCTATTCCTATTCAGCATTGAGAAAGGTACCCAAACTTCTGGAAAATGTAGGACCCTCTTTTCCAAAATTGTCTTCTTTTCATTTTAAACAAGTGACTAAAACATTTGAAATTTACTGAAGTCTACTCTATCACATTGAATGAAATGTTTCATTTCACACAAAAAGGATACTACACAGAAAAAGGGACCAAAAATTTCATTTTCTATTAAGTGAAAATGGGAGGTTTTGTTTGTTTGTATCTGCCATGAAACAAAGAAACTAATTATTCATATAACTCTGATGGAAACATCTGGAAAACTTTGTAACAGTGGACAAGTTCATCCAAAGTGACTGGACCTATAAATTCTGTCATCCTTGCCAGGATTGGAAAGTTGCATGGAATTTCATTATTTTTTTTTTTTTAAATCACCACAATACCTTCTAATAATTACAATAGCAGAAATTAAGATTAGAAGAAAAATATGTACCTTAAAATTTGGAAAGTTTTTCCTGTAATTTTAATTTGATTTTTTTTCCAACTTGTAAAAAAAGTGGTGGTTTTCATCTTTCCTATTTTAGAGACATTTTGATTTATTTTGTTTTTCTCTTTTCTTTCACCTGTATAGGAAATTCAAATTTCACAGACTCCACATGGATGAGAATAAAACTTTTAGCTGGGATCAGGATATAGAGCCACTTCACACCATCCGGACATAGACAAGAAGATGCTTTATGAATAGCATCACCATCCTGACCCTTGAAGCACAGTTTGGATCATACAGAGAAGGCTGAATGCTCCTCTCCTCAGAGGCATAAGAACTGTGTTTGGTATGGGAGCCCTGAGGCAGCAAATATAATCTGATTGCTACCCAAATGATGTTGCCTACTTTTGATGATAACCAGAAGGTTATGGATTCTTTTCACATACCTCTACAGCTCATTAGTGTTTATATGATCCTGTAGCTACACTATTGCCACTACAAGAGTTACCAAGATGAGATGAAGTAGCTGCAATAGGGACACAACCAAAACAGATCACACAGATTTGATGTTGCACTAGAATCACAGAATCAATTGGGTTGGAAAAGACCTCGGAGATCATCAAGACCAACCCTTGGTCCAACTTCAGTCCATTTACCAGATCATGGCACTCAGTGCCACGTCCAATCTCAATTTAAAAATCTCCAGGGATGGTGAATCCACCACCTCTCTGGGCAGCCCATTCCAATGCCTGATTACTCTCACTGTAAAGAATTTTTTTCTGATATGCAACTTAAATTTCCCCTGGCAGAGCTTGAGCCCGTGCCCCTTGTCCTATTGCTGAATGCCTGGGAGAAGAGACCAACCCCCACCTGGCTAGAACTTCCCTTCAGATAGTTATAGACAGTGATGAGGTCTATGGTGCTGCAAGACAAACTTTTAAAGAACTGAATAAGAGACAAAAAATATGAAGGAACAACATGGTTAAAACTTGTCAAGCAAATGCCACAGCACTCTAAGCTTCATTATGCTAAATATGATTATTAACGATTTGACAGACCAGGCAAGCAATGAGGTAGCAAAATGTGAAGATGACAGAAAATAATTTAACTTAATCAGAACAAATAAACCAGTAATTTCAGAAATACTCAGAGAAGTGAATCACCTTCTGACTTTTTGTGCTAAGTCTGGAATTAATCTAAATTTTAAGCATTTTCAGGCTGTATTTTTGCACATATAGAAAATCAAAATATAAACCGAGGAAGAATATATTCAGAAATTTTCTTTAAAAGCATAAAATCTTAACATTATTGTCTTACACACACACACACAAAAAAATTTCTGAGTGCATATTAAAGCATCTACAAATACACTTAAACATAGTCCTACCCCTATTAAACTTCAAGAATTACCAAGCTGCTCAGAGGCTGAGGCCAAGAGACCCAGGCTGGCAGCTTGTTAAAAAGGGGGAAAATAACTCATCAACTCGTATGCTGAACTACTTCTGATATCCTATTAGAATTGTTTCAGTCACCTACATGAAATCAGCACTTAAAAGTTACCCCACATTATCTGTTGATAAAATAACTCACGGAAAGTTGGTAACAGCTATTCACTGCCAGCTGAAGAAAAGCAGTGATTCATCAGGTTGCAGTGATAGATTTGTACCAAAATGTCTCAGAAGCTGTTACTTACAAATAAGGTACAAAAAGCCTCATCTGGAGTCTAATGAAAAGAGCACTCTAACCGTGCTGTCTGCTGAAATAAGGGAAATATATTTATTTTGCCTAGCACTGTCTTGTTCAAATGAACACTTGATTAGAAGTGGCCCCATTAAAAATAAAAAACAAAAACCAAACCGACACCAAAAAAACAGAACAGAAAACCCGAATATAGACTAGAACAAAGGTACAAAAATAGACATGAAAGAGAACTGAGAAACATAATTGATTTCAAATAAATTGCATAGTTTAATATACGATGTTTTTTCAAACTTAGTTATAATTAACTTTCCTGTAGACATACTCAGTGGTATCAACAATCACCTCTCAAGACAGCTTTGCATAACACCTGGTAAAGTAGCATGTAAAACTTCAGTAAAATACAAGTCACTCTTTTTGAAGGCATACTGGCAAGGTATAAAAGAGGAGCATAATGAGCATTGTAAAAAAACTCAGAAGATTTAATTCATATTTATGCCTTTAGATGAAGAATCTTCAAAGAAGGTGGGGCAGGTAGGGAGGTTGTTTCACAGCTTTCCCATGCAGCAGATAAAGTCCTGAGATTACAGTTTAGAAATGGATGCACCACGACACAATCTGAGAGAGTTGTACAAAACTAACACAAGGAGGCATTGGCACAGTCAGTTCTTGTCCGTGGTAAAGCAACAGTCTTCCCAAAAGGCTCCATATAAAGGAACGTAACCCTACATGTTTACCTGGGAGGAAAAGGTGCATTTGGTATTCAAATTGGAGTCAATGGTTCTCCATAGCTGCATTTAAGTGAATACTAAGTATGGGAAAAAATTGAAGTCACAAGTAGCGTTGATAAATATCCTGGATTTTCAAGGGCAATTCTTCTGTGTCAGCTGAGAACCTTTCTATGTATACTGTTTTTAAAGTGTGTGAGATGTGAACCAATTAATACCAGTGTTTAATTCCACCATCACAAAATGAAATAGAATTTTCATTTTCCATAGACACTGCAAAATCCTACTCTACATAAGATTAAAAATCAACTGCTGATTCCAAAAAGGTTGTCACATGCTTCTGTCATTTACTAGCAGTGCAGTGCAAACTTGGCCCAAAGAATATTCTGAGGAATTTACTGCTTTCCTGGAAGGCAAAGACAGAACAACAACTTCTAGAAAGTATGCACTTGAATTGGCAACCAACCAGCCAGCCTTTGCCTCCTAGGAAGTAAAGTATCTTCTACCCCAGGGAGGGAAGCAAACTAAAGATCCTCTATGAACTAGGATGCCTCTGGAGTGAGGGGCAAATTACCATGCTACCTGTTCCTTATGGCTCTTCAACGCCTTGCAGGCCTGGAATAGCATTGCAGAATATGTCATAGATTAAGAAGGAATATGCAAAGCAGGAGCTAAACAACTTCTACTTAAGCAAACAGGCTGTAAAAGGTGCCAGTAAGTAGAAGAGTCTTGCCTTTTGTACAGGAGAGACTGAAAAAGACCTTTCTGCAGAAGTAGAAATAAAGAGAAATTAAATTAGAGAAAGGCTTCTGCTAGAGCTGTATGTTATTACTGGCAGTACAGCTACATGAATATTTCTTTCTAGCACCATCACATTAATACTTGCCTGTATACTGACACACTCATATTTCAACTGCCTCAACTATTTTGCCATGACCTGGACTGGGGAACTCATACAAGTTATAGGCAACCCAAAACATGCAAAAGATTTTTAACTTAGCTAAATCCCTCTACTTGCATAGCTGCCCCAGCACAGGGGAAGCAGAAAGGTAGGAATTGTTCTGGCTGGCATTGCAACTGGAATAGATACTTGTGAAATTATGATCTCACAGAGTACATTGTACAAGTTTATGTGATATTCATAACAAATACTACCCTTTTAGCAATCCAAGGAGATCTATGAAATAGGTCAGGCATTCAATATTACTATAATAATTTACATTATTATGGCATTATTGTAATTTTAGCTTTATTCCAGTTAGTTCTTTGTAATGTGATGAAGATACCCAGTTAGAGACTGTTCAGTTTTAAGAAAGACTTGGCTCACATGCCAGGAGCCCATATAGCCACTTTTCTACTTGCAGCAATGTTTTCAGACTGACAGCAGCTGTTGCAGAAGATGCTTCATGAGGCTATTGATAAGATATAAAATTCTCTGTGAAGATTTTAATTAGCCCACTGTGACACTTTTGCTATCTTTGTGGATCAAACAATGTTAAAATTCGAGTTCTTGAAATTTGATTTTCCATACCAATTCAAACACTCCAGAATGTAAGAATGTAATTTAACAGGGAACACAACACTTTTAATCTATAAGTGAGATTTTGAATGGTACTTCCCCCCTTGTCTATATGCTAACCTTGATTCTGGGTCTTACAACTTCCTACTGGCTTAATTGAAAGAAGTTCCAAATCAACAGTCTCAGGCTGCAGAAACAAAATCACTGAAAATTCTGCCAACATGCATTTTCCTTTTCTGAGATCCATCTGCTCACAAGGAGTACCAGATACCTGGGAGAGTCAGAGACTCCTGGACACCCTAAGCAGTGCCTCTCTCCGGTGGGGGAAGAGAGATGGACACTAAGTCAAAGTCAAGAACTTGATTCCTCCCTCCTGTTTCCAGGACTCCTCAAGATGCTTAAAAACCCTTAGGTCTAGACCCAAAGTCTAACCATAGTGGTAAATGTGATAAATATGATAAATAATTCATCTCCATCTCCCTGCTCAGGACCGTGGCAGACAGCTACATGTCTTACAAGGAACAGAACTTTCTGTAAGGCAGACAGAAGGCAATATTTCTTTATGGCCACTTAGCTGGCAACAAACTCCTGGAGGAACAAGACAATCAAAGATTTCTCATTTCCCATTTCACTGTGGGATATTCTGTAACTGCTTCCACTACTTGAAATTCACAGCAGTACATAATTAACATGCAGACAAAACAACATACTCTTTACACACATAGTTCATTTCCTGGAGAGATAATAAAAAAAAAACAAATGAGCTGTGTAACAGATGTGTCATATAATGCACCACTGCAACAATACAGACAGAGTAAGAGCCCATCCAGAAGTCATCTGCAATAAATCTTTCCTAAATATTTCTGTGTAACTCAAAAACTCCTATATAGCTGAGATTTTAGTGAATGACTCATTTGAACAGAAAAATAAGACAGATGATATTTAAATAACCTCTGGAATAACCAGATAGAGCTACAGCTGATTGTGCTCAGAAATACAGTACTTGAGGGAAACTAAAAGAATTAGGCTGAAGTTATAGAACATCAAGTAAAAAGGGCCAATTTGTGTGAATTATGTGAACAGGGAACAATGGATGTGTGCACATGCACATACATATCGCATCAGTGCTTTCCAACAATCGCATATTCTTTTTGTGAATTATTTTAAGAAATAAATAAATCAGGAGGGATCATTACTTACTGTTTACTTAGAGTGGAAATTAATGAGCGTTTCTTGGAAAGCTCCAGGGTTCAGCATAGCTGAAGACTCTAACACAGATATGTTCATCCAAGAGTGTAAATTATTTATCAGCTAAAGAAAAATAGCAGGAAATGTTTTTATAAAAGGATCATATCTTCCCAAAATGAAATATTGCAGTTTAAGTATTTAATTTCCTTAATTTTTGGCTTAAAAAAAAAATAAAATTATTACTGTGGATGTTCATTTTTGCCTCTTCATTTGCCAAGACCAGTAGAATTTCATCTTCAAACACTTACTAGCAAATGAACTTGTATGCTATTGAATGCCCAGTGAATTCCAATATGTAAGTAGTTCTTGCTAAAAGAATATTAGCTCTTTCTTACCTGCTTGGTGTTATTTTTCATCTGTCAGTGTAAGTCAAACAGGTAAGTAAGATTACTTACAGTTAAGTAAATTTTGGTTACTGAAGATATTTTTTCTTTGAGACAGCTGGTTGGGAAGCCCCAAAATTCAAAACTTTGGAATTCAAATATTTCTTACTTTGAAAAGGCCTGTAGGGCCCACCTTGTAATAACACTGTGGGTCTAGATTTTAAAACCACTTCGTGCATAAGGAACTATGATTCTATGATGTGTGGAGCAGTAATCTTAAGAAATGTATTAGGGTATGGGCGTACTTGTAGAAACAGACATTTATAGGTTCAGTTTGTCTTCAGATTTGAATTTAAATTTCAGCACATTCTCATTCAGGGATATTTAGATGGCAAAATGTATCTGAGGCTCACACTCTAAAGAAAGTTGTTGTTTTTTTTCTAAAAATCACCTAGAATAGAACAGAATTGTGAGCTGAGCTAATAAATGGATGGCTTTGGTTGCCTGTATTGTTTTTCAAGCTATTCACTTCCACAAAGAAGGAAACCAAGACATCTCTGGGAAAACAAATGTTATAGTACTTAAAAAGAAATACTTGGTTCCAATAGTTATTGATTTATTGGACAAATGTTACGATAAATGTTGTTAGCTATAGTTTCTTTTCTTAAAATATATGGAACATTGAGAAAAAATTTTAAAAGTGGATTTTCACAGCAACTTACACACATTCATCTCCATTTTAGCAGAAACTTATTTACTTAAAAGAAAGGCCGAAGCAATTTTTTGGTCCTGTGCACAGAGAACAACTACAGTTATGCAACATAAGTAAAAGACAGTAATTTTCATTCTGTGTTTATAAACTTGGATCTTATCACAGATTTCCTAAATTCAAAGAGGCTAGAAAGTTGGATAACATGCTTGATCCAACAGCTTTTGGCAGTCGCCTCTCTATACAATATAACTACCTCTGTGAATGACAGTACAGTATAGCATTGACTATGAATTACTCTAATAGTGGATTTTTAAATATTAGAAATAATTACTAACATTGATCATGCTTTTCCATACATATGAGGCAAAGCTTTTAGCTGGGGCCACAGAATGTTCCTGAAAGGGATATGAGCAGATGCACTTGCATAATAGCTTGAGCACCTGACATACTCTTCAGAATGTCGTTCTTCTGGACAACAAAATAAAATCTGGAAAGTTAGAGAATTAGCTTTAGGAGTTTGCAAAATATCTAATAAGAATAAACAAAAAAATTATGAAATATCACAAGATGAATACTATAAAACCCTCAGTGATATACTTCTGAGCTTATTCACAGGTCTTCTAAGCAAATATTCTGTGTGTTTCTCTAACTACTTTGCCTTTCCTAACTCTGTTTCCCTTGACTGAAATGTTATGCAAATAAAACAATCCAGTTTGAACATATATTTTTAATCCCTACTGCCAGGAAGCTCCTGAGTAAAGGGTGGGACATAAAGCTCAAAGACTACAGCTATGAAGATGAAATGGTAGAGAATAGTAACCATACCACATCCTAAGGCTCTTCTTGTGGCAATGGGAGCAGGTAACAACTCTTCCACCTGGAAGAGACGCTGAACAAACTACTGGCCTCTAGCGGGCACCCTAGGAATGAGTAAGAAGCCCAGTATTGAGCTGTTGGCTCATCTGACTGTTTCACAGTATCTTCTTCCTCTGGTTCCCTTGCATGTGTTTTTTACTTTTCTCACAGTTGGAGTCTCCTTGATGCTGGTCAGCTTGCTCTGATGCATTTATCGCCCCTTCTATATCCCTAACTCTAGGGACTCCCTAGAGTTTGAAAACCATTGCATTAGTGCACCTCTTAAATTTACAGTATCAGAGTTGTAATTCAGACCCTGATACTCTTTTTCTCCAGCTGTCATTTTCTTCCAGTCTTCAGCCAGCAAAACCACTGCCTGTATTTTTGCTCCCATAGATACCTGCAGCTAAAATTTATATTCCTTTCCAAGCACTTCTGCCGAACTGTTCCTTCTCTGCTTTGGTTTTTTCCTATCTGACACAAGCAACAGGTGCATATAACATCTCCCTGCCCTTTAGAATCAGCACCTCCATCCCAGCAAACCACAGTGTTACATTGTCTCATGCTTTTCTGTTGTTAGAAGTGCTCTACAGGAGGAAGTATACCTCATCATTTTTCAAAACTAAAAGTCAATTCCATAGATAATAAAAAAGTTACTTGAAAGAGTGGGGTTTTCTCATACAGCAGCCAGAAGCTAAAGGAGGACAGAAAGGGGTGCTTGTTTGGTTTTACAGATACAGACATGAAAAAATAAAGATTCTTTCCAGACTAAGAAAACACAGGGATGAAAAGCTTTAATTTCAATGATTTTAACTCTGCTGCCCTGCATAATCATGCTATTGTGTGAAATCTCTCAGTCTGATGTTCAAAATCAAATGGTGATTACCTTATTTCACTATAAGGGTTGATTCTTACCTCTTACATTTACAGTAATTAATTGAAACTTCACAGAAACTAAAATAGCAAAAAGCATCCATAAAGTAAGATCCAGATGCCTGTTACCATTTCTCTTTTACTTACAGATTTTTTTCCTCTGTTCTTCACCTAAGAAGTCAGGGGAGCAGAGAGTATCACTTCAACAGATTAAAGAGATAGGCAAAGGGGTGGGGTTTCAACTACATTTTAGAAATCTCCACAGCAAGCCTATTAGGCAAAGAGCTTATACAAGAGAAATTTTTGAAGGGTTATTAAAAATTATTACAAGAATTGTAATCCATTCCTGTTTTAAGCTAAGTGTAAATTATTGCCAGGAGGATCACTACACTTAGAAGCTCTGTAACCTATCCTGCACCTAAAGGGTTATAAACACATACCACTCTTGTATAAGACTTCAATTGCAAGCTGACTTTTTTTTTTTCAAGGTTTGCTGTCACTGAAGCGCAGTGTAAAATTGTGGCTTTGTTGGCCTCTTTACACATTGTTCCTAATTTAACAAACAAAGCAGCTTAGAAGGTCAAATAGAAAAACAGTATCTTAAGAAAACAGCAACTTCTGTGACTTTGAAATTTAAAAAAAAAAAAAAAAGATACCCAACAAGTTAAAAAAATCCAATGCCAAAATGTTTATCTCCTCGGTTCATGAAGCCATAAAATAAGTACAGCACCGTGAATCATCTCAAAACTTCAAAGCCTGTATGCCCAGTCTACCATTTTAAGGCTATTAAGTTGTACAGCTACTGTACTTGTAGTAAATAGTTATACAAGATTGTAGCAGCAATGCCAAAGATTTCACACTTGGAACAAAATTTACTTAAAGCAGCACTCTCTACCATAAGCTCACTGTATACTCTCATAACATCTCACCGTCTTCAGGAGGTTCTGCATAAAAAAACTATTGATGATAACATTGAAAATGGAAGCTTCTTCTAGAAAATACAGTAATCCAAATATGATAATTAACTATATACACAGTAAGTGAATAATGAAATACAATAATTCCTTTGAAATACCAATATTTTTGTAGAAAACAAAAATAATGGTTTTGCTCATTGCATCAAAGACCCTGATGAAAATTCACTAAACTAAAAAACTTGATTCTGAAGGTGGTACTATATCCACAAGATGTTATGTAAACCAAGAGCATCATCGTGGCCAGGCTTCATGAAAAAAGATTTGGGAAGGGGCTCTCCCCACGTGGGTGTGTCCTTCGAAGTGCACAGTGGATTTTTTAGGTGAGGCACAGCGTGCACAGAACTGACCCCACCCTTTAACTCCTAAGGTTCATCTGCCACGGCCAAGCGAGCTTGGACGGTGACAGTGAAGTCCTCAGGACTAGAACCTACACCCCCCAGTATTCCCAGGAGGTCTCCCATCCAAGGACTAACCGGGGCTGACCCTGCTGAACTTCCAACATCTGACAAGATCGGACGTCAGGGTGGCATTTAACTGCCTGCAAACCAAGAACATAGGCCATATCTTTCAGGAATATGTGATTCAGAAATGAATAGAAGATTTATTAATCTATGCTGATACCTTGCCAACGTGATTTTAAGTGATTTGTCCCAACTCAATGGCAAAAGGCTCAATTTATATGTCTGTGTAAAGTCTAGCCCATCACAACCTGCTTACACCCACCTGTGTGCAGCTGCCAGCTATTCCAGCTGGCTGGAGTAATCAGAAGGTACAATCAGTGTCTTTTAGAGGCCATCTGGGAGGACTTCAGCCAAACCCCCGTTGGACCATGTAAAGAGTAAGTCCTGTGCAGCATCCTGATTTTTTTGTGTATGTCATAGGACACTGTGCAAGACTTTTGTCCATGTAATCTGGCAAACCCATTTGTACTGGTGGCCAAGGTTTCAAAGGAAAATTAAAACAAGCTTTTATGCTCTTGGCATATTATGAATTTCATTGTCATGGGGGAATGTGGTTATGATCTCAGATAAAAACCATGTTATATTTAAATACTGAAGTCATTTTTTAAAGCTGTGCATTAGAAGCTGATGCAAGTTCTCTTTTTCCCAGAAACTGGTTAACACCACCAAGATTGCAGAGCCAAATTAAGCACGATTGAACTAATGCTGAACTAGGTGCAATAAAAATTTGGACCAGTTCTCACCTTCCCAATCAGGGCATGTCTGCAAAGACACCTCACTTTGAAGATTGCCTTCAGCATGCCTTTGTAACAGATCTCTGCCAACATTATATGACACAGTCCATCAAAAATTACTACTCATTACTCCATTTCATAGAATAGTTTCAGCTTTATCCAGTACATCTAATTAGCTGTTTCTTCTTCCATGCCCACTTATTTATATTATCAGAAAGACTGGCTGACCAAAAACTATTCTTTAAAGCCTACACAGCAAAATAAACTCCAGATAAGTCCCTGAAAGTCCCTACACTTATTTTTAAGCTGTATCTTCATTGCTTTTCTGCTCTATTGATATCAATTTCTTCCTTCCTCAACAAATGTGCTTTCAACTCAGGCACTGGTACAGACTTTGCTCCTTGTTTTCCTACAGCTAAATGCCTGTATGTAGGTAAACAAACTTGTGCAATGCTTGCAAGGCTTGAGAAGTGTGCATAGGACAGGCTGTTTCCTGCAAATGCTTTTTTTCTATTGGTAAAAAGCACACTCACTCTTTAGACAAGACGTTTTTACCCTTGACTCTGAAGCTTGAAACCTTAGTAAGATAGCTGAGAAAATAACAGAGTGAAATCCCACAATGCTGTAGCACATAATACTTCACAAACAGAGAAAAGTTGTTCAGTTCCTCTGGTTATGCATGAAGTATACAAAAATGCTCTCTGATTAAGCAGTATTGCTTCATTCCTAGTAATAGTGGAGTATTCCAAGGCAACATACTTGGAGGTGAAAATACAATCTGTGCTGTCAGACACATTTCATTTAATGTACATTTATTGCCAGTACATTCCAGCAGAAGGAAAATTCAGCCAACAAAGGCCCTGTCTTTGAAAATTGATCATTATTTCTAAAATTTAATATCAGCAACTAAGCACACTCAACTTTTTCTAGAGACCAAATGAGAGATGAAAAAAATACATACATTTAAGCACCTAGATCCAAATTTCCTACTCTGAGAGGCCCTAAATTTAGAGTTAGGTAAACAATTGCGTCTGAATTCTTTTAAATCAACATTCTAAAACATTTCAATTTCTGCTTTTGTTCATGCATACTGTTCTCTGGCTCACAACACAAAGAACCATCCAGGTGTCAAGCACCTTCAGAATTCCCAAACTCTTTCTTCTATCTCTCCTGCTTTAGAAGGAATAAATTTTTGCGCAGTACCAAATAGATCAAAATTATGACTAGGAAAGGATTTTTGTTTGGTTGGGGTTTTTTTACCACAGTTCAACAGTTTAATATCAAATCTCATCCGTTAGAATACTTATTAATGCATATGCATAGAGTCACTTGGCATGGTTTCTACTTATTAGCTATTTTGACAATTAACAGGCAATTTAAATGTAAATACCTTAGATATACACAAATAGTTGATAACCTTATACAATTGATTTCCTGATGTCAGAGGCTTGCTTAGAAAACAAAGAATGTATTTAATAAACTAGAGCAGTTTTTTTGTCATCACCAGTTATAATTATCCTGTGAAATGCAGTTTTAGACAGATTTCTGAATAAAAATCCCATCTGAATTCTCTGACAGTACTACTTTTTATCTAAACATATTTCCATTTATTACACAAACTATCAAAATCAAAAGTCATGGAAGTCAAATGTTTCCCTTTGGGAGACATAATGAATTTAGAATGTGGTATATTCATGTTAGATGTAAATTATTTTACCAGAATTAGACTAATTAAATCTCTAAAAATCAATGGAAAAGTAATTTGAATTGATCAGTTTTGATAATGAATACTATTGACAGAAGTGCATTTTTAAAAAGGGTTTTATGTAAAGGCATGATCCAAAACATACCTAAATTTACAGTAGAATCTGCCTTTGATTTGAACAAAATGTGGATCAGGCCTTAACCACTATGACTTCGTCAAGAATAAAATTCTCAGGTGATTTCTTATAAGAAATGAAACTCACACAGGTTCTCACTGATCATAGCTGGAGCCCATAAAGTGACATGTGAAAAGTGATTAAAATGGAACTCAAGCACTGGAAAAGACATGGTTATTGATTTATCTGGAACAGTCTTGCCAAGTTTCAATGAAGGAAAACAGAAAAATGGCATAACCTGGGTGTAATTCTGTTGAGGTAATGCACTATTTGAGTGAGAGTAGTGGTAGTCCTCTCCAGCACCCCTTCAAAAAGCAGCCACATAATTTTAATTAAGTGACTATAGTAAAACCTCAGAGATCAGAATTCCAATGAATTATGAAGTATAAATTACCATGTATGCCAGTATCTTTACCAAGATAAAAGTACAACACGTGCAATAAATTTCTAATAAACATTTAAATCTTATCTTACAAAAAGTACTCATGTAGATAGAAATTTTAAAATATGATGAAATTTAATTAGAAAACTACTCTCTCATTTAGATCAATCAATTAATTGAACCATATGAATGAATATGTAACATACATTCAACCAAAAATGTTTAACATTTCCCACAATTTTGTAATTCCTTTTGAGAAGAGAAGGAACCATGATGCACCAAAATAATAAAGATAAAAACATTTATTTCTAGTAGGAAAAATCTTTCATACAAAAATTGCTATTCTACATCTATTTTTCAGACCCAAAATTGATGAAAATCTGTAATTTACGGTAAAAATATAAACTGGTGATGAAATAAGCAATACTAATCCTTACAGGCTTACTAGAGATGCTGAATTTATGGCTTATGTTACAGATATAAGAGTAACACCTTCTTTTTCAAAAAGGATCAAAATAGTTAACATAATTTGCTTAGATCACATTGACTAGATTTGACTTTAATAATCTCTTTCTACCTTTAATTTTGCTGAGTTTTATCTGGGGGGGGAAAAAAAAAAAGAATCAATCAAAGAACTGCCCAACATTATCTAGTGTAGGGAAATATCTTTTCATGAAGCAATCTTTCTTCGAAACATTCCACTTCCTTCTTACATTCCACTATAGTATTTTATCAACCAGTATAACATAAAATTTCTTTAATATTGCAAATTTTCTTAATGTATTTATACTTAAATGAACAATTTGCATTAAGTAATAGGTAGTGTGAAAATCAATATGTCTTTTTCCATTTGGTTTGTCACCTAGAAGCTTTTATAGTCCACGGGGGCTATTTTTCCTTACCTGGAACTCTCTTTGCCCAGTTGATCATGTGCACTAATTCTCTGTCCGCAAGGTTGGTCAACAGGGTCATCATAGAGGCTTCATTGAATGGTCTATTTGGGTCATATTCAGAATAAACTAGTGGTGGCTCAGCTTCCAGCAAGGCACTGACCATCTGCTCTGCCGTCAGGGACAGGGCTGGACTGTTCTTCTTGTTATGTTTAACCACCAGTGGACTTGTCCAAAGGGTGGGAGCTCGCAGCTCTGTTGAAGAAGCCTCCTCATTCCTGGAATCCTGCTCCTCTCTTTGACGTTTCTGTTTCATCACTCGCCCACCTCTGCGGTCTTTCCGGATTCCTAGTGATACACAAGAATATAATGAACTCCTTTCCTTCAACTTACATATTAACATACACTTGGCTTCAGCCAACAGCAGCTGCTATTGATAGACCCAGGCAGCACTAACTCTTGCTTTAGTTTCTGAAGACTTCCTCCTATACATGGAATCTTACATCAATAGGTGGAGAGAAAAACTGCTTTTAAAAGCACAGTATCAGGAACAGTGCACTCCTTCCTAAAATTCAGAGTAGTTGGACTTACATAGTGCTCTAGACTAGTGACACTAGTCCAGCTGCCTTAATCCCAGAAAAGAATTCAGTAATTGAGAATAAATAAATATTTTTTATAGCCCAAAATTTCGATGTCCCAACCTCTATAAAAATCAGTGATAAATTAATGATGTTGGTGGGCCAAATGGATCAGAGAAGTAGGTCTCCAAAACTATCCAAAAAAGTTTCACTCAAGGTCACTAATTATTTTAGTCAAATATCAACCCATTACTGCGCCTGTGATCTTCATAATTATATAAAAATAATCCAAAAAATTCCACATAAAAGATGAGCTTATACAGCAATAAAGAATGTCATATAAGTAGATAAACAAAAGGAGAGATAATTGCAACCTCAGAATCTAATGTGGGAGACACACTGTCAAAACCCTGAAAGAACCACAACAGAAACCATCTCTGTCATTACTGCACATTTCTGCAAAGTGCTTTGCACTGTATGACCCTGAACTTTGGGATATTATCAAGTCAGCCATACCAATTTGAACAACATCAGACCTTACAGTGAAAGAAAATCTCCCTTTGTGGAAAGGTTACAAGAAAAATATAATGATAAAGCCCACGTGGACTCCAACCATAAAAGGAAGATTAAGTTTGGCTCCAACTGGAGGAGTAACAGGCATTTTGAGACTGAGTCAAAAACTTAAATCCATCATCAGGTGGAGGCAAAGGAGGACAACCAAGTAACAAGGAAAGCATACAAGTAATTGAGCAATGAGGAGAAGCGCTTATTCTAAAGTTCTCATGCAATATGAAAAAACAGCAATAGTCCCAGTTTGAAAAGCAAAAGAAGTACCTACAGAGAAGACAACTAACCATTCAAGAAACAGGAGAACATTTAAAACAAAAACAAAAACAAAACAAAACAAACAAACAACAAAACAGCTTTGAGAACTGCTGACATTTGCAAGCTATCAGCATAGATCTTTCTGATGCTTGGGGAGAGGGAAACACAACCTTTGCTTAGCTCTTTTCACAACACAAAAATTTAAATCTTTAGAATCCCAGTCTTTGTTAGCACCATATCAGCATTTTCACCTCATGTACAACATGCCTTCATATAAGTGTTGGATCATATCAGCTCTCAAAGAATCAGGGAGAATCTTTACATCTAGTTCTCTCTTTCTTCAATTATGGTGAGATTTTCACTGAATTAGTACTTGAAGATTAAGCATTTTATGTCAAGTTCATTCAAAATCTAGCAGGTGGTGTGATTCTATTCTATTCATCTATTCAGATAAAGAAAGTTCAATAAATCTTTCATCACTCCTTTTACTTAACCTCTCTACATTTTCCCACTCACTGAACTATTTGTAAGCCAAAAATCTCAAGTGCATTGCTGTTCCCATTTTTCATCCAGCACTACAAATCTTTCCTAACACTAAGTAGTTTCTATTAAGGAGAGAAGGGGGAGGTCCTTGCCATTAAGAAAAAATGCAAAAAGTCATCCTACAGATATTGGTATCTTACTTTCTTGCAAAAGTCAATAGCATGCATGCTCTACCTGTAAATATTTTTGTTGTTTGCTTTTATCAACATAATGTTTTTGAATTAAAATTGTCCTGTGAAACATGTAGACATAATCACATGAACAGAACCACACAGTTCATAGAAGCTAAAACATTTTTTTATCTTCCTCACATCCCAGATTTTACAGCTGCTCATCTAGCAATTCTCTTTCAAAGAGAAATTATATTTGGGGTCTGTACTGTTCAATATATTCATAAACAGATGGACAGGCATAATACAGAAACTAGGAATTGGGGTTAGAATAATACTATAAAAACATCAGATAAGTTAGTTTAGAAAGTAAATATGAGGCTAAAAATTACTGGGAGAGGAAGGGAGGACAGAACAACTTCATAAATCATAGATTTTATTAACTCATGAGGAACACTACAATGAACACTGTATGCAGTTCTGTTCTTCCCAAATTAAAAGGGGATATAAAATAAATGGAAAAGGGATAAGAGAAAGACAAATAAGATGAAGTCTGAAACAACTTTGGTGTGAGGAATAGCTAAATTTACTGTCTGCTTGGCCTACAAGCCAGATGCAAGACTACAAAATCAGGAGTAGCAAGAAGATGAAGAAGGTACAAAACACTAATGTTTCTCTTCTAATACAAGATGGTATCAGATGAAAACACTTCATGAAAGGTACAGGACAGAAAAGAAGAGATTCCCTTTGGCACCATGCAGAGAAAACAAAACTGAAAGTGTGAGTAAAGTAGAGGGTAGTATAGTGAGAAAGCTGTAGGTCAATTTTGATGGAGAACAGAATCCACTAAGGGTTAATAAATGTAAGTAGGGCATCTTCGGTGTAAAGTAGTTTCAGAGCACCATAGCATGGATTACTGGAAGATCAGAGGTTTTTTGGTTTTGCTTTTTACTTAGTCCAGGCCTGCCTTGCTAAGTAAAACAAGGATGTGAAGAGGATTTTACACAACAGAGGGAAAGTGACAAATGTAAGCACATTTAGCTGTTTAAAAATCAACCAGATGCTAAATAAAAACAACAGTTTTATTTTTAATTCATCTGAAAGCTAACTACTGCTTTCCTTCACCTTAGGAATAAAAAAAGTGGTGCATTGCGAAAAGCTGAATATAATCAGTTTGGAGGAGATGCCCTACACAAATTTATTTTTTGCATTTTTATTTTGGGATTTGAAAAGATCAACCAACCAAAGGGATTTTATAGACACTGAGTCTGCAAAAAAAATCAGTAAGAGTATGCATTCCATCTGCATCACATCACCAGCTTTCATAATCACAGACAGAAAAGTCTCTGAATGTGTATCAGAGTCATCTGAGATTTATAGAAATCACGACTAACTCTTTTCCTAACCCCTAAATGGACAAACATAGTGATTTTATTATTCATTTTCTTAGACTAAATGGGAGTATCTCTCTAAAAAATGGAAGTGCTTCCAAATCTCCTTCAACTTAATCAAATTTTATCTCTGCTAAAAAGAGGCAATAATGATGCACAGTCACTAATTCCAAAAAAGGCAACTCTATCAAGTTACAATTTCACTGCAAAAGCGCAGTGATACTGTAAGGGATTTTTTAAATATCTGAATGTATTAATTTTGATTCAACAGTTCAGCCAGTAACAGGACCTGAATTGCCAAGTGTTATCAAAAACAAAGTGCTACCAAACCCCGAAGTACTACGCATCTCGCAAAAGCTCTAAAACAATTTGCACTTGAGTTTTAAAGCTACAGAAGACAAGATTTTCAAAGGCAGTTTTGTAAAACTTCCTATGTAAATTCAGTCAGACTTCTAGATATGGAGACAAGTTTCAAAACTGCAAAGTAATTGTATAATCAAACCATTAGAACCTGATCAGTAATAAAATTGCATATGGACAATAAAATTGCATATGCCATTGCCATGGCAGGAGAGTTGGAAATAGATGATCTTTAAGGTGCCTTCCAACCTGAAATTCTATGATCCTTTGATTATGGAGGCAATGTTAAGCAAAAAAAATACTTCATTAGTGTTTTCCCACATGTCATCAAAATAAAAACAAAAAATAAATTCCAGATTGTTAAAACAAAAAATCCTAAAGTGAGAAATCAGTGGATGAACATTGAATTTGAAATCCAATAGCCATTTATTTTTCTGATCTACTCCTAATAAAAAAAGCTACACCTTTATATTTTCAGTATTATACAAAATATTCAAGAATATTTAAAGGAAAAAGAGGAGACCAAATAAGTTAAAATTTCCTGTGTGAACCATAGAATAATGCATTTTAGATTTGAAGATGTTTGTATAATCTCAAATTCTCTTCCAGTTAAATGTATTCCCTGTGAGCTGCTTTATATAACATTATTTAATTTCTTTATGATTAGACATTTTGTAGGAATATTTATCAAGTAAAGAATAGTTCTTGGTTGCAATTAATGGGAAAGGTTTGAGAAAACCCAATAAACTTTACTTGACACCAAGACAGGAATAAAATCATTTGACAAAATTAAAACAGCCAAGATATTTTTATGTCTTTCCTATTTTTCACTTTTCTGGAGGGCAGAGGATATTTATGATCATACCCTAAAGTGGTTCAATATCAGTGACACTAATAAGTTCTGTATTTTCTAACATTTGAGAACTTCATTTGCAGCTTTCATCAACCACCAATATACTTTTTTAATATACATCATGACTGTGTATATCATGCATAAAAATTGATTTTCCATCAATTCAACTGTAACCTTAGCTGTGTGATACTCAGAAGTTACCTGACAACACTGCCCTAGTTTGGGTGAGGACATAACTCTTTCACTTTATAGAAAAATATAAGTAGGTAGAATGTAACTACACAAATTATGAACTTAGGCAAGAACATTATCTCTTGTCTTGCAATAAGTGATAATGATCTTGTAGCTGTGTAGTTTTTCTCAGAATATCCCATTCAGTAAAAGTGGCTTAGTCTAATATTGTTTATCTTAGAAGAACCGTACAGCAACATGAAAGTAGGATAATTTAAAATCATAACCTCCTTTCAAAAATCTAGAAGTTCATTTTCATCATCATAAAAATATATTCACTTCTGGAGCAATTTCCTTTTTTAACTCTGTAGAGAAGCACAGCAATCTCACCAAGATGGGTGAAGGAAGCACATGCTGTGCAACTAGAAGTGGTACCATATTTGACTTCAGAATTCCAGGTTCATATAGTGGGGTGAGACAGGATTTTATCTTAGAAACTGCTATATAATGTCTATTGGAAATAGAAAGTTTTATTTCACATTTTATAAACAAATAATTTTATCCATTATTACATATGCTGTCTAAATGTCTAGTTAAGATTTCGTTTGCCTCCTGAGGGAATATCTGGTAAAGAAAGATAACTGGTGAGAGTTCTCACTCTACCTCAGAAGCTTGTATTTGGAGGAGAATGGGGAAGAGGAAGAAAAATTTTTTTCACTACTCTTTCTTATTTCTTACTCTTCCTTCTACTGAGTTTTCAGGGAACTGCTTTGGCACTGCTCCTTTTAGCCTTAGAATATCAGGCTGTACCTAAGAATTCACAGCCAAAGCAGAACAGATAGAAAGAAAAACTGAAACAGCTAGAAAGAAAATTGATGAAGATCTGAAGGAGAAAAGACAATTGAACTGATGTGGCGAATGGGATTAATTAATGTTTCTTAAATATAATTATTAACCAGGACATACTTACTGGTTTGGGAAGTAATTCTACCTGTTACCTGCATAGAGTTTTGTGTGTATACAAGTTATACAACTGTATAACTTTATACATTGGAGAGGTGATATTCGTCATTCAGATTATTTAAAATCTATTTTCCTGGAGTATCTTTCTTGTTTCAGAAGACATCATTTCTTTTTATGCAACTACTGAAACAAGTAAGTCTAACTTCATAAAATACTTGCTTTACGATGTAGAACTCAGTATAACCATGTGCCTTTTCCCTCCAAAAATTTAAACTGCATCCTTCCCTTGCACTGTTTGAATTTATACTGCACTACCAATTTTTAAAGTATCAAAAAAATTTCTAATCCTTACTGCCTTTTGTGGGCAACACCTTGACAGAAAGAACTATTCACTTTTCTTTCTTTATAGAAACACTACTTAGGGATGTACTGCTTATTTTAATAACATTTTTTTAGTATTACCTATGGCAAAATTCATAATCAATCATAAAATTCTACATTTAGGAGTTTCTATAGTTTTCATAATATATATCATCATAACCTTCATATGGGTAGAAAAAACTGGAGATGGTTATAGGTTGTAGCTGTGACAAAGCTCTGACATCTCAGGTACTCTGTTATTAGAACACATTTTAATATTTTTCACCTGAAGATCCCGGGGCTCTTTTATTCATAATGGTTTCGGTTTCTCAAAAGAATTCAAAATGTTAAAATCAATATAGAAAGAATTAAAATCATAGTGAGCAAGAAAGAAAATTAAAAGCAACACTTCAATCACTGCTGGCAAACCTCACCCATCTCATGTCGGTACATATGTGTGTGTTACCTAACAAACATGGCAATCTAAAACTTCAAGCATGGACACAGTTTTCATTTTCTAGCATGTGCTATCTCTGATGCATGTAAACAACTGGGTTATCTATAGATACAGTCTTGGCTTACACATTGTGATTCAGTTATAAGAGAAAGGCTTTTCAACAAAATAAGAGAAGATAGTTTTAATGTGAGTGTTTAGATATAGTCACAATTTGTGTAACAGCGCAGTAGTTTTCTACTTCTGCAAGGAAAAGTTATATTCATTCCAATTGCATTTCAGACTCTCTACTTCCTTAGGTTACCAGAAGATAGCAGATTTAGAGGTGTAGTCCAGTGAAATAAATCCATGAACTATTAAATCCTGTGCCCCTTTTTTGACAAAGTACCAGCACAGAACCAGGATGCTGTTGAACTAACCAGATGGCAGATATTTCAAGCCATAACAAAAAGAAAAAAGAAAGAAAAAAAAAAAAAGTCTGGCACAATATCTGGCTTTTGGTTTTTTGGCCCCTAACTTCTTGAAAGACCATAAATGACTCAGAAAATGTTTCACTACTGTTCACTGTCTTTCCATTGCTACCAGTGCCTTGCCTCCCGTCGTTCCCACACTCAGTTCGCTCAGCTGGCAATAACAACAGCATCAGTCACTACCCCAGCTGTGGGCACAAGAATGCAATTACTACTTGCAAGTCACTGGCAAATAACTTTGAGCTACATGGGCACCACTCTGCAAATCCATGCAATAGTCAGAGACCTACAAAATACCCTCTACTTTATCATTGATAGATATTCAGATGGCATTTTAAGCATTTAAACTAGTGGAAACAAAGCAGATTTGGAAACTTGACAAGTCAAAACATAAAGGTATGCCAAGTGTCATAACTGGAGAACTGGAATTCAGATTCTAGGCACCAAGCATATAAGCAATAGCTTGTTCGTATCAGCACTGTTTCATGTCTTACTGGAACAATTGGGAAAAACAAAAACAAAAACAAAAACAATAAAAGCACAACAACTTATAACCCAAGGAAGATGCTCCAAATTAAAAACTGTTTGGTCAGAAATTAGCTTTTAGCTTTGAAGATTTTCTTCCCTATTTGTGGCTTCCTGGTAATGCAGACTTTTACTGCTTCCTTTCCATTTCAGCACCACAGTTGTTGCAGTTCCAAAGAGGAACAGTTTCAGAACAGGATGGTGAAGGACAATCCTATGCACAGGAAAAGACTGCAACACTTAGGTTAATCAGAATTACAAAATTAAGACATTTGGCTCATAAATAAATTGGAGGAGAAAAGTCAGTGTGTGAATAGCAAGTATGAGGATGGTATAGGAACCTGCTGAAATTCCCTGTAGCAGTCAACAGTTTGTGGCCACACTCTGAGGGGGAGAAAAAAATCATGGCAGGAAGCAAAATGAATAATTTTTTTATTTTGTTTTGGGGTTGTTTGGTTTGTTGGGGTTTTTTTGCTAAAACAAAAAGATGGATCTATGATTGGTTTAGGAAAAGGTTTATCAGCTAACTTCCTAGTCTGGAACAACCTTTGAACCTGAGGCTCTTTGTCCACAGTTCTGCTGCTTGTCAGAACATCCCAGATAAGAGACGTTTGACACCTCTATATACACGCACAGCCTCCCAGCATTAACAGCTTATAATTTTCTCAGTTTGTGGAAGGAGGGTTTCAAATGTGCTTGGAAACACCTTGTCTACTAAGCAATGTTTTTGCTCTTTAAGACCAACCTATCTCAACAAAATTCCACTGCAAATTGTCAGAGAAGAAATCTCTAATGTTTTGTAAAACAGACTCTGCTTGACAATAAAAAACTAAATGTATATGGTAACTGAAAGATATTATAAATAAGATAGTATCCTTCAGAGAGGCAGAGAGTCAATTGCCCAGTTGATGATCAGAGTATTAAAGGAGAACGTATAGAACAGGCCATGGCAGAGATGCCACACAAATCTTTACGTAAGTGTTCACAAAGGAAGAAACCATATTTCTGCGCTGAAAGCCTACCTTGCTAAACTAAAGTTAGGCTTGAAGAGGCCAGAAATCCAAAAGCCTCTCTTCAAATGTCCTAATATGAGAAGGATTTATTAAACTGTTGGAGAAGCTCAGTCCAGACTCACTTTGATGTCATTGCTGCCATTGGCAAAATAAAGGACTGCAAGAGGAAAACGGTGTGAGCAAACCAACAGTTCCCTTACAGGTACAAACCTGAGTGTCTAAGCACAACTGACTTTAAAGTCCAAAGGGTGGATACAAGCAAGGTAGCTGCCTCCTAATGACCTCTTATGGTAATTTCACTTTACAGAAAGGTCTTATTGGGTACATGTCTCTGAATTCAATAGCTTTATAATGCTTCATTGGAAATAAAACAAAATCCTACAGTTTCCTCTAAAACATAAGGTCACTGTAGCTGCTGTACATAAGTAGGAGTCAATAACGTAATTACATTCTTGATAGATTTATAGCACATTGCTGAAGCCATGACTTCAAGGTAAGTTCTAATATTGTAATGTATCTCAGCATGATGGTTCTTTCAAGGTGATTTTGAGACCTTTCAGATTTTGAGAACTTTTCTGCTTGATTCTCTCTACACAAGTACATTATTTGGTTACAGAAAAGTAACACCACTTTCCAAATTCAGGCCTAATAAATACTTCTTTTGAATATGATTCAGACAATCAGTCCCTTATTCCAGATCCATTTCTCTTTCAGAAAATCAAACAGAAATGTAAATTGAGCTGAAAACCCAGGTGGGTTGACAATTGCTTCGAATGAGAAACATTGTCTGAAATCTTCTAAAAAAATTAATCAGAATTTAATGTCTAATCTCAAACAGGCCTGCCTCAAGTGACAGTCCTTAATAGCCTGGCTTCTGACAAGGATATCTGGACACTCAGTACTATAAATATATAACAAATTTGTGTTCGCTCTGTGCACCTGGATGTTGCAATCTTTCCTGCTCTTGAGGGGATGAATGCTGTACATCTATTTATGTGAGTGTTTTTTTTCAAAAAATATCTCTCATCCTTTTCCAAACTGGGTCTTCTTTCTCCTCTACAAACAGGACTACCTTCTATTAGAGATAGAGGAAGAGAGGCTATAGTAGGAGCTTAGATTCTGATATTCTAGATCAGCTCCTGGCTCTGCCACCAGATTGCTCAGTGATCAAGTCACACTACATAACACAGTGCCCCAGGACTCCTACCAAATAAAGTGCAGATCATAAAACTGGTTTTCCATGTAAAGTTTTTAAAGACCTGGTGACAAAAATATTGCTTTTAACAAGATGGTAAATGTCACTTGGGTTCTCTAATGTGTATTCATAACCCACCATTTGAGAACCAATGATCTATTTTTTAAAGATGAGGTGCAAGGCATGATTCATCCTAATCTGTATTTTGGCATTCAGTATTTGGCAGTCACAGCACATGTTTTAAAGAGCATCCGAGGACATGTAGAAGTGAAACAAATGAAGTTCAATTAATCTATCATTCAAATGAATCTCTTTCAGTGCTGAAACTCCTGCACAAATCACAGTAAGTTTTGTGTACAGTCAGTATGGCAACAGCCCCATTTTTAGGCAGTATTTACAAAGAGGACACAAACATTTTAGGGATCACAATAAAGCCTTTACAGGAACATTCTTTACCTCAACCATGATTTTGGAAAGCCAGTAGTTTTATGAGTATCAGTCCACTGGTATAAATCTCAAAGACAGCAAGAAATTGTGACTGCTACATTTTATAAATTGGTTAAATTAACTGTGTATTGAAGGTATTTGGCCTGTTATCCTAAAACTGAGGGCTAGAACTGAACTGTAAATGCCTAGACAATAGAAGAACCAGAATCACAAAATCACAGAATCAGAATGGTTTGGGTTGGAGAGGACTTTAAAGATTACCTAGTTCCAATGCACCTGCTATGGGCAGAGACACCTTCCACTAGACCATGTTGATCAAAGCTCCATCCAACCTGGCCTGGAACACTTCCAGGGATGGAGCAACTTCTCTGAACAGCCTGTTCCAGTGTTTTCCACTCTCACAGTAAAGAATTTCTTCCTAATAACTAATCTAAACCTACCTTCTCTCCATTTGAAGCCATTCCCCCTTGTCCTACCACTAATGCACTTGTAAAAAGTTCCTTTTGAAGTTCTAGTACTCTAGGAATTACTCAAGATCAGTAAGAAGACATCAGATGTTCAGAGCCTAGGCTTGCTCAAAAACAGTGAATTCACAGTGACACCCTGAAGTACTTGTAGTATGAACAAGTGGCAGACAGAGCTGGGGACACATCAAGGACTTTAGACTTAATTTAAAATCAATTAGCAATTTATATGGGGTCTGTCTCATTGCTGTATCTACTCCCAAATAATATCACTAATAAAATAATTCCTAAGTAGGAATTTTTACGTATGAAAAGGCCAAAAAGAAAATGTAAACAAATATACAGATATAATTAGCTTTACACTCTAAAAAAGTGTTCAATGGTAAAACACTTAAAATTCAGCAACATTAGGATTTTTTTATATATCTAATTATATCATAAGCATAAGACAGTTTCTACCCTTTCCACTTTTCATTTTGATACTGTAAAAGGCCTTAAACAACCATCTATAAATTAATTGTTGAACCTGCTTTGAGCAGGTGGCCCCACAAAAGACCTCCTGACTTCCTTTTGACACAGGTCATTCTGTGAAGTGGAATAGAAAGATAAAGTATTTTTAACAGAGGCATTTAAAATAATGGTCTTTTATTTTGAGGGCAAAATATTGGGTTCTTTGATATTTTGGGATAATTCAATGGCAGCAATCTGCTTAGAATATGTACAAATGGGGAAAAGAAATATTTCACTAAAATATTTTGTTTCAATTCCACCTTTTTTTCCAGAAAACTGCTGTAAAGTTACAAAACTGCTTCAAGTGTTTCTTGAGCACATGCTTTCAGTCCATCAATTACAAAATTAAAAAGTGCATTTCCTCATACATTTATCAGGCCCCACCTACACAGTTATTTGACTGAGTACAGAACAGCATGTCTAACAGATATCATAAAGGTTCTCCTCAAAAAAACCAGAATAATTTCACATCCACAATCCATTTTCATTCATTTGCTAATTTCTTTTTTGGATATAATATTTAATTAAAGATAATTACGTGGAAAACTAGAAGGCCTTGAGCTGTTCCAGTGATTGCATCAAACATCAATTTACCTCTACTTTTGAAAATTATTTTAATAACCCTTTAGCCTTTTTGCATGAATAAGTATAGCATTCAATAAAGACCCAGAGCTTTCTCCATTTAAAGACAAAAATCAACAAGATCCTTCTCTGACAGGAAGAAAAATTTGCCAAATGTTTATTTCTTTTCCCTATAAAAATTTATCTTAAACTTCAGCAAGACTGCCACACTGAACAAGAAAATTCCCATGTGATTACAGGAAAGTAACTATTTCAAGAGAATGTAAGAGAAAAACTGAAAGCCTAGAGACTCCAGTCTAGGACTCGAGTTTCCACAGTCACCTGGAATGCAGTTATAGCACCCAGTTACAGCAAACACAGACCTTTATTCCTGGGCTGTACCACAGTAACCTCTGAAATACCCTCTCTTACTTCGTGAGGGCAACACTAAAGGACACAAGCTCCAAGTGCACTGTAATGTTGCAATTTCATTAACACAAGAAACAATACTCAGAATCTTCTCTCCACAACATGAAATTTCAAGTTGCTCAAAGACAGTACACACCCCATGTCACATACGCAATCACTATCTGGATCTAACTCATGAGCATTCAAATCCTTGATTGCCATATTTCATATGACTTGAGGTTAGGAAGCTCTCAGCATTCAGTATTGAAAGTATTGTGTATATTTCTGTATGACTAAACATTAACTATCACATAAATAACTGACTTTTAATGAAGGACCTATCACTTAACATTATGGCACATTTGCCATAGTCACTAATTCCACTTGCATTGTGTTGCTCTGATCCTACAGAGAACTTCATGATAAATCTGACTTGTCACACACCGAAAGGAGGGGAAGAACATAGCATGCTAGTAACTAGAACACCCCACTCGTTTAAACACTATAAAAACAATTAATAAACAACAATAAAAATGAGACGCTTTTATGTTTCATAAAATTAGGTACTTTGGAGCCAAGTCATCGGAAAGCCATTAAACCAACAAAGAAATTGTAAAAACTAAGTCTGTGTTGGAGCAGAGATCACCTGCATGTAGTTCGAGCTTCAGCATTGCAACTGCTGTAACTCCATTTGGTTGATGGAACACCCCATCATGTGAAATAGTAAACTGGAATATACTTTTCCAAACCAGAACAGAAACAATCTTCAAGAAGGCATCAGTGGATCACAAACAAAAACAAGGCTACTCTTTCCTGCTGCTTAACAGATGGAAGAGAGACATGACAAGGACCTTATTCTATGTGTCCATTTTATCCTCATGTACAACCAGGGAAGCACACACTAAATAATAAAATAACATTTCAAGGTCTTTTGGGCTTACTAAGAGAGTGAAGCATTTGGATAAAGTATAAGAGCTAAAAATTATGCCTCAGATGCTGACTGTACCAGTAGAGATTCTGGCAGTCTGATTGTCTCTTGAAGCAGCAGAGTTACAAACTTGCAAATATCTGAGAAGAGAACAAAAGTAACTCTTCAGTGCTGAAAGAAGTTTTTAAAAGATGTACAAACAGCGGAACAAAAAAAAAAAAAAAATCAATAAAATTTCCACAGAAACTCATACATAAATGTTCCTACCACACAGCTTAAGAGCCACTTGAAGCCTGCAATTTTTTAGAATTGAAGCCCCAGAAATATATTTCTACTCTAAAAAATAATATATATGAACTTTTTTATGCTGTATTAAGTGACCTTTTATTAGAAAAACCTCAGCAACCGTAGTCTATATCCTATGTTTAGAGTTATCCAGAGACATTTACTCAAGATTTTCGCTACCTTCCCCCATATTTACTGAAACTCAGTAATTTATATCAGTTATTACTCAGAAATTAATTGACAGATAAAAGTCACAAGTTATCAACTTTGGCAAATTATTAAGAAACCTCACATAATTTAGTGCAGAAGGAAAACTGAGATTACATTTAGAGAAAAGAAAGATTACAGCTGTTTGCCACTATAGCTAAAAGTTATATTAGTATAAGCAAATTGTGGAGTTAGATATAGAAGTGAGATAAGATACAACTGAATATTCAATCGTATGATAGAATAAATGCCTTAGAAAAAGGCAAATCCTTCAATATGAACAAGATTATTTAAATTAAAGATTCAATCATAAGAACTATGAATTATTAGAGAACAATGTGAACCTTGAGTTAACCACAAAGCTACATGATTTAAGTGTGTTGAACAAAAGTGTTATTATAAGATAGCTATTGAAACAGAAAAGCTTAAGTGATGTCCTCCAAGAAAACAACAACAACAACAAAATTAAAAACATTTAAAGATTATCACTTGAGTGTTAACCATATGGCATAACAAGTCTGTCAGAGCTCAATATGCATTTGGATGATACTCTCAGGCACATAGTGTGATGCTTGGGGATGGTCCCATGCAGGTGGGTCCCTTCCAACTTCGCATATTCTGTGATTCTGTGATCTTCATCTGAGAGAAATGTGACAATTATAAAGGTCTACTCTTACAAGAAAAGGTTTTTCTTTTCACCACATCTGTGTAGGCAATAGGGGATCACAATTTCTCCAGAAAAATTTTGAATACTTTACTTCATTTACATTACATTCCTTGACTACTTCATCTGCCAGCATGCTAGATTTATTACTTGCAGCTGAAGGATCACAAGAATTTTTTGCAAGATTTCATAAAACAATTTTTTAATTCTTGTCTATGAACCAGTGATGGACTCCAATGCATTATTAGTCATCCTATAGGAGCAGATACAATTTATTCTGATCCTAATCTCCTTGGTTTTAAACTGTGAGTTCAGTTTCTTATCAAAAACAACCCACAACCAGAATCCAAAACATTGATTATTTTTTAACCAACTGTTGCTGCAGTGACTATAGAAATCTTACAGCATTGTAAGAGGAAAGGATGAAATCCAGAGGACTTCTCTCAAGTGAGGGCCATTGTATGAAATAAAAATTGCAGAACATCTATATTTGAAAGAAAATTTGGACAGAATTACAGTTTGGGGTTTTTTACTACTTTAATGTACATAATAATTGAAAACTCTTTACAATCTTTATCTGAGTAAAACAATTACATGTGGAACAGCCAGAAACCTACTACAATGTGCATCTTCAAGAAGAGATATGAAAACCAGAAAAGTGGTACAGTGAGTTACTAATTAAATATATATAAAGCATAACTAGATGTAAATGTGCCAAATAGAAAATGTAAATCAATATAAATCATAATTATGTATCCTAACTATGATCTCCCATAGGGACAAAGGTCAAAGCTAAAGCTACATGGCAAATTTATGTACAGGATTTTCTGATTTGAGTTTGCCTTATCTGAAACTCTAAGTTCCCCAGATCATAGCCAATACTAATTACATACATTTTACTTTAAAGAGTTCCAGCCATACATACCAGGATGTTAAGACAGAAACAACACCTGTCTGGACCAATAGACTAAATCTCATGAAAAAAATCCACTACCGTCTGAAGTGCTAAAACTAAAAAGAGATTTTACATCTTCCTCCTGCTTGCGCCCAAAAGCTGAGATTAGCAAAATCAGTCTCAGCTGTTTCCTAATCCTTGATGTAGAAAAATGCAGATGCAAACTCAAAGCATAGCAACAACTCACCGATTATCCTTTACTCTTTCCCCATTACTCTTTCACCTGAGATTCCCAGACTTGGCCTACTTCAGCTGGATTCAGAAATAATCCTTTGTTTTGGAAAGAACAAATAGGATGAGCCACTCCTCTTTCTTCCTCCAAATTTTTTGTGGCATGAGTAAGCATTAGGTGTGCCAGAGAGAGAGAGAACCAGTCTGTAATTTAATTAGCTCTTTTCACACAAAAGACAAATCCCTCCTCTTCTGTGCACTTTGCTATTTTTTTTCCTATACATAAAGATTTCGATACATCTACTGATTTTTCTTGATTAATAATCTGATATTTTTAGTAGGCTAGAACAAAGTCTTCTTCTGCTTTACAGTGACTATGAAATGTTATGATTACCTGTTCTTTAACATTCTTATTTCTTAGGAGCATGGCATTTTCAAAGGGATTAACAAAAGCTAACTTTTGTCTGCTTTTGATAAACATAAGGTACTGTAACACAGAGGAGAATAGCAGGTATCACAATCAATCCAAAACTATGTTACAAAAGAACTCTTCCATCTAGGGACATACCACAGCGATTTTTCAGTATTGTCATGTATTTCTGATTTTGCATCCAAAAGTTAAACATACAGAAATATCTTAAATATGCAGAAATAAAGTAATTTAGTGGTATTCCACTTCAGCTTAAGTATTGGCTGCCTGATTCTTCTTCTCTGGCATCATTATTACATATAAGTATGTTCCAAGAATGTAGCATTTATCTCAGTTTTTATAAAACAAGTGAGTCTTTAATATTGTTGGGTTAAATTAATTCATATCTAAAATACGTGTACAGTACTGGAACTGAAAAAACTACTTTCCCTTCTAGGATTCACAGAACAGGCATTCCATATTCTGAAGTTTATTTTAATGAATATGGATTAATCTGAGCCTATCAATGCTCTTCACACTGAATTGAAAAATAATACAAAATCTTGTGCTAAGTTTCATTCTTCAGCATCTGAAGTCTACCATGGAAGACCAAAAGAATAATGAGTTAAAAATAAGAATGGAAGAATTCTAATTCCACTGAAGTCAATATTCCTACTATTTCTGATGCAAAGCCAGGTAATATAACATGATATTCAGAAGTTTTTCATTTTTTATTTAATTCTGTACTTCATACACTTCACCTCAATAAAATCTGTTGCTTCCTCCTTTAGTTAAAACCCATAACAATTGACCAATGAAGTTGAAAGACAGGAAGGCAGACAACAATGCTGAAGATTTGTTGATGGCTGTGTACATACCACCTTTCATCATTCCCACTTCATAGCATTTTCTCAGTCGGCAAGCCTGGCAACTCTTTCTTCTGTTCTTGTCGATGGTGCACTGGTTAGTGGCAGGACACATGTAGTCATTGTGCCCTGCAAAACCAGAGGGAAAGGAAGGACATGG
>JAWWEV010000115.1:56889940-56921700 GCA_035583235.1 Hafferia zeledoni
TCGATGGTGCACTGGTTAGTGGCAGGACACATGTAGTCATTGTGCCCTGCAAAACCAGAGGGAAAGGAAGGACATGGTTATACACGGACTTTACTAAACAGACTGTAATAGTACCTTATTTTTGCATTGAGTATTTAGTACAAGGTAGGGTTAACATCATAACCTGTCATGAAAGTATTGATACAGATGTGAAACTGTGGCAGGACAGTCCTACCTTGGTACACATGCTATGCAAGCTGTCATGCAAATGATTGTGCAAATTCAACTGCTGGCACCAGCATGCTGTCTTGGTGTTAAATTGTGCTAAAATCCTCCTGGTTCACCAGACTTTGAATACACATCCTGCTTTTTGAAGCAGGACTGACGGATAAGCTTGTCTGTAGGCTTGTAAATCTGTGACTACCAGTCCATCACTTTATAACTATAAAAGCCCACTCCAACTTCCATATGGCAGATCCTTCCACATAGTTCCTTCAAATGTAGAGCTTCTCCCATGAAGCAGGGATGCCTCCTCAGGGTTCCTCCCCAGGATCTGAGAGAAAGAGAGAGATCTGCCTGCTATCTCGTATGGTGGGCTATATCAGTTTCTACTTAATGATTATTTCCTTTCCTAGCTTCGATACAATTGCTTTAATTTAATTGCTTTGTTACAGTTACTTTGTTTATATATATATATATATATATATATATATATGTAAATTTTTCTATAATACCCTACTAGCAGAGTTTTAGCTTTTACACTGTGTAGTAACTAAACCTGGTTAAGATCTTTCATCTGTTCACCTGTTTGTTAATTTTCCATAATAATTCTTTTTATAAATATATCTGTTTTGCCATCACTAAAACCTCCAGGACAAAGTGATTTAATCATATCTCTATAATTCCTTAAATCTAGAACATTGACACAGTCTGGGGCTAAAACTGGATTCAGCCACACCTTAACCCTTCCCTGAGGAGTTTAGAAAGCAAGGTAGTTCTTTCGGCACCTTGTGACTCAATGGCAAGGTTTTTAATAACTTTGTCTAAACCTTCCACTCTCCCATGACAGAAACTGACATCTCTTCACCACACATTTATTCACAAGCTCTTTACAAGTAAAAACACAAATTAAAACTTCTGTGGGCTAATCAAAATAACAGTTAAAGCAGTCATGAAAGAGGATAGATTAATATGAACAAGCGCCTTGAATCTCTTGCTCTTAGCCTAAGAAATACAATGCCATCTGGGTTTGTGTGCCTGTGTTGATGTTTAACCAACAGACTGCACAAAATCAGGTTTAAAAAATCAAAGATGTCTATGCACATAAGATTTTATCTACGACAGTCTGGGGCATTTAAGAAACAAACAACATATAATAGAAGCATCGACTTTTAATTAATTAATTAAGTAAGTAAGTAAGTCATTAATTCCATCTGAAAGTCTGATATATGCTAAAAGCTTTAGCCACGACAAATTCTAAAATTACCATACGCTGAAACCAAGCTTGTTACTGGTATCTTTTCCTTCAGAGCTCCTCTTCTTCTTATATTACCCTCTGTATCTCAATTCTCATAACAAGTATTTTTATCAAACCATAATTGCTTACTGCCAACAAGCCTCTATTTCAATTTGCTCTTTAAAATGTGTGTTTAAATCTGCTATAAAATTATTTTCCAATCATAGCCAAAATTTAGCAAGGAGGAAAAATACTCTTCAAAATTATCTCATTGGTGCTCTGTATTCATCTGAACACAACTAGGTACAGCAGACAACAACAAAAAATTATTACAGAACTGTTTGTTCTTTCTTTCAGGTCAAGGGATCAGCTTGAGGTAGAGTAGAGTGAAGGTTTGACAGAGGCCTTGGTCTCATCAAATCATCTATCCTTGACTATAAATTAGAAAATAAAGTAAAAAGTACTATCAGATTACACCAGGAACATCTGCTCTCTAATGCTGCATAACTGGGATCTCATCAAAATAAGTAGCCAAACTATAAACTTGTTAACAGGGGGACAGCTGACTACACACTCTCTCAAGTAGACAGAATTATTATTTTTTCAGGTCTACTGGACAGAACAGTATAATACTGGAAAAATCTGTATCCACATGCTTCACTCCAGGACTGAGGTAAAAAGGTGCAATTGAAACATCGCCTCAACCCAGCAGAAAAGACTTTTAATTTTCAGTTCCTCTGGTGGGATACAGACGGTTCTATATCTATTCAAAACACTTCACATGTAAGGAAAATAAAATCAAGTCAGAAAGAAAAATGCTTCCACCATGTCTACAGTATACAGGGGAAAGGAGTAGAAAAAGAAAGCCATGTTTTTAAGAAAATGCACTTTTATTGCGTCATACTATACATCAGTAAAGGATTGTAGCACCTGATCTCAACTGCTAGCCTTGTTTCATAAGCCAAGCTTAGAAATAGCACGAGATGAAGATGGAAAACTTTAATTACTCTTTATAAAAGCACAGAAAGACTTTGATAGAGTAGCTAATCTTCTTCCTAGTGAAGTTAAAAGGTAAATTAACATGGTGAATTAGCGCAGGCTTGGCAAATAGCAAATAATTGAGAACACCATTTAGGTCTCTCTAAAATAAGCAGATAAATGTTCCCACTTAGGTCAAAGCTGAACACATGCTTACTGCCTTTGCTGGATTGGCTGATGCTCATAATGCCCAAATCTAAAAAAAAAAAAAACAAACAAACAAAAAAAAAACACACCAAAAAAACCCCGAAAACAAAATACAAAAAACCCAAACACCCGTACAACAAAAAAACTCAAACAAAACCAAAAATAAAAGCACCCTGACTATGAAAAATAAATAATTAAGTAGAATCAATATCAGCAGGGCAGGCATCTTATTTTGCTCTGCTTATGTGGGTGATAACCTTATCTTTTGCTCTGAATCTGTATTTCCTTATGCAAACTGCAAGTGTTTGGAAATAGGCACTTGGTTTGTAGAATAGTACATAAAATCATCCCATTTGTAACAGAGCTACAGGTCCTACATTCATATTAACATATTTTTCCATTTGAAGAGTTTTAATCTGAATTTACCATTTCAAGGCTGGCATAATTAGTATGTTCTCATACACATGATCTGCACCTTAGATAATCCACTGTTCTTTCAAAGTGCCTGACAGACTTCACAGAATAAAGACTATGAAATCTGGCTGCAAAAAAAGAAACTCTATCTGTGAGCAGCATACTTCTTCAGATTATGAAGTCATAGTAATGTCATAGTTTAACCTTCACCTTTGCTTTAAATCTAGGAAGAAGATTATGCATTCAACATTTCTCATAATTTTTTATTTAGTTTAACCAACATACATTCAAGATATGGGAAAAGATGTAATCAACCAGAAGAAAATGTTTGATAATTCCAGTATGCAGCAGAAATTATTGTCAAATTAATCAGGAAAGAGGAAAGAAACAAAGGGATGAAGAAAGGCAGGAACGTTTCCTGCTTCTGCACTGTATCATCTGATTTCAAGTATTTAGTCACAGGAAGTGAGGAAAAGAATTTCCTTTGCAAGTTATGGACTAGGGTAGTCTAGCTTGGAGTGGCATGGAAGGGAAGAAGGTAGAAAAGCACAAGAAAGGAATATGATAACATGTGAAGACAAGTTTCACTTTAAAGTGAAATAGTATAGAACTTAATAACTCTTTTTAACTATTCTACCTTTCATTTTATGCCAAAAGCTCATCTTTTGGCAAAGTTGATTCTGATCAACCTGACCTACTAGAAGGGATTTCTCACTGGTGGGAATCATCAGTGTCAAAGTGGGACACATCAACAGGTGCCCAGCTGCCTTGCACTTTGTTTTCATCCTATCCAAAGCATAAGACATGCTAGAAGAGAGGCTAGTTAGGCCATTTAGAGAGTTGGTATTACAGGAATACCAAGAAGAAGAAACGTCTTCTGTAATCACTGACACTTATATAGGGAAGCATATGCCACTTTGACACTCTGTGATCTTATTGAGGTATTTTTAAAATAAATTATCAGATAATCTGCATGAAATTAAAGGCAGTGAATTTAGTTGGATAGAGCCCCTAGTTTCAATAACCTTTATCTATGACTTGTACTGTCATGAGCTACAATGGAAGAGTTTAAGGGAGCTATTGGAGGAGCTTGGGGAGGCGTGGTCTTTTTCTCATGATATCTCACAAATTGTACATTTTAAAACAGTAAAAAACCATTAAGTATTGTCATAGCACTTTATGATAGCCTAAGGTCTTTTCAGAATGGGGTGCAAGAAATCAGACTCTTTTCTCATAGCACTAACTTTAGATGTGGCACTCTGTATGATAATGCCCAACAGTGGAGTGAAAGAGGATGAGGAAGCAAAGTACCAGCAAGAAGAGAATGGGGTAAATTAGAATGATTTTGAGTTTATTCTAACCCATCCTGTCATAATCAAAGCTTTCTCTTATTGCACATGCAGTCTGACTTTCTTTTGCCACCGTAAGCAACGTGGCTGGTATTTATGTTCAGAGACTCACTGCTGTCTGTCTAAGCATTCTCCAGACACCTGTAGTCTATGCAACAGCAGTACATGCTTGGATCAGAGTGGGTGAATGATCTACCTGCAAGGGCTTCAGTCAGCAAAACACACTATACTCCTTTAAATTGTTTCTACATTCAGCAGAACATTAAAGCATCTGCCTACTTCTACCAAGTAGTCCAAGCACAGTATATATTATTAAAGTTAAGTATTTGGTTGAGTGTGTCACTGAATTTCAGTTTCAAAGAGCTGGTTCATTTCATCCTTGACCAGCAAGGATATATTAGGTCATGTTAATAGAACAATAGCAATTATCACAGATTTTTTTTTCTTAAATGCATAAACATTTACCATATCATATTCCAATAAATATCAAGATAAGCTGGAGGGTATGATTAGTTTAAGCAGCACAAAAGTTGTGCAAAGAAATGAACTAAAGAAACCATGGTGGTCCATCAGCCTAAGAAAGCTTAATGACAACTTTGCAAAACTCATAAAGGAACTTTTTTTGCCAGGTGAATTTTGTGTGACACCTAAACTGATGTAGTTGAATTGACTGATCATGCATTTTGAACAAAGCCAATAATAATTATTATCTTTTTACTAATGTGCTTTTCCTTTAATTATTCTTTTATTTTCAAGCCTCATGTCACACATATTTCTTAAACTATTCTCTATCTATCTGCATAAGACAGCTACCAGGTTAGCCATTACCTCTGGAAGCACCAGATCCTTCTGGGATATTATTCCAACTGTGAAATTAGCAAAATTTTCACATATGTCAGCCAGGATGACAGGAAGGCTAGAGTGTAGATTTTATCCACTCCTTAAATGAAGCAAATAATGAGTGGGAAGATTGCAGATGAAAAGCAAAATCTTGAAAAGAATTGCCTAAAAAAAAAAAAAAAAAAAAAGGCAAAAAAAAGGGGCAAAAAAAAAGCACCTGGACATTGAATATGCTAACCCAGTAAAAACAGATGTTTTGAATAATTAAAATTAAAATCTACACCCATTTTAAGTTAAAATGCATCAATAAAACTGCACTGATTGGTTTTAAAATGTCACTTTTTCCTAACAGATTTCACAGAAGAACAGAAGGTTATGTCTAATTCCTTTATAAGCACAGACACTCAAATTCACAGTTTAATTACACTCAGACAAGGTCTTTGGATTTGGAACTTGGGTTCTCTTAGCAACTACCCAGGACTGCTGAGAAGATTAATCTTCTGGTTTTAAACTAGCAAAACATTAGTGCATGTCACAGTAAGGAAAAGGATGTAGAAGACTAAAATATGCTTCACCTGCATCCAGTGAGGAAGTCCTCCTTCTACACATACCTCAGAAATAAAGAATATAAGATATCCTAAGTTGGAAGGAACCCACAAGAATCATAAAGTCCAACTCCTGGCCCGACACAGGACAGCCCCAAGAATCACACCACGTGCCTGAGAGCATTGACACACATTAATCACAGAACTATAGAAGAACGAGAAAGGAGGAACAGTTAAAATCTATATACTCTGTATTATGTCCATCAGCTGTGCCATGTAGCTTCCACACTGTGTCTGACTTCTAGTTTCTTCACATAGGCATAGCACTGTGCACATGAGCAGTTAATTCAAGCCAAATGATTATGATACTGACCTTTCCTTAAACCTTTCCATATATTAGCATATATTAGAAGGAAGGAGAATGGGCATTGCATAAGGATACCATACCTGCTGTCATCTCACCAGTATAATAATGCATGAACTTCTACATTGACAAAGGGTGACATATAAAAAGTAAGCCACTATTTAACCTTATAAATATAAAATTATATTTTCTACTCCAGCAGATAATTTTGAAATTTTTATTACTGGCTTTAGTCCTAAAATTTTAATTGATGCTTCATCTACTACTTCAGGTTTATGATACCATGTGCAAAGTCTACTTCTACCCCAATTTCACTCCAATGTTTCTAATTTTAGACAAGGGAACAAAATAGGAAGTATATTTTTTCCTCATTACAAATAAAAAAAAGATGGCAATAGAGATACAACCTCTGCAAAATCTGGCAAGGAGTATGACATCAAGTTTCTGTTTCCCTAGCTAATAAATCACAATTGTTTTAAATCCTTGGCACACGATTAAAACAACAGCTGTGTTAAAGGGAAAAACTCCCACAATGTATTACTCACAACCATCTCAATATGATCCCCCCCAGAGACAAAAAGCATTTTCAGAGAGAGCTGTAGGCAAGTCATGGCCATCTTATTCCCATACACTTTGAATGAATCTCTTGTATTTTTAGCTTCCCAGCTAACTTCAGCTCAAACTGGAAGGGGTAGAATTCTACTACAGAAAACTCCCACAACTAATAGAAAGAGGCCAGGAAGTTAAAAATATTACAAATTACTCTTTTGCACTTAAAATACAATCATTTGTTAGAAACAAGAAAATTAATATAACTCTATTTTTATTCCAGGTTTGAATCTTCAATACCTGAATGTTTACTGGTATAATATGTTTTTCAAGGAGGTGTAATGTAGTTATCCTCAGAGTACACTTGCAAAGGAATTGCTAGTATTTTTATTTTACTGAGGGAAGGAGAGGAGTGAGACAGGATTCTCATTGCACAGAGCATGCAGTGGACAAGGGCATTTCTAAGCACAGTGAGTTTTTCTGCATTGAAATCTGTGAAACTGCAACTTCAATACAGTCAACTGCTAGTTTGTTAAATTATTATACTACTCTTTGACATCAGTATTTTGACAGAAAAGGAGATCATTTTCTGCCTTTGTACTGCTTTCTTATGTAAAATAAAACTAGTTATTCTCTTCTTTAATCTACTGATACGTATCTGTGATCCTTGATTTCCCTTGCTCATACCATAATATCATCCATGCTTTACAGAAGAGTCATCCCTTTTATAATGAGAAGGGTCAATGTGTCTTAGCCTCTTGTCCTGCATACCTCCAGCCACATTTTGGAGTGGAGAATAGCTGTGTTACTTGTAACAAAGCCAGTCCAACTATTTCAACAATTTGTCATTAAATAAAATCTTTGAGAGAAATACATAATCTTACTCAAGAGATTCAGACAATAAGGTATTTACTGCATCTGTTACTAAATTATACCAGCAGTTAAGTGTCATTCTAGTTCTTTTACAGTAACTCCAAACTGATACACATACTTAAATAAAGCTTGTTAATAGTCTCTTTTTGGAAATAAATTATGTCATCCAATTCCAGTACACTTATCATTTTATTTATCTGTCACAATTTTCTCTAGTTTGAATTCCACTTTTCAAAAGTGACTGCAATGGAACAACTCAACCTACAGAAAGTCTGAAAGTCTATGGGAGTGAAACTTATGGAGCCATTTTTAGTTAATAAACCCACCTCAGTTAAATGAGGTTACAAAACATATTTCCTGTCACAGTCTCTAAAACCAAGTGGAACAGTTAAGCACTTTCCTGCTGGACAAAAAACAAACAAACAAACAAACAAAAATGTTCTATTGCAATCTTTAATTGTAAAGCTCTTTTTTTTTTCTTCCATGTGGATATTTTGAACTGCTGACAGGCTCAGCTCTAAGCTAGGAATAATGGGAGTTTCCAAATGGGATATTTTTTAAACACTTGCAACATGAAATACTGTTTGTTTTGTTCCTTGATATGGCACAACAGTCATATTGCAGAGGAAGTAAAACACCATTAAAGATGATAATACAGGATACATTAAGTACAGTTTCTAAAGGCTAGGAATTTTGCCTAGGAGGTGGGAAAAGCTCTGGACTTTGCAGAGGAAGAACTAGTGATCATTTATAAAATCAAATAACAACAAGTGAGAGTTCTCTACTCTCTGGTAATGTGTGTTGCCCAACTTCAGAAAGGTTTTCAGCATTGCCTGGGGTGGCATTTCATATGACAGCCAGGAAAATATAGTTTAGATGATTTCAGAAAACCAGTCTCAGGAAAAAATTATGAGAGTTCAGTGTTACAATGCAAGCAGATATTGAATGAGGCTCCATAGTGTCTGTCCCAAATCCAGTTCTGTACAGTGCTTTACTCACTGATGGGTAGTGATCTGGAGTATTAATTCTATTAAATGTTATTCATTTGTAGATGACATTTATATGTGTTAGAAGAACAGAGAAAAGACCAGACTACTCTGCTAGGCAGACTGAATTAAGTGGCAGGAGACTACAGAATAAGAATTACAAATTGTCTTGGCAAACTGGAGATAGCACATGGGAAAAAAGTAGCACAAAAGTAAGAACCAGTACAAATCTCTGCATTAAAATAGGAATAATCAGATGCACAAAGCAAGATGGAAACTAAGTGGTTTCTTCTCCAGAAAAGTACACTTGAGTTTATTCTGCATCACACATTGATTATTGATTACAAACAATGTGATGTTTTTTAAAGCAAACATTACACTGTGAGGGATGTAGACAAATGCCACCAGCCGGGCTTGTAAGGTAATCCTATTATTCTGCTCAGTACTTGTAAAACACCATATAGAAGGAAATTATGTTTCAAGAAAAAAAGAAAACATTACAAAGTGGAGAATCTCCAAAGCAGAGCAACTAGAAGACTAGAAGTTTAGAAAACAAAATCTATAAGAAATGTTGCATAAACTGTGTTTCTCTGGGTTAGGCAAAACAGATTTTTTTTCAAGTGTGATAGCAATCTTCCATGCTTTAGAGGCTGTTGCAGAAGGAAAGAGAACAATTTGTTTTCTGTGGTGTGATTTACAGGAAAATAAGTGATGAGCTTAATCTGAAGAAAGATTCACATTTCATAGTAGCCTTCAAAGATACGGAGAATAAAACATTGTATCAAGTACAGGTTTTAAGACACTGTTCAATAAACATATATAAGGAATTGACAGAAGTTGATCCTATCACAAGACAGAAAGATGGACTAGAGCTCAAGGTCCACTGCATCCCTATGATTTGTTTAGTCAATGAAAAACAAGAAAGTATCTTGGATACAAACATCTTAAGTCACTAGAAAAGTACCACATTCACAATTTCCTTAGCAGGAAAAAAGAGATACTGACTCTTACCTTTCAATAGCACCCAAATTTCTGAAACAAGATCATCATCAATTAGATTGCTGAAAGTAAAAATGTGCGTTAGGGGAAAATGATCAGAGCATGTGTTTTACTCAAGGGAAACTGGAGAAAAATTACTAAGACCACAAAAACAAATAAATAAAAAGAAGTTTCAGAAGAATCTGGCTGACCACAGGTGGCTAAACCCAGATGGACTTTCCAAATACACATTTTCTAGACTTCAAACTGCCAACAGTCACCTAGGTCTCCAAATATAACCATATGTTTTCCACCCTGAGACTAGATACCCAACTGCAGTCCTCAGTCTGTTGGCTGTGGTTACCTCTGCTAGTCTCACTTAGGCTGATGTTCTGTAGTTTGGCTGACTATTCATAGTACTAGTGTACAAGCAGTCTTATCAGAGAGTTTCTGCCTTCTTGGCTGAAGGATCTGAGCTGTTATAAAACAAATTACAAAAATACCATCAAAACAGAAAACAATAATGGAAAATTAAAAGGAAAATCTCAGAAACCTCCCAAATTCATATTGCAATTGCTGCACTGCACCATTACCTAAACACCCACTTATTAGGTATTTTTAACCAGTAAAATTCTCACCAACTAAGATGAAAATATGTATATATTACAATCCCTCTTAGCATTACATACTTTCAACAAAGTAAGACTCTATCACTATGAAGTTCAAACAATTGATAACACTTGAAGCTGACTGCCAAAACTCTCCTACTTGATGATCAGAAGGCCTAACTCTTAATTAAAATCCATATTCAAGCCACACAAGTAAAATACTTTCCAGCTTCAAGAATGCTTGCACCTTGGAGATCATTATGTCCCTGTGATCAAGACATTAAAGACAGGTCTCTGGAATCCCTCAGCACAATTCATCTGTTCTCAGATGTCAATCTCTTCTTGCTGGACTGGTAATGTCTCCCATGATGGAGCAATTATTAACTGAATATTTATGAAATATCCCTAATTTTAGTCTGAGTATACAGCTGTAAGCAAAAGAAGAGATGTACCTGAAAAAAAAATCAGAAGGACATATCAAGGAGAAATAGAACTGGGGATTTCTAAAATACTTCAGCAATTCTGAGATCAAGATACCCTCCAATGTAAGGAGTTACCCCTTGTTTGTTCTGAATCCCTTGTGCTCCCACTGGGGGTTCACAGCCTTCCATATGTCGGCATTTGCTGGATATTCGCCAGAGATGGTATGAGTAATTCCTTCCTAGCTTCCATTTTTTGGTGGCTATCCAAAAAACCAAGAAAATTATAAGGGGGAAAGAATGTGTGAGTCACAAGGGGATTTTTAATTTGTAAATGGCATTCGTAATACTGATCTTGAAATGCATCATCCAGTTCTGACATCTCAATTTTTGAGAGGCTGTTATGAGTGTGGGGCAGAATCAGGAGGAAACAAACATTTTAGTTCACTTGAGATATCAAAGTGATTTTACTGTAATGACTTGATTTATAAGAACTTTCCACAGGAGAAAGATAGTAGTTACCAAGTCTGGTTCATTGATGTCATGTAAAAGCCAAAGTAATACACACTAGAATGGTAATTTTTTGGCAGATGGGAGGAATAAGCCAACATTGCCAGAAGGCTCTTGAGGCAGTAGATCATGGCTGAGCATCTTCTAAAATATTCACTTCCATCAAGTTACTGGGCTTTGTAGATGGATAGCATATAAAGTTTATATTGAGAGAAGAACATACTAAAGGATCTAAAGGCTCTTCTTGGTATTATCCATCAATATTTTAGTAGAGAAGTGTAGTGTGCTGTGATATGACTTCATGTTATGCTTCTAGAATCAAATCACTTGACCAAGTACACTCCTGAAGGCTACATATGCTGGGTGAAGAATAAAGCACTCTTCTATCACCAAGCAACAAGGTGTTCTTGATGTCATATGATTTTTCTCTCCCTTGAAAGATAGTACATTATTGGTACCAGCCTGCATGAGATTTCTCCAAGCAAGGTCCCAAATCACTTTAGGGACATAAACTAGCAAAATAGACTGACATAGGCAGTTTCAGGAGGGAGTTGAGGCTTTCCACCAACCATTTGTTGTTTAAACAAAACTGAAAAGTTGCACATAGTGAAACAGTCGCTTGTTGAAGTTACCTTTTCAGCTTTAACTATTTGACAACAAAGGAAAACAATATAGCATTTAAAATTCACAAAATATTACCAGAAACCTTTCCGTTCCCCAGGGAAAAAAAATGAAGCTATGTAACTTCACCTCAGGTAAGTTCCAATGCAGATGTGAGTTTTCACAAAACTGAAGTATATACATATGCAAGTAAGTATGGATACCTCAGATATCACTGAGAACAGGCACACAGAGGAAACTGATTACCACACACAGCTTCCTCATGTCTGTCCTTACTTTTTCCCGTGGTTTTAACTAAAAACTATACAGAATGTTTGACTATAGTCTGTTAGGGACATCAAAGTTCATTATAGCAATTTTCCTATGAAACCTCTGATGAGAAGTAGTAAAATTACCAATCATCTCTTCATCTATGTAGGTATCGAAAAACACAGGTCAGCAAAGAGCAAGAGTTCTGCAGTTATCTTGAATTTGAAGAAAGACATGCTATAAACAACAACAAAAATCTTTGCTGAAGTATTCTGTGTTACTTTTGTTTATACAAACCATTTCTGTGAACCTCAATACTGTTCAATCATACAATTCCCAGGATTTTTTTTCTGATTATTTTTAGGAATACAGAGCATTTATACAATGCAGTATATATAATAAATGACAAATATATACACAACAATATTTAGTCCACGTATTCTTCTGTACTTACACCTACACATAAGTAGCATTCATTCCAGTCTATCTGATCACAACCTAATTAGAATTATTATCAACTTCAAGGTAAATTCATGTTTTTGTATCTATTCTCAATCGAAAAATTACTGTCATTTTCATAGATTGGACACATATCCAATGACAACATGCAATTGCTGAAATAGAGATCTCTTCCAAATCCAGTAGAAAATTAAAAAAAAAAAATACCTTAGGTCATCCAGACTGGGTACCCATGACTTTAAAAGTTTTTACACACCATCTGTGACTAGGTAATCACAATTTTCTCATAAGTACTTATATTCTTGAATCTTTTCTTTTATGTTAATGGATGGCATTTTTTACAATCACTGTTAATCACAAAAGAGGTGGATCAACAGGAAAAAGTACAGAGGAGTTCAATAAACAAGATCAGAAATCTAGAAAGCATGCTCTACTGAAAGAACTTAGTTTGTTTTGTCTAAAAAAAAAGAGAAGACTGAGGAAAGATATGATAACAGTCTCAACTATGTAAAAGGTTGTTGCAATAAGCCTTCTTCATGCCCACAAGGGATAGGGCAAGAAACACGGAACTTAAATTAGAGAAAACATAACTTTGAGATCAAGAAAGGCATTTTATGGGACACTGGAATCTTAAGCTTCAATTAAAAGCTTACCTATTTAAAAACTAGGTTAAGTATATAAACATAGCAAGAAGTAAATTTATTAACTAAGCTTTACTGTAGCACAAAGAGGTAACAATTCCATTGTGGTGGACCACAACATTTGTCCACATGGAGAGCTGGGCAAAACCACCAAGTGCTGACAGGAACTATGGAGCTCAGTGAAACAGTCAGATTCATTTCTTCTTCCAAAATGACCAAAAGCTGAAATCTGTGCTGTACAACTACTGGAAAACTCTTATTTTTGCTTAAGACTATTTCAATTTCCACTTTGTTGTGACTTCGTTCAGTACAAGCACAAGGACAGAATTTCAAAACTCTAAGAATAGTTCTGATTTCGTTGAGGGAACTAAATATTAAAAATAACAAAAAACACATTAAGAGAGCTGTTCGTCTGACATCATAACTTAAAGTCACTCTGATGTTAAGAGAAAAGCATTTCACCTTTTCTCCCTCCACTGTTGTTAATTATTGACCTCTGGGCTTAACTACTTGCTTTTTTAAAAATCATTTCACTTATCTAGAAAAGCAGCAATAGGAGTAACTATTACCTAATCACTGACATTAAAATAATTCCGTCAATGTCACCCTGAAGCCAGTCTTTCACTTTTTTTCTTTAGGGCAGGAAAAATTCTGAGCTGAGTGCTGGAGGTCTTATTTAACTCACCTCATTGCTAGTCGTGGAACAAAAAAGGCAATAATCACACTTAGCAAGATGAGGTAAAAACTGTTCCTCACTATGTTTACTTCAGAAAAGGAGCAACAGGAATTTTTGTTCCCATATATCACCTAGAGATTTTAAAAACTATGGAAACCTAACTAGAGCACAGCAGTTTACTAGTTTTCTGTTTGAAAGAAAGAAATCTCTTATTTTCCTCTCCAAAATAAAACTTAGATACTGAACAGCACCTGCATTTTCAGTAGAATTGTAATTACTTCTCACTCAGTTTAAGAGATGTTGAACAAAATAAATAAACATCCACTCCACAGAGTGATAGCCATTTAAATAAAGAACTATCTCTGTCACAGTAATTAACATTGCTTTTGTTAGATGCCCTTTACTCCACTTACCTTTTTAGCTGTGACAAGACCACACATTAAAACAATCTCTGTATAGTTCAAAGCCCTGCTTTGCTGACAGGCAAAAATGCTCTTTCAGCAGTCCTCTTCAATCTTGGTTCTCAAAAGACATCTAACATCTTCAAGGAGTTGAAATTTGAACTGAACCATCTGGCTAATGGAGCATTGAATTAAGATTAATAAATCAATCAGCAGGAATTAATCATCTGTCAGGGAATTTTCAAAAAAAGTCCTTTGGATAAGAACATAATCACAAAGGAGAGATATGCATAGCATGAAAGAGTGGTCCTCTTGATCCAATACAGATTTTTAAATTAGATTTTTCACTGCATACATGATCAGATATACCTAAAGAAAGGACAACACAGAGAAGCTTTTCTTTCCTTCATTGACATTGGACTGAATGACAAGATATTTTTTACCTGCTAGAAGCATTCACCATATACAGAGCTAAAAATATATGGGAGAGCACAACAACTGTTAACGAAAACCCAGTAAATGTCATTACTGTGGGCTCAGGCTGAAATCACAAGTAGCTTCACTTTCCTCAAGATCTAAGAGTAAAGATGACTCTCTTGAACAATATATTACCTTGAATACTCCTTTTGAAAAAAGCTTTGCATCCCTCACAAGACCAGACCCCATAATGGTAGCCTGAGGCGTAGTCATTGCAGACCGCACAGTACCGCGTTTCCTTGGTGGACTCCATGGACAGGCTCCCTTTCTCATTGGTACTGGACATCCTCTCCCGGATGCTGTGGCGCCTGTTATCAGAGCTTGGCCTGTTGATAGTAAAAAAAACAAAAACCAAGCACAGTTCTTTCAGAGTGGTTAAGCTTCATCCACTCCTTTGGAGTGTAAGTAGGAAGAACAGATCTCATTTGAAAACAACAGATGGACCAAAAAAAAAAATCTTTTTCACTCTCGCTCCTTTTCTAGTCAGAAAGGTGCAGAATCAGTAAGACACTGGAATTTCTCACAAATCAACCTGAAATTATTGGGCATTGTGCCTTGAAAAATTAAAAAGCTAATTGATAAGTTAATCAATTTTTCTCAAGACATTACAAAACAATACCAAAAAACCAGCAATATTTTGTGTACCTGCTCCTGTCCAAGGATTTCAGCATGACTGCAATAGCAGCAGCTAGTCTGACTATGAGTCAAAAATCACTTCATGATTGCACTCGATTTAGCTAAATTATTACATTTTTATATTATATATGCTTAAATTTTTAATCAAGCTATTTTCAAGTTTTATTTCCCAACTAGAGATGCAAACATTCCTTAAATTGTCAAAGTCTAAGGCTGTATAAAACAGTCCCTATTCTCGTTACAATACCACTGTCATAAAAATTAAGAAGAGGTTTTAGCACAAGAAAAGTCAGAAGGTATTATTATTAATTGTTGCTGAATAATTTTTGTTCCAACGATGTATGTTGCTACACATGTGCCACACATACTAGACTTCCTAGATGTGCACACAGCCCACATGTGCAGTATGCGGCTGAATGGAAACCAAACAAATCTATAGCGTAAATAACAATGAATTCACATCTAGCGAATCTGGTAAGAGGTTATTATGGGTAGCTGCTGCAGGCGTGGTACACAGTATTCAAAAAGGTAAGAGGAGGTGAAATTAGCAAGGGAACCAGCAGTGAACTCTGGGATTGCCCCTGGAAGGCAAACAATTCTTGCAAAACATGCTTTCCAATGAGAGTTTGCCCCACAAATTGTTGAGACAAATACCATTGAGAATGACAGCACCAGACAAGCTAAGGCATGAAGAATCCTACTGTTTACAGTAATCCACTTACCATGCATGTTTTAATTGCTGATTAGTAAATAGGTGGCTCTTATCTCCTCAAAGTCCCAGCCTTTTCCCAAACACATCCTGGGTTTGAGCCTAGGAGACTCTTTCATATTTACTCCTACATACCTAATTTTGCCTTACTCCCTTCTTTAGCAAAGCAAAACTTCCTGTGTTTTGATGAACCAAGACATCTGGCACCAACCACATCTTCCTGCTTCAAACCTGCATTCCCCAGCAGCTTTCTGATTTCTCTGGGTATGTCCAACTATCTTCTCTCATGTAAGAGAGCCTAAGTTCCCTGACATCTGCTGCAGTACACCTCAACACCCAAAACCTTTCAACCAGACAAAGGTACCTTGAAACTCTCCCATGTTCTCTCAGCCATCCCCTTGAGATTTTAGATATAATTTCTGTCCCCAAATACGATATTAATTCAAAGATGTTCAATGAAAATATGTCAGTTATTAGAGAAAAATGAGGCTTTACCATGTCAGATAACAGAAACTTTTACTGGCATCTTTCAGGAAAACTACATTTTTAAACCAAATGTTCTATGCCAAGAATTATACATCAGCTAATATTGAACTTTTTTTTTTTTTTTTTTATCTGGGACTTGTGCAGAAGTGAAGAAACTGTAAATGGTGAAGTCCTGACATGGCACAACTCTGGCTTTTATTGAGATAAGAAAACTGGAGAAAGTCACAATTATGACAACATGCTTCTATGAAATTAGGCGGGGGAGGGGGGTTAGGATTAGGTTTAGGTTTAGGCTTAGGCTTAGATTTAGGCTTAGGTTTAGGCTTAGGCTTAGTATTGGGGGGGGCAGGTGTGGAAATCCTTGCACATTTTAGATGCTAAAATGTTAGAAAACTAGAAATGTAAAATGTAAAAAAGTTAAAACAATATCATTAATCAATTGTTATGGACACAACACATACGTTGTCCATTAACTACCTTTTCCAGCCCACCAAACGTAGGAAGTTTCTTTATTCTTCTCAAGGTCCTGAATCTTCCTTTTGAATTTACTTTATCCCAGTGCCCTGTTTAATTGACTTTTTTTTTCCTACTGAGCACTGATTAAAGCTGTTTTTTCTTGTCTTCTCCACCCCTTTCTTCCCTGCCTATAGCTAGATCACCTCTCTCAGTATAACTTTAGATAAACCATGACGTGGCTTTTTAAAAATACATATTCTTAGGCATATATAACTACTAGAATGATGCAAATATTTGAAGTAAACCAACAAGCAATAAATAGGTATACATGATGACTTGATACATATGCCTAATTTTTTTTTCCAAAAATGCTGGAAATATGCATGTTATACAAGGTTCCCAGAATTAACTTCATATCAATAAGAAGCAGAAATAAATTACAATTTTATGAAGTCGAAATGTTATCTATTTTATAAAAAAGTACTTTAAAAACATTATCCAAAAAAATTCAAATTTCAAAACAATTACTTTTTTTGCAGGTTTATAGCAGTTTACCAGCATCGCATATGCACATACCGTTGCTAAAGTAATCCTAGTTTCCTAGTTGTATACAGAAGAAAACACTTCAATAAGTAAAACCAAAACAAAGAAATACTAAAAATTACCAATCATCACTGATTTATCAATTCAGATAAATTAAAATATCATCTTTTCAGAATATTTGCTCAGATAAAGACCGGGTTCACAAATACATTTTTACTAAAAATTATATTTAAGAATAAAATACGACTGAAAAATGGCTTGAAACAACAAAAAAAGCTTTTTTCCAAAGTAGAACAGATAATAAATTTCACTAAATATGTACACATCAAAGAAAATAAGCTGCATAAACACTAAAAAAGAAGATGCATTGAAGGCAGATATTTTGCCATGCTGTGGGAAGTCTGTTCCACAGGGTCTGCCTGTCCTCAGTCACACGAAGCCACTTTTTCAGAGGGAGGCTGCAGTCAGAAGCATAGAGACAGCACACTCCCTGTTAGCCCACACGGGGCTGCAGTGCCAGGGCTCACAGGCACACAGGACAGCAATTCTGTGGCTCACACCTGCCTGTAATCCCCTCCTGCTTCAAGGCAAGGTTTTGCAAACTGGCCCTGCAGAGTCATCACATTCGGGCTTGGTGAACCACAGTGAGCAGCACACTAAAACACCCCTAACCTCATCTTCCCCAGAAATAACATCTTACCACCCCTTTCCATTTATACAGTGGGAATAAAAGCTGGTAATAAATAAAATCTAGTAATTATTAGAGTAGGTAGGGCAGAAACCTTTTTGTGAAGAGCATCCCAATAACACAAAGATTGCTAAATCAAAACAACATACCAGATTTCATCCAGAAATCAGCTGCTAGTTAGTGTACATCACAGACCACTCATGTTTGTGTTCTGACTGCTCTTCATCCACTTTTCATTTAGGTTTCAAGGGTTAGTCTTCTGCAGACCCTAGGACAACAACCTAGCCCAGCTTTAATAATGTTGGCATGACCATCATTCACAAAATACAATAGCAGAACCTTTTCTACATTTTCCTTTGTAATCTATGCAAAAAAACAATACTCACCAAAAACATCAAAAAAAGACCAAAAGTTCTTGTCAACTTGCTTACTAAAGAAAACCCCAGATAAAGCCCTCTCTCCAAGGTCTGCACCAAACCAGAACAGATTAGAAAGTAAAAAAGCCTCAGAATTTGCTGCTTATTTTCAAATGTAATAACACAGAAGACATAAAATAAAAAGTGTTTGAAACATACAGAGCAGCACAAACTTGTCTTCCACATTCACTTTCATGTTTTTCCACACTAAGCCTACTCTTCAATAAATGTGTTAGCAAACAAGACACCTCTACTTTAAACATTCATTCATAACTTGCAACTCTGATTGAGACAAAAGTTCATTAACCCTGTATTGACCGCAAAGTAAAAAGAAAGTGTATGCAAAAGAATTATAGTTTCATAATGTAAACTAAAGTTACTTACATCACTTTACTTTATTTTATTAGGTAAGTAAAATAAAATAACCTATGCAAAATATCTCAGTAATGACCAAGGAATGACAGTGTTGAGGACAGGTGCTGTCAACATGAAAACAAAAGCTTATCTTCTTATATCATCAAAACTTTTTTTTTTAGATGAAATTAAACATTTCCTTTGCCATTAGTTTTATCATCTTTTTTCATTAACTCTGGTTAGTTTTAAAATGAGTACTTGAAATGCTGCATTTGGATATGCTAAAATTAAACCATGCCATGTGTGCAGAAAAATATCCTCTAAAGCTTTCTGCTAAAGTCGGTATACATTTGCACACTTTTATAGCATTCTTAAAGCTTCAATTTTGAAAAATTTAGTTTTATTCTCAGATGTGTCACTAATATTTACAGGCTGGATTAGTCTAGGGCAGTGTGTCTATGCATGGTCACTGTGTGGTCCATGACATCTCCAGCCATATTTCCTGGAGATTTTATTGCTGGGAGGCTAAGGAAGCCCAAATTCCTCATTTATGTATCTAATATCTGAATTTGGATGTTTTCAACACTTCCCTCTTTCATGCTTCCATTCCTCAGGACTGGTTTTCCATGGTTATATATGTGATTTAATAATTGTGCAGCTGACCCCCTTGCCAACATAGAAGTTTGCCCAGCTGTCTGAAAACGTGGAAGCTAATCTGGGGTATGGCAGGGGAGTGAGGGATGGGTTTTAAAGAGTATAGAATTCAATCTGTTTGTCATTTCAACTGGTCTAAAATTCAAATTCATATAAAAAATCTTCGGAATAAATACTGAGAAATTAGTTCACTTTCGTTCTCTTTCTGAGTGATGTTGGAATCCAAATTACAACTCACAGTTCTACTTTGCCTTTGAGGTTTTTTCATTTACTGTTCAATCTCTGGTGCCTTACTATCAGCAGGCTGTCTGAATTCAGAATTAATTTCCTTCCAGTATTTCCTTGCCACTGTAGCAATTTAGCAGTTGACAGGTGCTAATGAAAGTATTTTTCCAATACTCTTCTGCATTGACAGAATAAAAAATGAGACTTAGAGAGACTAAGGTCAAAAAGATATACTGAGTTATGGGCAACCTGAGTTTTTAAGTAGTCACCATTAACTAGTATTTTGAGTGTTCAGTGCGCTACTTTCCTTGTCTGCAATTGCAAGGGTAAATGCTCAACACTTACATGAATCAGACTGTAGAACTACCATTCTGCATAAAGAAAAATACAATACAACACAAGAACACCTGTGAAGAGTTTGATTTAAATGACTTCTGAACTTTACAGAAGCATTTGTGGCAGACTTAGACAGAGAATTTAGTGCTTCAGGCTAGCAAACAGCTGTCCACACATAATAATCCTTGAAATTTTTGCCTCTTTCATTTCTTTAGTTACCAGTCTTTATGAGAAATGAGTAGAGAATTGACAGTGACATTTCACTATATAAGCATGACACATTCCAGACTTGATCTTTTTCATATATTGGAGAAGCAACCCACTTATTATTACCTTATAAACATGGAAATAATTATTATAATAATAATCACAAAGGCACAAAGGGACCAAATAAGATTTGCACAGGTGACCTTAGCTTGGGCTTATTAAAAAAGTTTGCAACTAATGTTTTTTCTGCATGTAGCTTCTCACCTTCTAAAGAGGACATCTACAAAAGCAAAACTTTCAGCCTGCTGCCTCATAGTCAAAAACACTCTCTCACTTGCCTTTACACAGGACGTGATAGCAGGTGACTCTCACTCCCCAGCAGCAGATGAAGGATGTCAGTGATACCTGTTAATTCTTGTAAATAGCGACACTCTGTCTTTCATTCTATTCCAGTTTGGAAGAAGTAAAAGCTAGTAAATGTGCAGAGGCTGCTGCCACTGTCAGTGGCACATCTGCTCTGTCCTCTGGTTCTTTGTCAACTTCTCTCATTTGGCCCATCCAGCTCCTCTTGTCCCATTCTTACACTTATCTTCATTTTTGGGCTTTTCCTCCCAGTCTCAATCTCCCTGTCCAGAAAGGACAAACTCCCCTCCTCTGGTGCCTGGCCTGACTCTGCTTGGCTACTTCTCTCATTTCTAGAGAGCCTGCAGGCATTTCATTCCAAGCTCTCCTCCCTCTATCACTACTCATTTTCCTCCTGTACTGGGCAGGAAGGTTACACCCTTCTTACTCTCTCCACAACTCAGTCTGCCATGATTACTTCTTGACTTGTTAATGACAAAAGGACATAACCATGTACTATTTACCAGGGGTGAATTTAAAATATATCAATCCTGTGATGAACAGCTCATTATAAGTTCTATGTACTGTTAACAAGAAAAACTATGATGTTTCAAGTCAGTATGAAGAGAATTAGAATATATAAAAATAAGCCCAAATAAACACAGCAAATATTTCTTTATAATACTTCTAAAGATATGAAATTTTATTTATGTATAAGGCCCTGCCTTACACAATTTTTAATTCTCTTTTCTCCCTTAGTAAATTTGAGAAATATTTAATATCTCAGATTTTATTGTGGTAAGCAGGACTAGAAAAATGTTCTCTTACATACTTACATTTCAAGCGACTCATTTACAGATCTCTGCTGCCTATAACTGGCAGATAACTTTTAAGTTATTTAAGAATAAATGATACTGAGTGACCTTTGGAATAAAATCTCTGCAAATTATTGTTCTGATGTATCTTTTGAATACTCTAATCCTTAAGGAACAATACCAGTGAAATAAACATTTTGATTCAGCTCCCCAGGTTCCAAAATAATGACCAGCCAACTTGCTCAGGGTTTATCTGCCTATTTCTGCCTCCAGCCAGGCGCAGTTTTTCCTGGGCACTGTCTGTCCCTGACACCAACTCTCAATCCCAGTAACTCTGCTGCAAGTCATATAATCTGAGGAACCTCAATCTGCATGCCAAATTTGAAGAAAAAGCTGCTGACAGACAAAGTGCCTCTGGATTCTGCATAGATATGATTTTCTGGCAGCAATACTGAGTTGATGTGTGGCTGTGTGGCTCTGGGGAGAGATGCAACAGGGACCTGAGTGTGGCAATCAGCTGTGCCCACAACTGTGCCAAAGTGGAGGGCTCAGCAGGCAAACACTAGAAGGGTGGACGCAGGACATCTCACTTTAGTGTAAACAATCTGAAAAAATAAATTATGTTTCAAAAGCTGAAAGCATGAACAAACCAAAAGGCCAGCTTTAGCTAACAATCTTTGGTGCACGCTCTGTACAGTTTTTACACTTTTAGAAATATCTAGTCACCCTTGACTCCACTAAAGTTACACTAAGCCTTGAAGACTCAGCTGAAAAGTTGGAACACTGCATTTCTTATAGGAGTCTTAGAATTATAATATGCCTTTTGTGAAAAGGCTGAAGTTTAGCCTTTCATAATACATACAGAAGACTTTTTGTCAGGTTTCACTGTTTCTGTTAAATGTTCTTCAGAATTACCCAGTGACTGGGCTACTTTTTTTTCTTTTTTGATGTTCAGATAAATTAGCACAATCCAACCATATCGAAGGAAAAGGTTAAGTACACTCAATAAATTGGGAAAAGGGTATTTCAGGAAGTGCTATCAGATTCTTGCACTTACCTTCAGACTATTTCAAAGGTAAGTGCCAGCAAAAACAAAGGAATCAGTCATAAATCTTTCTTTTCCATTCTTTTATGTGACTTTTATGTGCTGATGTGTTCCTTTTATTCCTGGGCAAGCCCTCTTTCCAAATATTTCAGATGCACACATTAACCAATTAGCCAAAGCTTCATTACATTCCTTGGAAAATCTTTCAATTACTAACGTTAAACAAGACATTTTTAAAGAAAAATATTTGAAATATTTAAATTTTCTCCTTTACACCAACCTCAAAAATTGTTAAATAGAAATGTAGACTGTATAAGACAACATTGCAAATTAGATATCATTGTTTAAAAAGTCCCAACCTAAATCAATCTAATATTTCAAATGACTTCTTTTAGAATGAAATCTTAAAATGAAAATGTAACTTTAAGGAGTATGATGCATTCAAAAATGAACTTTTGAAACAAAACACTGGCACAGCCACAACAAAGAAATCAGAGGACTTTAGGCCACAGGAAAATAAACCCTGGCAAAATAAAAGACTAGTTAAAGCAGTGCTTTAAAGTTCATCAAAGTGCATGCAGACCTTTTGAACCTGCACGAGAAGAGACAAAAATGTTTTCCCAAACACAAACACCCAGGCCATCTACAAGTAACTCTGTGACAGCTGCCAGTAAGAGTACAGAAAAAAAAAGTCTAGGCAGGGGTGCTAAGGCCAAAGACACAATATGGGCAGCAGAGAAGGAGTAAGGCACTTGGGAAAATCTGACACCTGCATGTAAAAATGCTTGTGTACTTGGCCCAGAAAATATGATTTATCTGCAGCTCCTTGTTCTTGTCTCCAAAGAGAAATCCCTAGAAACAGAGCCTCTGCAGTACCTTAGACTAAAAAGTGCACAGTTTAGGTGTACTTTTGTTCTGGTTACAGAAAAAAAGAGTTCTTAAACATACAGACCCCTTTATGCATTAGCAAATTTCATCAAACCAATAATTATGTAAATTTATGGCAAAATTACAGAGAAAATTATTCTGGAGGTTATTGAAAAACACCTGAAGGACAATACAGTCATTGGTCAGTGAGGCTTCATAAGGGGAAAGTCCTGTTTGTCAAACTTAATTTCCTTTTATGACAAGCTAACTCACCTAGCTGACCAAAGGAACATAGTTGATGTGATTTTTTTGGATTTCAATAAAGCTTTTGATACTACCTCTTACAGGATCCTTCTAGACAAAATGTCCAGCACACAGCTGGATGAACACATCATGAGGTGGGTGAGCAACTGGCTCACGGGTTGAGTACAGAGGGTGATTGTGGACGTGGTAACATCAGACTGGTGACCTGTCACTAGTGGGATTCTGCAGGACTCCTGCAGGGAGACCTAAACAAATTTGAAGGCTGGGCAATCACCAACCACACAAAGTTTAACAAGGGCAAGTGCCATATTCCACACCTGAGATGGGGCAACCCCAGATGTACGTAACGACTGGGGAATGAGATGCTGGACAGCAGTGCCACAGAAAAGAGACCTGGAGGTCCTGGGATGAGTCAGCAGTGCCCCAGCAGCTAGGAGGGCCAACTGTGTCCTGAGGGGCTGTCCTAATTACAGAGGCCAGGACTAGTTTATCACTGTATGGGTATAACCAAAACTGTGTATTCTACACCCTCTACTCATTTCTGATGAACTGTTAACAATGGATCATTTGCAGCAGTTGCCCAAGGCACACCTGACACCTCAGGCTACAAGCTGAGTGTCAAAGAACCCTGGGAAACAGAGAAGTATTTCTGTCTTCACACCAAGGACTCAGCCATGATAACTTCCCTCCAGGGAGGCATTAGCACCTTCACACCCAGCCTGAGGGGTCATTTCTGCTAATGGACCATCAAGTATTCCAAAAACATCCCATAACTCACAGAGTTAAATCACCCACTGTGAAACTCCTCACCCTGGGGGAGGTACTGGGCATTCCCACCTGAACCTGACCATATATAATCTTGGGGTTTGGGACTTCTGTTACCTCTCATTGGATCCAGGGGAGAACCAGAACCTCAACAGGACTGCAACTGCCACTCTCGACAAGACTTCAGTCATTACTTTGACAGAACTGTGACCGTCATCCTAACCAACATGTTTTTCCCTTCCTTTTACTTTGCACTCAGGGAAACCACATGGCACTCAGCACAGGGGGCAATGAGCACCATTCTGTTCATGCCCCAGGGTGCTGGATTATACATATGGTATACCAACTTTTCTCTGTATCTTTATATTTATTGGATTTTTTTTTAATTGTAACTCTGACTTGTAACCTCTCTTGAGTTGGGTTCATTCCTCCTACCAGTTTACCTTTAAACTTTGCAGAGACATCAGACAAAGCATCGCCAGCTGGTCGAGGGAGGGGATAGTCCTGCTCTCTTCTGCACTGAAGCAGCCTCACCTTGAATATTGTGTGCAGTTTGGGGCACCACAATTTAAGAAGGATATTAAGCTGTTAGAAAGTGTCCAAAGGAGGGCTGCAAAAGTGAAGGATTTAGAGGGGAAGCCACATAAGGAGTGGCTGAGATGACTTGCTTCGTTCATCCTGGAGAAGAGACTGAGGAGAGACCTCATCACAGACTACAGCTTCCTCACAAGGGAAAGAGGAGAGGTAAACACTGATCTCTTGTCTGTGGTAAGTGACAGGACCTGAGAAAATGGCATGAATCTGTGACAGGGGAGATTTAGGTTAGATTTTAGGAAAAGGTTCTTGACTTAGAGGGTGGCTGGACATAGGAACAGGATCCTCAGAGAAGTGGTCATGGCAGCAAGCCTGTCAGAGTTTGAGAAGCATTTGGAAGAGTTTGGGAAGCATTTGGACAATGATTTCAAGCACATGGTGTGATTCTTGGAGTTGTCCTGTACAGGGCCAGGAGCTGGACTTCAGTGATCCTTGTGGGTTCCTTCTAATCCAGGATATTCTATTATTCTATGATTCTAGTATTATGTGGAACCCACACAACCCCTTGAACACAAGCAGATTAATTTCTTTGTTGGCCATGGCTAGACAGCAGTATCAGCAGCAGAGGAAAGCCAGTCCAACACTGGCACACTGCATGTTGTGGTACAATGCTTGAATGGCAGCTGAAAAGACTGAGTCACCAGTCCTAGCTGATCCCCATGTACAAGGAATACGCATCCCTGAAATTCAAATGTTTAAAGTACAACAAGTGTAACAGATGGGAAAAAAGCCCATGGCCAAGAGTAACTGATCAAAGGGCAGGTGAAAAAAGCATGACAGAAGGCAAACAAATAGCCAGTCTGAAAACATGTCATACTGCACCAGTATGTGACCAGTCACTGCAATACAAAGACCGCATTTCATCTGCAGGAATGGACTGCTAAAGTGGTCACAGCATTTAAGTGCCATCATGCTAACAGAATACATGTGCTTTGGACCTGTTATCTACTTCTCTTTCTCTGATAATAAAAATTACTAACAAATTCTGCAAAGTTTCCGTCTTGAGCAGTCTGGACCCTGGCAAGGAAAATGGAGACTTTACAGTAGCATGCTCTAGTTTGTCCTTTTAGTCAAAACGGAGGCAAGATGGATACACAGAAAAAGATGCCTCACAAAATCTGAGTAGTTTGTGGGGAAACATTGTTTCAGCTTAGGTACTCGACTCATACTTGTCCTCTGGAAAGTGCTAAATCCAACTGCATGCCAATTTGTTCTGTGACTACTAATGAACAGGAAATCAGAAGATAAACACGTTAGAGTTTGAAACTCAGCAGTGGGGTGTGTCAGTACTACATAGGCTATTTAGGCTTTGTAAGGTCAGAGCCTGTTGACAAACAGTGACATGAAATATAACTTACCTATTACATTTATCATAAAGGATCTCCAGAAAGTGAACATTACATATGCTAGAAATATCACAGAATCATAGAATGACTGGGGAAGGGACCTTAAAGATCATCTAGCTCCAACTTCCCTGCCATGAATACAGATACCTACCACTAGCTCAAGTTGCTCAAAGCCCTTCCAGACTGGTTTTGAACCTCCCAGGGATGAGAAGTTAAAAACTGTGTAAAAAATAGTGAGAAATAAAACCTGAACAGATTGTTATATAAAGGCTACAATTTCAGACATCCCTCCTAAACTGATTTTCAAAATTATTCCAATTTCTTAGATCCTACAGCTCTATTCCCCCCTCAAAGACAGCAATAAATGTTCAGTGTCTCTCTAAGTAACTCTTAAACATCACTTCTAAAATTTTAGTGTTAAAGGCTACAAAGGCTGTAATTTTTCTTTATGTCCAAAAAGTAGAAACTGTAAACTGCTGCCAGACAGGCAGTCTTGCTCCCCTTTATTTTCTGACCACAGACACTGAGGCCCAAAGTAGCAAATTAACACTGTTCAAACACACAGTCACAAGACTCGAGGCCGGGGAGTAGGTCAGAAAAGACAAGGTGAAGAAAGAAGGAACCCAAGAGTGTGGTCACACTGGCTTACTAAACCAGCCACAGTAATTGTGACCAGAAATGTGACATGGAAAAAATATTCCTTCAGTGGCATCTTTCAGTAGATCAAACTAATGGTCATATTACAACAGAATAAAGTATTAAACCAGCGGATTGGAAAACCAGACTGTGTACTTTTCCTCATTCCTCTGTATCTTCTCTTTCCTGCTTGTAGAATGCAGATCTCTCTCCATGTGCAGATGTCTCAGTCGTCAGTGCTAAATAAATAGTAAATAGTAAGTTTTACATATCTAAATTATCTAAATTATCCCAAAGTAGTTAAATTATTTATGCAGATAATACCTGCAGATAAATTTGCAGATGCTGACTATACAATCAATAGTAAGCAAAGTGAACATGGCTCATGAAAAGGAGAAAATACACTGATTTAACCAACTGCACATAATATGTCTGCAACACTGATTGTTGATGAATTTTTGGGGTAACTTATGCAACAATGTGTGAACAATTATGTGAGAAATACATGCACTTGACTTTTGTGTTGGTGATAATTTTATTCTAAGACATTAAGAAGTTGCATTGTGTTTTAACAAGTCCATGTCATCTATTTGTATCATTTTTTACTCCTCACAGCAACAGAAAGTAAGTTCAAGTGCTTCAGAGGTGCCATAATATAGCACCTCATTAATCTTCTCACTTTTTGTTATTGGTAGACAGTAATTGCTCCCTACCCTTTAAATTATAAAGGAAGGAAAAAGTCTATTAGACAGACAAATTAATTCAGAATCATATGTACATTATTATGGACACAACAGCCGCACTTCTGATGTGACATTTAAAAATACATTAGCTGTTCACATGGGAGACATTTCATACCAATCTACTGGATACAAAGGACTTCTGCTGAGTGTTTCTTTTCCAGATATGCACGTTTCTTACAAATGCAAGATAAAAAATCACCCAGGTTTCAAATTCTGTTTGTTGCATAATACCCTTTAATGGCTAACTATTGCAAAAAAACCATCTATTTGCACATTTCTAGCCAAAACATCCTCTGTTGCATATAGTTAAGTGCTGGAAGTGGATGTTGCACTAAGCTTAGCACAGCAAACGTATTAACCCACTGTGGTCCAGTCCAAGCTGCAACAGGAAAGCAGCAGCTCAGTGGAGCTGAGGTTGGCAGCTGATGGTGGTGCATCCCTCCTCACCTCAGCCCTGGGAAGGCTGCCAGGATCCCATCACAGCCCCACAAACCCTCTAGCTAGTGCTGAGCAGGGGCGAGTACCTTTGACAATGGCAAATTAGAAGAAAACACCAGGCTCTCATCTAGGCTTACTGTGGTATAAATATGACCAAAATTAATGCTTGATTTTCAAATAGTCCATGTATTTAAAAGTATATCTGCATAAAGTTCCAAGTCATGCATTTGGGTTGTAACAACACCATGCATCGCTACAGGCTTGGAGAAGAATGGCTTTAGAGCTGCTCAGCAGTCAGGAACTTGGGGGTGCTGGTTGACAGCTGGCTCCACGTGAGCCAGTAGTGTGACCAGGTGGCCAAGAAGGCCAATGGCATCCTGGCTTGTGCCAGAAACATTGTGTCCAGCAGGCCTCATCCTCTGTACTCAGCACTGGTAAGGCCAAACCTCAAATCCTATGTCGAGTTCTGGGCCACTCACTTCAAAAAGGCCTTAACGTGCTGGAGTCCACGAAAGGGCAAAAAAGCTGGGGAAGGGTCTGGAGCATAAGTCATATAAGGACCAGCTGATGGAACTTGGACTGTTTAGTCTCAGAAGACTCTCTACAACTACCTGAAAGAAGGTTGTAGTGAAGTGGGGATCAGTTTCTTCTTCCATGTTTCACATGAAAGGACAAGGGGAAATGGCCTTCAGTTGTGTCAGGGGAGGTTCAGATTGGATTGGATATTAGGATAAAAAGTTCACTGCAAAAGTGGTTAGGCATTGGAATAAAAGTTGCCCAAGGAAGTGATGGAATCACTGTCTGAAGTATTCAAGAGGCATCTGGATGTGGCACTTGTGGATATGGTTTAGGGGTGATTATGGTGGTGCTAGGTTGGAGGTTGGATGAGATGATCTTGAAGGTCTCTTCCAACCTTGACCATTCTGTGATTCTCTGACACCATAACTGTTCTATAAGACAAACAGGAAGAGATTTCAATTATTGCCCATAAGCCTCTGTTCTTTGATTTACTTCTGGCTGGTTTTAATTTTTTCTAACCTTAATAAAAATATTTTGAAATGTCAGTAACAGTTATAAACAGTTCTGTCTTTCTTCACATGTTTTCATCTAGCAGCTCAGGTATCTACTTTTTAATTCAAGCATGTGCAATTAGATATTCAAGCATGAAACCAGTCACTTAATTTCACATATATATTTATATAGATTTGCAGATTTCAAAGGTAAAGAATTCTAACCACCATCTGTGTGTTGCCAAATCCAGAATCCAAAACAAATTTCAGTCACGTTCTATTGGAAAGTGTGATATATAAAATGGAGAATAAGTCAATGGTGCAGAGATTCTGAATGAAAATATCTTAATTGTTTCTTCCTTCTGCAGCCTCAATGCTGTTCCACAAATCAGAATGGGAACTACCACAAGGGACATATTCTTGATTCCTGTTTTCACTTGCTTATAACCCTGTTGGAGAACCAGCAGGCTTGGAAAGGTAAGTACACACAACTCTGCATCATGGTGCAAAAGAGAAGGCTTGCTGCTTCACATGCTAGTGAGACAGGAGATGAGAAAAAGACATAAGAAAGGGCAGATAAAGAGCATTCCATGCCAATAAGATGCAGCTCCGCAAACCCATAAAAATCCACCAAAAACAACAGGCTTCAGCTCTTAGCTGAACTTTTAATGTCTGAATAGGTACCTGCAAGTACCTATTTGATTCATATTCAAAGAATCTTCTAACAAATTGTATGGGTCCTGTTTTGTTTAGTGTGGCAAGAGATATTTTTCTGAGTCTGTCAGATAGAATTGAGCTAAACCTCTTGATATATGTGTCCAAATGTAAAAGGCAAAAGATCTTATTCTCAGACAAGAAATTTAACTGGTTCAAGCTCTGTCCTAAGACATTAAGCAACTGTTATTTGTATTTTTAAATTTAAAAAAAAAATGGCAATTTCGAATTAAGCAGCAAGATTCCTAATGCAGTATTTTATTTCTCCCTTAAAATCCATTAATTCTCCTCAAAAATACTCTGTAGTAACCAAAAGGATGTATTAAGGTAACCTTGCTAAATTATTGAATCACAAAAGTTCAACTTTTTTATTATAGATGCTGCCATCACTACAAATTCATCTGGTGAAAAATACAGTGAAAATGATTATAGATTATATAATCTATATCATATTTAATAGTAATTATTCTAGTGGAGTGATTTACATTCAGTATTAGAATTCAGCTAACAAATGAGGATTAATATCTGATCATCTGAGTATCTGAATCTGTACTGAATTTCAAACCTACCTCAATATTTCTGATTGCAAGGACAAATTAATGTTTTCTATATCATCTTGTACAATACTTGTTCCTTCTATACAGCAGCTGTATACATGTCGAATTATAGAAACAGCACCTTACACCCTCAGAACATCCAAGGATTAAACAGGAAAAGAAAGTAGCTTGGAAGTGTTAAAAGTCCCAAAATAGAAATCGAAGGAATAGAAGTTGCTCTTCAATTAACTCTTCCCCATGACAACTTCAGTATAGAGCCTAACACAGAGGGAAAAAAAAAAAAAAACAACAACATAAAAATAGATAGCATGCACCAGTCATTTTCCAATTGCAGAAATACCAGTTCTAAACATTTCTGTAGTGATTCCCAAGTAATGATTCACAGCATGCAGTAAATGAAACCTCCATTCCTTGAGTACACCGAGATTACTATGGTTTACAAAAAAGCTAGTGATTTCAGATTTATTAAGCATGGAAACACTTTACTACAGTTCCACTAGATACATATTTCTTTTTTTATTTCTACTTAGCATATTTTAGTTGGACTAACTTATGTCTAATTACACATTTCAAGGAGTCTCAGTTCTCACAAAAACAGTCTTGAATATATCTCACACTTAGAGAGACAAAGTTACAAGGCAAACTCTGATTTTGAATCTGGGATTCAGGATTGGCCATGGGCAGAGATCTTGCTCTTACAGTTTAAAATTTGTCCCTTGATGTCATCAGAAAAGGATAAAGTAATTGGCAGATGCATACCTGAGGAATTTCTCTGGAACAAGGAGAATTTCCCCACGTAATCTGGTAACAAATTGACCCTAAAAAATACCACCTCCAGACTCCATCCATTTGAGGCTGTGACTAGACTTAAACATGGCTCTTGTCAGAATTCATGAAGCAGTGGTCTTGGAGACCTGTTCTCACTTATTTCTTACCACATCTCCCCTGTAATAAACAAGGCAAACAATTTTGCTCCTCTCTTCTGGTTTTTAGTTAGGAAAAAACCTGGAAGCATCACACAAAAGTAGGACCAGTCTCTTAGCCAACACAGCTTTCAGGTTGCTTGTCGTTTCCAGACAGATCCACATTTGTTGACAGTAATGTGAATTAGAGGGAGAGGCAACAAGGCATTTATGAGTCAGAAAATGGGTCAGACATGAAAACAGCTTGAAACTATTAATACCTAAAGCTGCCATTTAAAAAACAATAAAGAAGCTGGTGCTAGCCATACAGCGACGTTTTAGATCTTCTTGAAAAGGCAGTCTTTGGCCTAAGTAATTTTCTTACATGCTTTTTTTTTTTTTTTTTGGGGGGGTGGGCGGGAAGCAGGGAGCA
>JAWWEV010000115.1:56921710-56938173 GCA_035583235.1 Hafferia zeledoni
CCCCCCCCCCCCCCCCCCCCCCCCCCCCCCCCCCCCCCCCCCCGCAGGGAGCAGAGGAGGGAGAAGGGTACAGACAGCATTTAAGATTTGCTTATGTAGTGATTTTTGTAGCAAAATGCACCCCTCTATCTGAAGAGCAAGTTCTTCAGTATTTTGCTGAAATAAAACCAGCAAAATCCTTCACCTGAATAAAGAATACAATGAGCTGAGGGTCATATCTGAGAGCTCACAGCAGAAGTAAATTAACTCATTGTTTCTACGCAGTCATCCCTTATCTACCTATGAAATAAACAAATGCAAGGTAGCTGAACTTACAATTCTACATAAGGACTGAAGTGGAAATATATTGATGCTCTATTGCTTCTGAGAAATATTCTGGGTATGTGTGTTTAACAAGCCTGTAAACAATTTTTGTTCCGTTTCAGAGACTGTATTTAGTAATACCAATGCTAGTTGCCAAAACCATACTCGGACTGAGCCACTACTCAACATTTTGGTTCTTTTCACTCTTACTCACATGTTGCCTCATGTCTTCTTTCTTATTCAAGCCTGCTCTGAAAACAGCCTTGTCAATTTTTCATATGTGATTTTCAAGAGCACTCTTCATTGTTACACATGGGCAGTTCACAGACACCAGTAAATGTTTGTTCATAAGGGTCCTCTATGGTAAAGCAGCAGAATCTTCAATTCACATGTTAAGACATTAGGCAGAGAGAAGGAAAGATCTATGCACACAAATTTAGTTCAGGCATGTTTCGGCCTTGGGAAGGCTGATGTTACAATCTTACTGATGTAACTTTATTTTATTTTATCTATGCACATAAGAAATACCAAAGATTTGAGGAACTTAAGCCATCAAAATCCAATCAGTCCTGAATGCCAGTTGGTGTTTAGGGAGTGATCGAAGCTCATATCCTACAGCAACAATATCAGTCTTCCAAAGAGAAGGCTAAGGCAGGATTTATTGCTGTCTTTCAAAAGTATAATGGAAGATGGAGCCAGACCCTTTCTGGAGACACACTGTGAAAGGACAGGAGACATCTGACATATCTGTGGGCAAAGAATGTTCTGATTATACATTAGGAAAAAGTTCTTCACAGTGAAAGTGATTCGGCAGTGTAACAGATTGCCCTGGGTGGATGTGGAGCCTCTGTCAGTGAGTATTCACAGAACACAACTGGACAAGGGCCTGAGAAACCTAATGTAACTTTAAGTGAGCCTTGCTTTGACTAAGATGTTTACCAGATAATCTTCAAAGTAACTCTCCCCTTCAAACCTGCATTAGTCTGTGATTCTCATCTTTCAGTAAGTTGCCTCTGCCCACAGCAATAATTGTAGAGACACTCCTGTTGATGTCATGCAGCTGTGTGATAAAGTAACCTCATACATCCTGTTAGAGAAGAATGCTCTTGCAATCAGGTCAATATAGAATCACTGAGAAAGGATGGAGCATACGTGGTATATGTAACTTGATATAATTTAGCTATCAAACGCAAACAAATTCCCACTGTGAATAGTGAGATATTTCAAGAGTTTATAGCTTAAATTTAAGCAGAATTTCTGGGGAAAATGAAAGAGAAAGAACCCTGATTTGACAGCATTCCCCCACTGCCAAGCATCAGAGCTATGTCTGTAATGCAATGGTGTCTAGCATGTCCAGTGACAAAGTCAGGGGTTTTTTTCATGAGTATGGAAAAATTTTATTTTCTCTTCCAAATACTTATAAAGTTGAGTCATTTTTTTTCAAAATGTATTAAAAAGTTTTACCTGAGACGGTCATCCGACATGGAAAATATAAGCCAAAACCAGACAATGTAAGAGGAACCTAGGCAGTCTTAATGTGTTACTAGAACTGCCTGTAAATAAAGCTGAGTTTTACTCCAAGGCGTTTAAAATTTTCCCTGCAGAATCAGATTCATTTCTACTTCATTTGACTGTCTTTATTGATTGAATCATGACAAAATAGTAACTTCACTTTTTGATGTGCAACCTGCTTTAGCAATGTTTGACTCCTTAGGCTTCAATGTATCTGGCAGATATTCCTGCAGCTGAACTAGTTCTGATACTGTTGCCATTAGACATTCAGCTATGGTATTTTATATGGGTTTCTATCTCACCACCTTTCTCCATTAACATAATTGGAATGCTCAGAGACATTAAATATCTGGCTGAACCACCACTTTCAGGATTTGCCTGCTTTACCTCTGATACCCTCGCAGATTAAAATTAGGATTATATTTCTCATAGGATGGCAAGACAAAGCTGATATACTTTTCAATCCATAAATTCTAACCAGAAAAAAACTATTGTAAGGTAATAAATGTGCTACAGTGGCTCATATGTTGGCAATATACATATTTTTCCTTCCTTGTGTTTATCAATATGGCTGAAGGAGGAGTATCATTTTACTGCAGAATGGAAGCAAACAGACAAAGCTGTTCTTTGACATATTAGTTTCCCAAAGGTATGTAGATTTGCTATACACTCTTAGCCATAGTATTCTTTGCCACCAGTACAGTTTCCTGGATGCAAGGATTCTGTGATATTTATTTTGAAACAAGGATCTTGCTGTGAAGTTCAAGTTGTAACTAATAAATAAAGCAGGGGACACTTATTAGAATCAATTTCCTCTAGACACCAACTGGTACAAGTTATTCAATAAGAACTAGATACTGTTGGATATGGATGGCTCAGCAAAAATGTTTTAATAATGTTTACTAACTTAATAAACTGAAAACAGAGATTATAGGGTATTATGTGACATTTTATTTTTGCCAAAGATCAGATTTTATAGTACTTGTCTTCAATAGCACATTAAATGACAATTTTTAGAATTAGCACCTCCTAAACCTTCATCTGTTTACAGATGAACTTGAAGAAGGAAAAAGAGTAAGTTCCTAAACACTGGACTATGTCCATGGAGAGCTGGAACATATGGAGCTCCACCTGGAGATTGCTAAGGAGCCAACTGAGAGTTTATAGGTCAGGATTAAAGGGAGGGCAGGGACAGGTGACATCACAGCGGAGGTCTGCTACAGCCTGCCTTATCAAGAAGGTACAGAGGAGGACCACAAGAATGATCAGAGGAATGGAGCCCCCCTCCTATGAAGACAGATAGAGAGAGTTGAGTCTGTTCACCCTGGAGAAGAGAAGATCCCAGGGAGACCTTCCAGTGCTTAAGGGGGGCTTACAGGAAGGCTGGAGAGGGACTTTTTACAATGGCATGTAGTGATAGGACACTCTCTTATGAAAGAGAGTAGGCTTAGATATTAGCTGGAAATTCTTCACTGTGAGGATAGTGAGGCACTGGAACAGGATATCCAGAGAAGTTGTGGATGCCTCATCCCTGGAAGTGTTCAGAGCCAGGGTGGATGAAGCTCTGTGCAGGCTGGTCTAGTTGAAGGTGTCCCTGCCCATCCCAGGGGATTTGGAACTAAGTGGTCCTTCCAACCCAAACTGTTCTATGATTCTAAAATCTTTCATTGATTTTGAATTAATAGAGCTTGTCTCACAAGCCTGAATAACATTTAAAGGGAAAAAAATAGAAGGGAAATAGAAAAAAAAAGCAATAGGTGTTACATATTCCAATTTTAACAGGTCTATATGCAAAAACCACATTGGAGGCTATTTGGAAGGCATATTATGAGCTTCCCAGACTTGTGATTTAAGATGTGGGGCCTAAATTTTATGCTGCATTTTCTTCTGCAGCTACTGCTTTCTGCACAGCATCTTCCTAACTATTTTTATTTAGCATGAGCTGAGACTTTTCCTGTGTTGCTGTAAATTTCCTCTCCCCATTATTCCTAGATTTGATGTCCACTTTGTAGTAACCTAGAAAGTTTTTAATAGTCATCTTTTAACAGCACAAATCAGTACTGAAGTAGGCTGCAGTGATCAAAGCAGTGTTTCTGCATGATAGGAAGCAATAAAAAAGAGGGAGAGAAGACTAGAAATAGTAATCAAATTGGACATTTGCACTGCAGATTACTGAGACACTGGAAAAATCTTCAAAGGAGGAATACAGCTTTTTCCCTAGAAAATCAGTTAAAAGCAGTTCCCTTAACTGGTCAGGATGATCGAGATGAAAAAATACCCACTGCTTTTGCACATAGCTCATGAATGAAAAGTGAAATGCATGGACTCAAAATGTAGCTCGGTGCTACCTAGATGCTCACTGGTCTGTCATCCTCAAAGGCAGAGAAGACATTCAAGTTACTTTGCACAGGTTGTGCTGCCTGGGTCTCAGGGAGGTTGGTTTTGGCAGCTGGCAGCATTGTGAGACAGCAGTACATGGAAACAGAATGTGACATATTCCTCCCTTGTTGTCAAATTCAAGATGGACTGCACTCTTGAACAGTTGTAGGCAACCCACTGAATATGAGGTGGTTACATGCACAGCTTTTCACTGTTGGTCACCAACTGGTTGTTTAAGAAGTCCTCTTAGTTACCTCTGACTTTGAATCTCTACTGTTATTTTTCACTTTTACTAATGGTTTCCATGCAGTGAGAAAGGGGAAGGCATCTTTTATTATTTCTTATTTATATCTATTCTGGCCATTATGTCATTAGCTAATACTGCAGTGGTTGGAAGACTTCTGCAACTGCTATGTACATGTATCGAACAGGAATTACATTTAGGACAACCATATTTAAGCTTTATGTTTTCTAAGGACCAAATTTCCTTTTTCTAGTAAGAGTTAAAAAACCCAGATCACTTCTGAATCCAATACCAAAATCAACATCTTATTAAGGAAGAAGATTATCCTGCAGATTTATGATCTTCTTGTCTCTAACAGGTATCACTTATGCATTCATAGTCTTGCACAAGACTATCTTGAGTCAAATGAAGTAAGAAGCCTCCCAGGAACTGGAATCTGAGCTTGGCAGAAAAGCAGAAATGCCTTGCCTTGCCAGAGTCACATTGATCAGGGTTCCTAACAAGCTGTGGTAAATTATGACCTTCTGCACGGCACTGGAAAGGCCACTCAGCCTCAGATGCAATCTCTCTGTATAGGAAATTTTACGAACAACCCCCATAATGAAAGCAATGAAAGCAGCACTTTAAATAAGAGTGTTGAAGGACAGCATCTTTGCTCTAATCTCAGTTCTGATGCTTGAATAGATAACAGAAAACTCCCTGCAGATGGACCAGCGAGCTCAGTGTTCCATTGTCAACAATATCAAATTACAAAAATTGTCAAAATCTCAATTTGTTAGAAAATATGGATGCACTTCAGTTACAGGACTCTTCTCTGTTTGTTTGGAGCTATGCCTTAAAAAGCTGGTTGGCCTATCTTGTTGGTTTAATAAAAAATGCTGGCATTTGATGTTCACTTTGCAATTGCTGGAGGAACTGGTGCCAACAACTAATGCTTTCCATATCAGAGCAGATATGGCAAGCAGTGTTTGTTGTTTCAATAGCCTCAGAGCAAGAGTGATCAAGGCCAGTGACACAGAGGCAATTCTCTGTCTCCCTCTCAAGGGACATACTGCATCTATGTGAAGGGAGACTACAGATGATGATTGTTTTGGTTATTTACAGGAGATGCATGGGTGGGATTAATTTCACATAACTTTGGATGCCACTAGGCACTTATCTATTTTAATCAGGTGCCTTAGAAAGAGACAAGATGTTTACACAATGCCTCTTTCTCTCTGCATCTCCACAGATTAAGAAGGGACTCCATGTGAACGTTTGATGCTGTTGTCAATGCTGTATGCCATTTGAGGTTTTCCACGTGATGACCCTCACTGACACAAACCTCCTAATCCAAAAAGATATAGCTACACAGTAGGTCCTGTGTCACACCTGCTAGACCCAACTGATCTCTCAAATGGCACCAGATGTTTACGGAATGGAAAGATGAATACAGACCTAGGTGTCTACAGTTAATCAGATGAACCCCATTCTTGTGGTCTGTCTGAACAACCACGTTTTAGCCATAAATTGCAAACCCATATAGCAAGGACTTGGTATATGGAGCACTTCCTAGGTCTGTGGTTTATGCAAAGAAGTGCTAAAGAAGTGAAGAAAGTTTTCTTCAATAAGAAGAGAGAACAAGTGAGATCCATCTCCCTGCCTTAGCAGAAAGGAGGATAACAACAAAGCATAACAGCTCCTTTACTCCTTTCCACCACTGTGTGCCCTTATTCAGGGGCACAAGGAGGCACAGATCACATGTGCTCCTCAACAATATGTGTTGGTGACTTTATGATGCAAGCACACTTACAACAGGATCTACATCAGCACATTCTCTAAGAAGGGCTGCAAAACCACCAAAATTGGTTTGTAGAAGTCCCTCATAATTGTAATGTGTGAGGATTTCAGCATGGTTAATGGGCTTATCTTTACAACATTTCCATAAGATAGTAAACCATCCATGAGATAACTCCATGTTTTCCTGTCTCTTTCATTACAGTCATCTATTGCTGTAAAATTGCCAGAGATATCAGCACAAGCCCTGAAAACAGGAACACTCCAAGTGTTCAAGAAACTGCCTGAACACTTGCACTGCTCAAGAGAGGACCTCAGAGCAGACTGATGCTTTAGAGAAAACCAAGCAAAAACCAAACCAAACCAAAACACTACATTACATCATATTCCATGTTATGGAATATTTCATGCTACATTAAAAAAAATCTTTGAAGTTTGCATTCATTTTAACTCTGTTAATTTTAAAATTTGGGGGAAATCTTCTTTGTTTAGAACTAAACATGAACAGACAGAAAGATTCATAATTAATCAGACGTTAGAAAAGTAGATATAAGTAAGCATTTTTAAAACTGATAGATTTATTGATTGCAACAGAAGAGGGATTGATTTACATTTGTAATCTCTCAATTTTAGCAAGCATTAAAATTAAAGCTGAGATCACATTGACTGTAACAGCAGGGTTAAAATTATTCAGTCGAGTTCATTATGATAATGCTAAATGAACATTTTATTATATCAGTCTAAACATAGATCCTGAATTACTAGAAGATACTCACAAACTAGCCACTAAAAGTGAGGGAGAAATTTGTCTGTCATTTCTGTTTGTACACTGATTTGCCAGCCTCTGTCACTCACTACAGATGGACTGACAACTTCCTTGTCAAGGAGATGGTAGGTGCAGTTCACTCTCACAAGTTTTTTTTAGCTGAATTTGGAAGCAGCATCAAACACAGGCTACAAAGAGCCTTAAATATGTGCATGATTTTACTTTGGATTTGAGAAGTGCAAAATCTGTGACAATACAGGAATGGCATACACTCGCAGAGCAAAAAGGATTCATCTCTACAGCTGCCTGTAGGAATTTACTGAGGTAAATTAGCTATTGAAAGGCTTCTTGGTTTTTCCCTGAGTGTGTAAAAACTTGTCAAAAAGCAGGAGGAAAAACCCAGAAATTACTAGAACTCAAAATTGATAGTTAAGAACAAAAGAAGTATATCCATTAATTTACTGCAATAGTCATGAGTATAAGATTTCCTGTAACAATAATGGACCACTAGTCAGCATTTAATAATATTAAAAAAACTACTGAAAATTATTAATAAAATAAAATATTAGTGAAATTTGACATTGTCAAATAACGAAAAGGTGTTTTAGTTTGGATACCTATTAAAACAGTCATAAAATCAAACATAAAAGGGATCTAGGTAAAGACAGCAAAATTTGAATTAATTAAGCCCTCTTTTCTTTTTTCCTCTTCTCAGATTATGATGCCTCATTATTTACAGACTCCAGAAAGGAGACTGATATATTTCTTGCATTCTTTACAAAATCACTCTTTTTATGTACAACTATGTTCTTCAGCTAGATATAGAAGCCTATCATTATCCTCCAAAAAGACACAAAGCCTTTTGGAGGAGGAAATACTATTTGAAAGAAATAAAATATAACTTCAGAATTAATGGACACATAGCTCTATGTGTATAGCTACATATTAATACACATCTATCTCTAGGCAGTACAATTTTGAATATTCATTAACAAAATCAAATTACATTAAAAGTTTTCATTATCATATACAGTAATTTTTAAGTTTTGTGACTGAAGATTTTTTAACATTTTATTCAAGTGTTAAACAGAATACCATTTTCAGCTCCAAACTCCAAAGCTTATTTATTGTCCTAGCTACTTGTATGACTGAATGGAGCACTTGTATGTCAAATTCAGACTATAACAGGGTGATGCAATGCAAATATTTCTGCCCTAAAAGCCAAACAGCACAATTCAGTTACACAGAAAGGTAAATGAGAGTTGCAGAGGAGTCTTTCTGTATCTTAGGTTACATAATATTACAGAAGCAGGCAGCCATATCATAAACTGATCATGAGCCATTTTAAATTTTATTAGGGCTTTTGGTTTTGAGAATTTTTGCATTTACCTACTGGTAAATTTTGCATACTTCTACTGGTAGGTTGTCCCAAAACCTTATCATTTTGGTAATTAGACATCTTCCCATCTCCAACATCAATTTATTCATTGCCAGATTACACTGCCCTGTGCTCTCTTTTCTCCTATAACCCAACTGAAACCAATGAGATTAGTCAAACAAATAAAGCAAATTGGAAGTTTTTCACAGAACTTGTTCTTAAACCCCATGGCTAGGTATTTAAATATTTCCCAGGCCCTAAACACCTATTCATATTCTTTTTGACAGGCCATTGGTAATTGGACTTGTGCCAAAATACAAGAATAAAGATCTAATATTTAATGTTGTGAAGGTGATAACTCTGTAAATACAATCTCACAAAAATGAAAAGAAAGCAAGCAAATTTTTTTGTCAATTGAATTCCAGCAGTACTATGCCTGTTAACAAAAGATAATCACAGCAAATGCTCTGAAACAGATTTCTTATTACCACATAAGATGCGCTTTACAGAATTATGGCTGGAAGGGGCCACTAAATCATTTGTATAAGACTGTATGCAGAAAAAGTTCCTGGCATATCCAAGATCATAAATTCACCTAATTACTGCTGCACTAAAGCCTCAGCAATTACATATATCTAATATACATCTCCAAGGGTGACATCCAACCTTGTTCAGAAATGTCCGGAAATGGAGAATACAACACTGGCCTTACACATTTGCTCTGGGAGTTAAACTAAGAAAGTACTTTAATTTTATTTTGAAGGCTCTCACCTCAACTCACTGCTTAAAAATTAAAAGAACAGTACTTTCATAGTTCAACTTCTATTTCAAGGTCATTCTCCAGTTTGAACCCTCCTGCAGTAAAATACTTGACTATAGGAAATTTTCTGCCTGGGTGTTTCAACTTCACAAACTCCCTACTCCACTGTTTACATATCTAAGGTCACTTACACGCTTTTCACCATAGGTTTGCACTGGACATTCATGCAAAAAAAGGCTTGCAATCTAATGCAAAGTTCAGTTTCACTCTCAAGTCACTGGTAATCATCCAAGTTCTTTATGTTCTGACATGTATTCATTCTTCCAGGATTTGGTTGCACTGAAGTTAATTTTGCTTGAAACCAATTCAGTTAACAGGTCACTGTATTGGATAGTTTTACGTAACCATTATCTATCATTTCACCAGTCATTATTCCATCTGCTCCCCAAAACTGATTAATCATTTGCAAAAAGTGCAATCATCACCTATTTTTTGGGACCAGATTCTACTATTAGATTCTTACTCAGTCTTAGATTGTCCTTAAGAACGTTGGTTGCTGTTCACAGTAACACGTTATATTGTGCAAATAAGTCTGGCAAAGTCAGGACCTCAACATGGAGAAATGGCTTGCTCTTATTTTTTGAGAATCATTCCATTTCTAGCAAACTCACCTGTACCTCTCAAATCAACAGAGACCAAGAGAGTTCAGGAAAAAAAATTACGTCTAACTGTTCCCTTTGATTCACTAAAGCCCAGTATAATAAAGTGGTGCAAAACTATGCTATAAACACTGCAAAAACCACTAACTGTGTGGGTATTGCTGTGTATGAGTTTTGGGGGGTTTTTTTGGAAGCTCTAGTTCTATCAATTTCTACCACTTACTTCAAAATAGATGTACATTGTCTTAATAACTGACAATAAATATTTAAACCAAGGAAATTTATTTCTCCGCTACAAAGATACTTTTATCTTTCTAATCCAGACAAAAGAAAACAAACAAACAAAACAAAAAAGAAAAAAACCCCACCACATTCTATTGAGGGACAAAAATACAAACACACACACACACACACACACACAATCCTATCCTTTGAAAAGCAGCATGCTGCCAGTTTTATAGTTAAAATATATCATCCTTCAATGAAAAATGCATGTTAATGTGTACACAGTTCTTCAGATAGCTCAGGAAGGTTGTTACTGACTGGAATACTGTCACTGAGTTAACTCTAACAGTTTGATTAGGAGGGATATTGTGTTTCTGAGTGACTTCGTATATAAGCTGCTTCTCATACTGTAAAGGAAGTCAGAGGAGAGAAATACTCTTACTACAACCTAAGATCTGAACAAACAACCACTCACACCCAGAAATTTGTGATGGTGGAAATCTTTTTAGTATACTTCAGACAATATTCTAATATAATACAACAGTGAGATCATTTGCAATTCTTTAACCGAATATAATTGCGTGTTCTCCCAGGAAACATTTATACTCATTATTTGAGTTTTTTTCATTTAGATTAAAGTTTTCAAATTTTATAACTTACAGTCATAGTGGGCTGTGGATTAGTTTTGTTTTATTCAACGATTTTTCCTATGGTCTAGCTATCATTGATGATTCAATCAAATCACATGGTCCTTTACACAAAAAAGGGAAATATTAGGGCATAACAGATTTCCACATTCTAATTTTTCTTGTTCATCTGCTTGAATAAAAAAAGAAAAATTATCTGTAGCATTTACCTGTAGAAGGCTGGAGGAGCAGCTTCCCTCATCCCAAAGCTGCCCTGATCATTTTCAAGGTAATAGGGTACCTGTTGGCTGTGATGATGGATGAAGGGTGAGAGCTGGGGTGCCGTTTGCAAGAACACCACAGGGCTCGGTGGGACACTGTTCAGTGAGTGAAATCCCGCCAGACTGCTGGACCCAAAAGATTCAGAAGTAGGGGCATAACTGAGCGTAGTAGAGCTGTACACTGGAGCCGCAGTACCAAAATCATAGGTAGCTCCTTCTGGGTAGTTAAAAACTCCTGTCTTGTTGGTCTCCACGTACATGTCGCTGAGTGATCTTTCCAGGGGAATCTTCAGCTGAGGTCTGCTCAGTGTCTCCAGTTCAGTTCCTTGAATCTGGTGCAGCAGGGTAACTCCAGAGGTTTTGGTGTGAAGGGTCATGGTCAGTGCTAATGGCAGTGAGCAAGGAACATATCTGCTTTTACTGTCAACAGTGAGATCGGCAGCTGGCAGTCCACCTAAAAAAAATACCAGAACCTATTCTGAGGCTCAGCAGAAATCATAATAAAGCAGCACTACACAGGTATTCCTCTAATCTCAGCAAGGAGGAGGATACAAACAAATGCAGAGTGAGCACTGAAAACACACATTCTCTCTCTCTCTTCCTCCCTGCCTCTCCCTCTCTCTAACTTTTAGGAACTCCTCATCTGCGCTAATATGCATTACTAGGTGTTGGCTGCGAGCCAGGAACTCTTGCCTTGTGCCGACATTGGTTTAAACATCAGTTCAGAAACAATTAGTTTTGGAGTTATACCAAATAATTGTCCCTCTAAATGTTACTTCATTCTTACTAATTGTTTAATTTTTCACTTCAAGGTACAGCGCTTTGCAGCAACTAACGGGAGAGAACACTTAAATCCAACCAGGAAGAATAGTCCAGTGTCAGGCAGATTACTGCTTTTTTTCCTCAGCAGGCTCCAATCTATCTGTGCTTATCTCTTCCCCCGTTTGATTCATTTTCGTGTTTGTTAGAAATATGTAATGTGTGCATTGCAACGACCCTGGGTAGGACTATGCTGTAACCGAGATAGGGCAAAGCAGAATGTGTGCGTGCAAGTACGCCCATCTGTGTGTCTGTGTGTGCAACAAGCTTCAGTCAATAAAGCTAGCTAACAAACTGAAGGGTGTCTGATATCTATTCAGAAGAAAAGGTTCATAATATACTTCCATCAGCAATAGCAACTTGCAGTTTAACTAGAGTATAATAGTAACATTAAAAAGTGAGAAAAAGCATTAGACTAGCCTAGAAAATGAATTCTGCTTCTTTTTAGGCTGTAAAATGATGAAATAAACTTCATTCAATTTTTGGCACAGTTAGGAAATAATTATTTGATGGCATGACACATGAATTGAATACAGGAAATTCTTTTTCCTAGTCCTGTGAACAAAACCTCAGCAAACTTGAATTTTGAAATCAGACTAGATAATCAAGTAATGTGTACATCAAATGGGATCAGCTTTAAAATAAACTGAAATGCTTCTTAAAGTTATATTTAGAAAGAGAAAAAAAAAGGAAAAGCAAGAACATAATGAAAAGGTGTGGCATGCATGCTTCTTCTTGCAATTTCATTCCATATAATTTTAGCCTCGCACAAACCCATTCTCCCGAACCAGCTAAATGAAAACCTCCAGAAACTGTTTCAGGCTCTCTAGCTTTATTGCTGCGGTCTGTGGTTCAGTCATTTAAATACGTTAATGCCAACCCTAAATGCATTAATATATGGCCTCCAGTTAGTATGTTTTGAATACTAGCAAAGTCTATGCTATACTTAAACAACTCCACAGTTATTTGGCTTAACCTTCAAAAAACCCAAAAAACTGAAAAACTGAATATGCAGGTCACTAAAAGCTTCAGCAAAGTTTACTAAAACCAGTTTTATTTTAGTAATAATACTATGTTTTCAGAACTTCTACTAAAATAGACAAAGTTATTTATATTTGCACGATTGTTCTGAAGCAATATACATTTTTACCTTTGCAGGCACACAGCTAAGACAGCAACATACACATAACTATGTACTTGATATATTTCCTCATCCCACCAGCCACCCTCCCTTACCCTGTTCAAATTTCAGATTGTAGACTTTGATCAAAGAGATAAGCTTGTTTAAATAACACTGGACTAAACATGTTCCCAGTTAAAAAAATAATAATCAGACAATCATACCCAGCAGTTCAGAAAGTCTTCGAAGGGTTATTCTGAAAGTATGCCAGACAGTGTGAGAGAGAAAAAAAAAAAAAAAAAAAAAAAAGTGTGCATGTTCTCTTAGAGTGGGCGACCGTGCATCTGCAGAGACTCTCAAAACAGCAACTAAGCAAAGCTCTCAGCAGTGAGGCTGCAGGGCTACACAGGCTGAAATGAATGGCAGTTATAAGTTTAAGTCGGCCACTCTTACACATTTCATTTTGTGCTTCGTAACACATAGTCAAAGCTTTATCTCTTATTAAGCTGCATCATCTGAGAATTAATGTCATCCTGCCTGCCATAAGTTTACATTTCTATAGAGTGCCACAAAATGGACTTTAAATTTTTATCTAAAGCATTATCCAACACGTACAATATGTTAGACTTACTTTGTTGATATGCAATAAAATGCTCCAGCATAACAGCTATGCAGAAGACAGAAGAAAGAAATGTGCAGAGATTTGAGTTCTGAGTGTGTCCTGTGTGACCTCAGTGTTCCTTGCATGCCATTTTTAAAAATCTCATTAATTATTTTTGGGGCATGGTGTGTTTTCAGGGAGACAAATATTTAAAATTTCCATTATATGCAAACAGCATTAAATGCACTGGAGGGTTAACTTGAACCACCATCACTTCTGCTCTGTATCATTTAAAGTAAGGTGTCTATGAGCAGCTTTTCACAAGCCACAGTCCTCTCACTAAAAAGGCTCTGCAATAGATAGCTGAAGTACCTGTGCAGCACACAGCCTGGTACACATTTCAAAACAAAAATATAAGTGTCACCAGCAAGATCTTGGGGAGTGGCTGAGAACCGATGTGGTAGCATCCTGTAATGTCTGGCTTACTTTTCCTGTGGAAGAAAAGTGAGAGAGCAAGAAAGGGCAGGGGTGAGGTGGAGGGTTAGTCAAGCCAAATCCCATGAAGAAGTTGAATTTTTTACTTTCGCATACTGAAAAAAAATCAAGTTTTTATTCTGCTTACTATATATGGGATTTTTAGATATAAAAAGCCATGAAATGCAAAAAATTAGCAGAGGGGGTTTTTTTTCTTGTCTTACATGTTAGAGACTGTGGTGCTTGCTTCAAAATAACAAGCACTGCTACTCCACCCTGCTTTAGAGATAGCATTAGATGTATCTACCCGTAGAGTCGCTGCCCAGAAAAAATGAGATCTAAGTTTCTAAAACCTGGTATTAATACTTAAAGGTCAGGACTTACGTCGCCACCCAGTTTGATCACTCTGATCTATTAACAGGTTAGATTTTACATGTTCTAGAATATGGCAATATTACAATATGGAAATGTGTACAGAAAGTAACAATAATATTTGGTGGGGCTTAGTATAAAGTTTATGCAAAGATTTGGTTTTGCGAAACCCTACTTCATGTATGCCTTTAAAATTGTGCAGATCTTCACTGTGCTTACCTCATTCACTGTGGTGTTTGTTTTGTTTTGTTTTTTTGAAATCCCATGTAGTAACAAGAGAGAGTAAATAAAAACGTGAATTGGCTGCAGCATCTTCAATTCTAGTGCTAGAGAGACAAGTTCAGAAAATACTTGGTCAATGGAAAATCTACCTTCTCAGGTCTGGTAACTTCTTCACTAATGTGCATTCAACTGCAGCCAAGCTGCCCTATGTATTTCTCTCACCTTAATGAAAGTCTAATATTGATTTGGAGTTACTGAGCACATACTACAGGAGAAAGTCATCTATCATAGACACATAAAAATAGAAAGCAACTGGTTCTACAAAGTCTGAAGGTTTGCTAAATTTGTATCAGGGATAGATTGAGGAGTTTGCTATATTTCTGAAGTTTGGGAGCATACAAATAAATTTTGGCTTTGATCCATCCAGATTTATGTATACACAAGAAGGAAAGAGAGCAGCATTGAATGAATACTGAAGAACTAAGAGAGAGCAGTCCACTGCGACTGAGGAGCACTACAGACATGTTAGCAAGGAAGGTCAAAGCAGAAATTGCATCTTCATACACAGAGATTTTTATCGAGAATTTGTTCAGATGAAACAGTGAGGATTCAGGCACTACTCTTCTCATGGAAATGAGAAACTAATAGATTAGATAAAGGCTGATTAAATCCTTTGTCTCCCTTTTTAAAATGTCAACTCTTCTGTTTTCCTTTTCTACATAGGCCAGAGTTACAGTCCAGTGCCCAACTCAGATTTTCCAGAGTACGGAACTTACTCTAAATTAGACTAATAAAATGCCAAATGTAGTAACATTAAAACTAAATCACTTTTCTATTGCTCTCTGGTTAAATTAGCATAAACAGCTGGAAAATATTATATCTAGATACATTTCTAAAGTCAAGTTTTGCTTCTTTTGATTCATCGGTGAACGGTTTGCTTCTAGTTTACTTTTTTTATTATTTGTTGAAAGACAACTAGACTGATCAGATTAAGTTAGCAGACTTAGTCTGCCAGACTGCATAGTGCAGCTTGGCCTAACTGGACCATCAGTCCAGCACTTCAGAACCAGAATATACCTTCAAATAACCTAAAAGTAGCCTCCTTCCACTGATGGCAAATATTGTGGCACCAGTAAAGTGGTCTCAGAAAGAGAAAAAATAAATGAATAGATAATAAAAAAATACAGAAAATATTACTTTAACTTATCTAAATAACTGGAAGGAAGTTGAGGAATTTCCAGTGCCATGAGCATCAGCAGTTTTCTACTGAACACAAATCCTGAAAGCCAGTAAAGGCTGTAACAAAATGAGTTCAGTTTATAGGAATAAAAAATGAAATGATAGATAGATAGATAGATAGATAGATAGATAGATAGATAGATAGATAGATAGATAGATAAGAAACAGCCTAAACATATTTTGCATTTTGGACAAGATAAAACAGCAGTTTGAGGGGAAAGATGAAACCAGAAATACTATACAAAGACTATTAAAATTATAGGAAACTTTAAAGAAGGCATAACTCCATCCTATAACATGCATTTTTCAGCACTGGCTTTAGTACGTATTCCAACAAAAAACAGTAAACTCAGAACTTAGAACACAGACTATAAATTTTCCATAAACCTGCTGACAGTGAGAGACCATAAACTTTGGCGCTTTGGTTCCACAGCTATAAAGATAGAAGCTTTTTTTAGCTGCTGCAATTAAAGAAGACTCTATTGCGCATAGCAGGAGGAACATTATGTTTTTCCAAGATTCCACAGTAACATCACAGAGAAATTGTGTTGTCTCCACTCCAGTGAGGAAACTCCTCAAGATAGACAGCTGGAGAACAGCACCATCTACCCCACAGCTTTATAAATCTCTTGGAAATAAATAAGAAAGAAAGAAAGAAAGAAAGAAAGAAAGAAAGAAAGAAAGACAGAAAGAAAGAAAGAAAGAAA
>JAWWEV010000115.1:56938273-56950041 GCA_035583235.1 Hafferia zeledoni
AAGAAAGAAAGAAAGAAAGAAAGAAAGAAAGAAAGAAAGAAAGAAAGAAAGAAAGAAAGAAAGAAAGAAAGAAATATAAGCCCTTGATACCACTAGACAATCAAGAGGCATGCCTAAAAATTCCTCAGGCTCTATGGAGAGATAAGTGCTTCATGCTGTCATTGGGAGTTTTAACATTTAAAGTTTTATAAGTTGATATGAAGATGTATATTTTCCCCATCCTCAAAAAACTTACCAAAACTAGGCACGGCACCAAAAGGCTAGACCTAAGATTTCTAATCCTAAGCTTTTGCGTTTGGTTGGTTTTACTGGTATAAGGGGAGCTTCTGCTTTTTCATGTCAAATGTAAGTAGGGACGTTAAAAACATTTGGTCAAAATAGTTCTTATTCCAAACAGGAAACTGTGGAATACAATTATTCCACTCATATTTTTTTTAATTTACAACATTTAAATATAGCTTCAATTTTACCTATACCTTGTGTGAAAGAGCTATTATATATTCTGAAATCATCTGTGTAAACAAAAGGAAAATCTAGCTGGGATTTTGGCACAGCTTTTTGGTAAAGTATTTGATGCTTTAAATTTTAAGACTTTGTTTACAGCTGTTTGTGACACTATAAGATTTTAGCCATCCAGGTGGAAATTTTGTGCATCAGTGATAAAATCAGAGGGTATAATTTGAAAGTATGTGAGCAAATTGGAAGGCAATTTTTTTGCTTTTCCATCCCTAGAGATTTCTAAAAACTCTTTTTTGAAACAAGAAACCTTTTTGCTGCAGCAAATGAGGAGTCTGGAGCAGGAACTTTGAATCTGGCAGGGAGCTGAAACTGTGTGTCACAGAACTGCCTTTTGCTATTCCTCTGAAACTCCATCCACACTTGGCCAATTTTTCAACCGTTGAAAAAGTTGCAAGTTTTTTACAGTTAAGATTTCCAAAAGCTCCTTCCTGGCTGAGCCTGCTCTCTCCTCTTTCAGATCTTAGTCCTGACTCGACTGGGCACAAAACTTTCAAAGAAAGTGAATGACATGCTAGATTACAGACTAGTATAGACACAGAAACTTTTCCCCTTTCATTACTCTTCTGGGGCAGAGTAAGGGTCTGGGCTTAAATGCAAATTATTGTGTCAGTTATGAGACTCAGTTTCAGTCCCTGGATATCCAGGCTGAATTTCCTAAAACCAAAATGGGACACCATCTCCCTTTTCAATTTGGCATTGGAAAACAGCACGTAGAAATGCATCTCTTTCTAAAGAAGTAGACGAGATGCTGTAATATAACTAGCCTGTGCATTTTTTCAGTTTTTTGCACCTAAGATGGGAGACGATAAGACTAAACAATTCTGCCCAACTCGTACAGAATTAATGACTTACTACATTCATAAAATGGGCCAAAATACCTGAGTACTCTGGACAAACTCAAAAGATATAAAGATATTAGCAAATACTGATGTTTCAAAGTTAGGAGATGTTTTCATGGATGCAGAAAAACATCAGGAAAAAGATATTTCTCTGATTTCCTACACAAAATGTTAACCCCTGGTGAACAAAGATGTGCATTTGTAGAAAAACAGCAATATCATGATTTAAGGGTAAGCAACATTACCTGCTTAAATACAAAAACAACATCCTAAGAAAACACTTCTCACAGATCTAGCTTCATATAAAAACAAGAATGAGCTCTGAAATACAAAATGGTGGCTTAGTATCCCATCTTAATAGGAATTTTTTCTATTTATATCAGATAAAAATTGAATGTGGATAAGCATCACATCTGGTAACCTCCAGCCAACTGAGACCTCCCTAGTTACTCAGGACTGCTGATAACTGATGGAAAGTGGATTGGTGAGCACTTCTGCCAGTTCCCTCAGCACCCTAGAGCGGATCCTGTCAAGCCCCATAGACTCAAGTGTGTCTACATAGTGCTGCAGGTTGCTGACCAATTCCTCGTGGATTATAGGAGCTTCATTCTGCTCCCCATCCCTGTCTTCCAGCTCATGAAGGCTGACTACCCTGAGGACAACTGGGTAATAGTGAAGACAACTTACTATTAAAGACTGAGGCAAAGAAGGCATTTAGTAACCCAACCTTTTCTTCATCCTTTGTCAATGTTTCCTCCCTGCATCCAATAAAAGGAGATCCCTCCTTTTGTTGCTAATCTATTTATAGATATATCTTTTATTGTCATTTATGGTAGCAGACAGATTAAGCTCTACTTGCACTTTGGCCCTTCTAATTTTCTCCCTGCATACCCTCATGACATCCTTGTAGTCCTCCTTAGGTCCTAAGACTCCAAGCCGGTCAAAATATACAAGGACAGTCTCAAGCAGAAGGGCCTTCTCAATTTGTAAGAACAATAAGGCTCAGTGAGACCTTATTGCTATCTACAACCATCTGAGCAGAGAATACAGAAAATACAGAGACAAACTCTTCCATGTGCACAGTCACAGTTCAAGGGGCAATAGGACACAAGCTGGTCTGTAGGAAATTCTGATTAGACACTAGGTATAATTTTTTTACCTTAAGACTGGTTAAATACTGGAAGAGGCTGCCCAGAGATGCTGGAACTCCCTGTCCCTGGAGGATGAGACTGAGCTCTGAGTTCAAGACTCAACTGAATGAGTTCCTGAGCAGACTGACTTAAACCTTTTTGAGCAGGGTTTTGGACTAGCTGATATCTTCACATTTCTTCCAATTTATTCTGATTCTATGCATCTAATATACAGATGTACAACAAAATACTCAGAAGAGATGAATTACTTAGGCAGCTTTTCCACAGCTGCCTGACTTCAAAATCTCATATATTTCATGGTTTAAACTTTTCTGCTGTTCTTTCATCAAGACATCTGTCTTTTTTAATTGGTCTGCTATTACCCCTAAATTAGTCAGGAATTAAGGAAGCTCCACTGGCAAATTAAACCTTCCCCTCAATTTATCTACTTACTGGCCTGAATAATGTATTGGTCTCAGTTCCCTATAATAATTTGAGTTAGGAAGAAAAAAAATTCTATAGGCCTCACCGTACCTTCTCAGCATTTCTGTAAACTACTCCAATCCTTATCCAAAATATCTTTGCTACCCATTGCCTCAGTAATGGGCCCACCTGTTCTCAGCAGTCAATGACACACCCATGTTTGAACACTCCCTAAAACTGCAGGAATAAATAATCAGCCATCTTTCGTGGCTTCCACAAAACAAAATCAGCTGCCTTTTTTGATGAAGGTGCCTGTTTCCATCAAAAGACTCATTCTGAAGTATCATTCCATGGGCCTAGTTCCCTGTGTCAATGTTTTTCCATATATACATATGATGCAGGGACAATGAAGCAGCAAGAGTGTTTAGAAAGTAGAGCCTAACCCCAAAACAGAAGAAAGTGTAAAATCAATCTTATGAGTTTCTTTACTCATTACTCTTCAGCAATGGTGTACAAATATACTACATCTGGTTTTAACACTTACACATTCACATTTCCTTCCTAGAAGCCGTTTGTGATGAGGCTAACCCTGTCACCTCAAGCAGTTATACCTATTGTGACCCTAGATAACTCTTCACACGACTGGCTTGGAAAAGTCCTGGTACTTTCAGCATCTCATTTTTATCTACCAGATACTGATAGCAGAAGTCCCTTTGAGTGGTTCATTGCTGCCACTGGTCATCCATCTGGCACATACGCGAGAAAAGCACAGTCAGACAGCAAGTGTTCATTAAAAATTGTCGTGTCTAGCAGCGAAAGAGCTGGCTGCAATTGTCCTGCAGGGACCCCAAGCAAAACAGCAAATTCAATACTCCAGAGAGAAAAAGTGTGTTAGAAGTTGTAGGGAAAATGTGAGTTAATTCAACAGGCCTTTGTAACTCAGATCTGCATTGTCTGTTCTGGTGTACTTTTTTAAATTCTCTATCACCAATTGTCAAATACCATATGAGTTATCATGGGGTCAGAACCACCTTGTGGCGGGTGTTTGTGTGTCTGTGTGTGTGTGTGGAGGGGACAGGGCTGGGTCAAACCTCATGGAGGTGGGGTGGCATCATATCCCTCATGGCAGGCCTTGGAGCCCACATGGGGAAGTCCTGGAGCAGCTGCCACACACAAACATCCTGGGAAAACCGTAGCACCTCACACCTCCTGGAGTCCCTGACCCAGCTCAGATGGGCAGGGACAGTGAGAATATGGCCCCTCAGCCTGGCCTGGGACCCCAGAGTGGCCAGTAGGTCAGAGGCCCAACCTGGGGGGTTTGGCCATAGAGACCAGAACAGCTAAACCAGAGATACAGGGGTTCCACATGTCATGGTCCTGCCATGTGTGAGTGTGAGTGTTGATCTGCCAGAGTTTTGGTGGTAGTTATCTCTCCCTCTTTCTCCCTCTCTCCTTGCTCCCTCTGCTTCTTTTTCGTTGCTCCTTTCTTGATGCTTTGGGTGGCTTGGAGCTAGAGGGATTGGATTTGACTGAAGTGTTGTAGATTGACTGAATATTGACTTGCTTGTTGTTGGTGAATATGTGCTGAGCTGGTCTTGTGGTGGAACATTTTTTCTAGCTTGTATAGTGCCCTTTTTAAATCTCTGCCAAGTTCCTTTATTTTCTCATCTAAATTAATAAAGAAACCCCTTGAGAACAAGTCCGTGGCTTGTTCTCTTGATGTTATCTCAAGGTATTGAAGAACTTTCTCTCTATATATATATTAAAGTAAAACTCCTAGCTGAGCTTGTGAGACCACAGGTCAGGAATTGGAGTGCAACACCAATTAACAAATTATTTCTATTTCTAACAAAAAATCAGCTCTTCTACAAAAGAAGTCTCAGTAAGAGGTTTCCTCAAAAAATATGATTCCATTTAAGTAGCAGAAATACTCCACCTATATTCAAACATGCATTTCGGAGCTAATAAGTTGTTTTTTCCATAACAGTTATAAGTGCATGACCAGAAAGATCTTGAAATGAATCCTTATATGGCATTTTCTGATATGTTTACACTTTTTATTTGAAAAAGTGATAGGGATTGTATTAAATATATAGTCCTAAATAAGGCTGTGCTGTATATCTTCTATGATAATTGGAATCAGTCGTTGTCTTCAGGGGAGCTGATCATATTGAGGTAAGTTATGAGCTTAAGTGCTTTCCTGGATCAGGGCCTAAATCTCTGATGCTCACACACACATCATCTCCAACCATCAGAGAAGTCCAAAATTAACAGTCACAGAGGTTATATCTTATTCTTTGGGAATAACTTGAAAGCTTAAAAAAATTCTGGTTCTGTGATACAACATACTCTGTTCAATCCAGAGAATTTTCAAAACTGACTTAACAAGTCTACAAACATGGTCAGTAGAATCTGAAACAAACACCAATGCAAAACATTCAGTTCTATAGGGATTGTTATTTGTACTCAGGATCACCTAAGATCACCATCAGAAATTAGGTTCTCGTTGTGCTTAGTACAATGTATACTTAGAACAAAGAATGTTTACTTAATAGCCCGGATTTAAATATCGAGGCTTACACCAGTGACTGAAAACAACACCCTTAAAAAACAGGCGGCATCTCCATTTCTTCACGAAATTCAAATAGACCTGATAGTGTTTCTCCTGCTTCCATTTCAAAGTTGCATTGTTTAATAAAACTGAAGTCTGCTTTCTAAACCCTAAATATAAAATCTTTTGATCAAGCTATCAAACAATTCAACATTTGCAAATAAAGAAACCCATACAGAAGTAATGAATTAGCACAAACAGCAATTGGCAAAAAAACCCAGGGAGTTACAAAGTAAGCAACCTCACAGGACACTCATGAACTAACCATAATGTAACTGAAGCACCAAAATACGCTACAGCTGCTGAAGTCTTCAGCTCTTCCTAGAACAGTCATGAGCAACAACTAAATTATACAACTTCAGTGTTGTCTAACCAGTGTCAAACAGAAAATAGTGACACAATCATCAGCAGGACACTATCTCAAGGAGATGGGAAATACAACCCCCCAGGGAAAAAAAAAAAAAAAAAAAAAAACACAGAAAGAAGGGAAACCAGCCTAGGAAAAAACTAGGCTTTTCGTTGGAGAAAGCTTTCAAAGTCACTTCTATGCTTCTGTAGAAAGACAAAAATGCATTGTCATCTGTCAAGCGGAACAAACAGGACCTTAGTGATTCAGTAACAGTTGCACTCTCTTGGCAGATATTAGCTTGTTTAAGGCAGGGAAGATCAAAGGAAGTAACTGGATGCCAATAGAAGGAAAAAAAAGGTCAAAGTTATTTATTATTACAGCATTCCCCTATCTTTATTTGTTCTTCCACCATTTTCATTGTTTTGTGCAACAAGATGGAGGTTTTTCTGAAACACAGCAGTCAATAATATAATGCAATGGTTCTTTTGCAATACAGGCTCTTCTATAAGTTCACAAGTCATCAGCGCAATAGGTTTCTCATCCATAAGGGTGTGTGAAATATACAGTTCCATGTACTCATTTAGCACAATAGTCTGCAAGTCACAGGAAGTAATTATTAATGAGTTAGAAAACTAGAAAGAATGAACAGTAATCATTGGCATTAGAAATGTCAAATATAAGAATATTTATATTGATGTTATTTTAAACTACAGGAAAATCAGAATTAATATTAAATAGTTACCATTTTTCCAGGGATGTGAGGTTACAGATGCAAAACCTTTAAAAGCTGAAAACACTGCTATCCACAGACTTTTGCACCTGTGGTAAAATAATTTAAATTTTTAAGTGATTTTTGCCCTGAAGAAATATCAATAAAGTTAATTTCTTATTGTGTAACTAAGATATAGAATTATTCCTAATAATTCCTGTGAGATCTTGCCATAGTCAAAACCTCAGCAATGCATCAGTTGTGCAACACAACAGAGAGAAAGGGGAGATCTGTACTATGCAAAGACAACTGATATATAGAGTCCCAAGCCACATCTACCTGACTCCACTCTGAAATGTTGAGAAAGATTACTGCTAGGAAAGTGCCATGCTTTGGATGATGAACCCATTTCACAGACAGCATATTTCTAATACAGTTACTTTGCTTTCTATAGCAAGTTATTAACTGTGTACTGTGTCATATATGAACTAATTCAGGCAGTGATGTTGCTTGAGTCTTTCTACCACATTTCTTCAAATAGGATAAGCATGCTTAGAAAGGCCTCTTAACAAGAAATAAAAATGCTCAGTAGTGTAGACCCTATTGATTCTTCTCCTTTGAGTACAAATAGTCCTGGCATCATTAGCGCTATAAGGACTGGTGACACATTACAGCCCAGAATCAATATAGTGACTGTGAATGGCACCAGGAAGGCTGGAGTCCCCGCAAGGAGGTTCCCATGCAGAGGCCAGTGTCAGCCACCCTCATCAGAAGTGGCTAAGCAATGAAGAGGTGACAATGAAGATGCTCAAAGCATCTTCCTCAGAAAATACTTCTTTTAGTAAGCTGCAGGTAAGCAAAGCTCAAGGCTGTTCCTATTCTCATGAAAACAGGACATATGTGCAGATTCTCTGCAATTTTACTATTAACTGTTGTAATACTCCACAAGATAAGTTTGGCATGTGCCAAACAGCACTACCCCAAACTATTCCTGAGCTTAGGGTGTTAAAAATTACAGAACCATTACTACTAGTTATTTTGCATTCATCCACCACTTCGTGGAAAGTATTAGTACAGATCCAAGCTATTCCAGGGCAATTGGTCCAGCTGCCTAGGAATAATCTTGGATGTATTTGATTTAGGTTTACAGCTAAAGCTCCTGGCTTTTGAGTTCGATCCAAAAGACTGGCTTGCAACCTACTTGTTAGGTGACAAAGTTCAAGAGCAATGCAGACTGCTTAAAGCCTGGGCATGCCTCACTCCTAGCAGCTTCAGCATGACTTGAGTATACCCAGTGAGTTGTTGCACATTTCTGACCTGAAATAGTCAAGGGAGCATTTGGAAGGCACAGAGGAAACACATGTCTGCTTTAGTGTTCAGGAAATTCACCTTCCTGAAAGACAGCCTGTAAAGTCAATCTTTCGTCCATGTCAGGGTTTTAGAAAGAATAGTTTTGCCATACAGCTCAAGTGATTTAACAGTGAACTCTCAACAAAACTGGTCTGATCCTTCCTCCTGCCTTTGCATTGCTGCCTCTTCTCATGCTTCCAACTGGAGAATGACATTAGCAAAAAGGTTTTGCTGTTTTAGAAAGGTATCACATTGGTGCAGCTCTCGAGCCAGACTAGGAGAAACTGCAGGAGCACGTGGCCAGAATGAAGAGGGAGATCACCTTGTTCAGCAGCAGCAACAATATACAAAAATGGCTGCTTATCAGTCCACAATATGTGTTGAATACTGATGACTTTTAACAATATCTCCAACTTTACTGTGTGGAATCCATGCTTCAAAAATTTCCAGCATGTAATTTTCCAGTGGGAATTCTTGTTTAATTACTTCACACACAGCTTAATTTTCCCAGGCAGTTCAGTCCACTCTTCCCTATATAGTATTCTTAACTTTCTGTTCACTTCTCATGATCAAATAACATAAAACACACTTTTATGCAAAAAAATAAAAGCACTGTTAAAAATCTATGTCTGCTCTGTGATAAAACAAATGTATGCTGAGTGTAGACAGTCATTTTAGCTGAGGTATTCAAAATGCATAAAACCACCCTTGAAAAAAGTGAATGGACTTTATCTAAATTTAAAAAGTAACTGACAAATTTGCATGATGACCATAACTTTGTTTTCACTTAAATCAATTAATCCTCATAAAATTAATTGTATTATCCTCAAAAAAATTTTCAACAATGTGAATTTCAAGTGAAAATAATATGGCACTTCTTATTAAAATAGGGGGGGAAATCCACTGCTAGGGATTCCTGCTTTGAAATCTTGACTCAGGAGCAAATGCTGTTACACAGTTACACTGGCAGAATTAGCAGTTGATTTTTGACAAGAATCTCTAATGTTCCTTACATTTATGAATTCAAGAAAAAAAAAAAAAAAGAAAGATACTGTAGCAACAATGTCTGAAGTCCAGCAAAGCTGAATGATTTTTATTTTCTCAAGTGCACAGTTTGTGCTTTGAAGGATTATGCTGTCATTTAATCTTCCAGACACTGGCAATAGGGATATGCTCTAACAATTCTCTCTATGAATGACACCTTTCACTCTCATGAATGAAAGTCCATAATGGAAAACATAATAACCCAACAATTTTAAACACATTCGAGATTTAACGGAGCAGCAACAAAATGTATTCACTTGCACTTCATGCTCTCTTCCTTTAACAGATACAGCAAATTCACAATCACATTTGGCAAAAACAATACAGGCTATCAAAAGCCATCAAGTCTCAAAGTAAGATTTAAAGGCAAGCACTACCTCATCCTATAGTATTTTATTTACTTCTACTTAAATAAGTTAAAAGACATCAACCTGGACTTCATTGCTTACAAAAATTTACAGCTACAAAGACTGTAATAAATAAAACAAGGTACGAAGCTCAGACAGCATGCTATAAAAATACTGATTTTAGGCAAAGCCTTCAAACACAGTAATTTTTTCAGCCGTTCGAAAATACCCCATACACTGATCTTGCAATAGCATTCACAAGTCAATACATCTGGCCTATACAGAACATGAGACACAAGCAATTGAACCATTTACTTCATATTTTAGATAAGTTACTTAATAGCTTCATGTCACCAGCTTCCTTTCTCCCAAGCCAAAGCATCTCCCTTAACACATCCTTGCTGATTGAAACTACAGCACAACCAAATTAAAGTGTGAAGTATTTTCTCAAGGAAAGTTTCAAAGGCTCACCTTGCCTAAAAACATAACCTGCAAAGAAGCTATCAAAAGAGAACACTGTGAACAATCCCACTATGAAAATTTAGGTAGTATAATCTCATCTCAAAGAAATGGAAGCACATGTAGCATCATAGAAACTAGCTTCCAAAAGAACAGGTTACTGCTGTCTAGACAGAAATGGAGCACCAATTTTGATAAAAATTGAGGCCTGATCATCTCCCAGAAGCTGAAGGCTTAAAAAAACTGCCAAGGTCATCATCTTTTCAAATCAATAGAAAGATGCATATCTTCAGCTAAGTGGCTAGTAATGTATGTCATTGCATCATCTCATTTGCTTTCCAGAAACTTTGAATTCCACATGAATTCCTTTTCTAATTCTAGCTACATACTCATATCTTGTTCCATTTAAAGGCTGTCTCTACGGAATTACACATTATGGCAACAGAAAATTAATCAATTTATTAACCTGCATTTTAAGGAAAATCAGAAGTCAAAATCTTTAGATGTGAACAGAGTTGCAAAACAACATAACATTTTTGAATATGTAACACATCTAGAGCACTTTGAACACATGAAAATATTGTTCAAGAGTCTTATATGTTCTATGTTTAAATATGTACAAATAAAATTGTACTGTTCTTTTGAACAGTTCAGTTCTGCATCAGCTCAAATTGCCAGAGATAGACTTCTGAATCTTTTGGCTTTGCTACATCAGTGTCTTTTACTGACGAGAAGTCTGAAGAAATTAGTGAAAGGGAAACTTCATAGGTAACTCAGCCAACATGACTTAGAGTAGTAGTTAAGCCAATCTGTAAAAAATTTTTTCACAGAATATTCTGAGTTGGAATAGGGGTTTTTTTATTTATTTTCAAAGATTCTTGCAAAAACTTCCAAATTTACGCTTGATATAATACCAGGTCAACTTAGCAGTCCTTGTTTTTAACAGGTCAATTTAGCAGTTCCTTCAGGCCCACAAAAATAATACCATACCATTCATATAGTTAATAATCTGTTATACATAATACTTAACAACAGGTCTTTTGAATGCAATTCAGTAGCCTAAACACAGTGATTTCACATCATTTAGGTCACTCTGGGGTACCCAAGACACAACACTAGGCAGGCATATATTACCACAGAGGAGACCTATGATCTTTGGAGCAGCCACGTGTAGGAAATTGTCAGTTACATCTCATGGGCCAGTGAGCTTACACTGAAGTAAGGTATGGCCAAACTTCGTGAACGAAGATTTGGGAAGGGCTCTCGCCAGTGGATTTTCCAGGTGAGGCACAGCGTGCGCAGAACTGGCCCCACCGTTTAAGTCCTGAGGTCCATCTGCCATGGCCGAGCGAGCTTGGACAGTGACAGTGAAGTCCTTGGGACTGTCACAGCACCCGGTACTGACCGGGGCTGACCCTGCTGAGCATCTGAGATCTGATGGGATGGGATGGCAGGAAGGCTTGAACTGCCAGGGGACGGTCCCACTGAGACTCGACCTCATGACCTTGGGATTCAGAGGTCAGAGCGCTCTCCTTTACACCACAGGACCACCCTGCTTACGCTGATCAGCACAAGTATGGTATGTGTGCTTATATATGTATGCACTTATGTGCTATATGTGTGCCTGTATGTGTATACCAGTAGTAGCACAAAGGCCTGTATCTATACATGTGTATGTGTGCATGCCTCTGAAAGTTCTGGTTTGGGGGGGGAAAGCTGTAATTTTTTTTTTTTTTCACTTGTGCCATTTAAACTTATAAAACAAACAGCAAAAGATGAGTCAAAATAATTTGCCAGTATAGCTTACCTACGCAGACGGTGGTTCCGTGGTGTAAAGGAGAGCGCTCTGGACTCTGAATCCCAAGGTCCTGAGTTCGAGTCTCAGTAGGGACCATCCTCTGGCAATTAAATGCCTCCCTGCCATCCCATCCCATCAGATCTCGGATGCTCAGCAGGGTCAGCCCCAGTTAGTACCGGGTGCTGTGACA
>JAWWEV010000115.1:56957126-56972492 GCA_035583235.1 Hafferia zeledoni
CCCCCCCCCCCCCCCCCCCCCCCCACACCAAAAACATCAAACAATTTTAAAAACCCCTCAGATACATTTAATTATCCACTCAGAATAACCATGAAACAGTTGTGCTAGGATAAAATCCCATGTTATTAAAGCCAAATCAGATTAAGATAACTTTTCTAGGGTGGAGAGGAATTAAGTGGGGAAGATCACTAATTAAAAAGTTTGAATTAAATGACCAAAACCAAAAACAATTATTTCAGTTATATTTCCCAGTGTATCTAAATTCACAGAAAATATAATAGTAGAATGTTCTCTGGGTGATCCACTGTAGGAAAGCAATGAGGCAGAAAGTGGTATGGCCTGTGAAGGAGTAGAGTAATAAATTTTTAAAAAGGCAATAAGCTGAGCTATTTCGTATAGGAAAATGGGCAGTCATCCAAATTAGGAATAGGTAGATGTAAATTACTTGTACTTACCTTTGACTTCACCACTGGAAAAGCTGTCTTCGAATATTTAGCTTTAGGAAATTGTTATCACAATGTATTACAGGAAATTCAAATGTCATAAAGATGTATTTTAAAATCAATATAAGGACAGAAGATGTTATAAAAGTTGAGCAATCCTTTCAGGACTTAGCTCCCAAACTCTGCATGCTACGGCTCTAACAGTTGTATATTCAAACAATAATGGATGTTAACATGCATTTGGACAGGATAGAGAGGGGCTAAGTGACAGATAATCACCTACTAACCGTAAGTCTGGTTTGTAAAAGGAATCTCCTACATACAGAATAAATAGATTTTGAGCTCTTAAAAAGATTGGTCTGAACTGACAGGAAATTTGATGTAAAAAACTCTTTGTGAATGCATCATAAAGCATATCCTTTTTCAGTGCTTACAAAAGAAAAAGCAAATACAGAGAAAGCATAAAAACACAGACTTTGTAGAGGTGGGTAGTCAGCCAAAGCATTTGGATATGTGCCAAGAATCTGGAATGAAAAAAAGGATAAAGAGTATGAATTATACAAATTCAGAACTGTTGAGTGAGCAATGAAATTAGAAAGCTTTATGTTTTCTTAATTAAATGGCCATTGGTCTGAAAATGATTGATGCCTATGCTTTCGTCTCACTCAACACTCTCAGTGAGTTTTGGCAGATAATTCTGCCCAATGGCAATGGAAAATAACATCCTGTATAATATCTCTTGTAAGAGTGTTTTATACCAGCGAACAAAATCTTAAAATTGCCTTTTTAATGTAAATAAAACTCTGAATTCTAGAGGACAGTAGTAATGAAAGTTGTTAGCAGAACTGGATTACAGGAAAATAGGGTAGACTCCACAACTCTTATGAGAAAGGTAACTGGCACAAGTGTACTTGCTTAACTGGCCTCTTACAAAGAAAGTCTCTCAGGCAAAATTTGCCATGGGAGGCTCTGGAACTTCCCTTCTCTGAAATGAGATGTCACCTTCATCCTCACAGTTCACAAGTGGAGTCATTTACACAGAAGAAAAACTACAAAATATGCACTCCACTCCCATACATTAGCATATAGCAACCCTTCCACAACAATAGCATTATTCTTATTAACAAAACTCTAACATTTCAGATTAAAGAGCAGTACTATGAATCCTACACAGAGAGGTCTAGTCTGGCAGTGTACCTTGTTCCTGTTGCACTATATTTTGGGCACCATTGTGTACTGAATCTTTTCCTTCATTTCAAAACTAGGCAGTTCTGCCATCTTCCTTGACTAGCAGTCCCTAAAAGTTGGCATTCAGCTTTTCATTTCTTATTTGTCTTTCAGGCCACCCCTTATTCATACTGCTAGTATACACTGGAAAAGAATGATACTGATGCTAACTCAGGAAGCCCCTGACCTGCCAGCTGCTGGATACCAGAGGAACATTCTTGGGGAGTACTTTCATAAATTGATTCTGTTCTTATGTCCTTAAATATTAATCCCCTTTTACCACTGCTGTAGACAGGACATTGTGCTACACAAACATGTGACATGACCGAGTGTAGCCATTCTTTAGTTCTTGGAGTTCATTCAAATCAAACTGCTTAGCCTTATATACTACTTAACTTCTGTTTCAGAGATGAAATAAAATCACTTTGATCTCATAGATTAGAGAACAGCAGACTGAATCTCACTTAAGTGAGAAAAGTAGTTTAGAAATGCTCTACATTCGCTGATGAAAATACACAGGGGAAAACATGCTTTTAAAAAGCTAAGTGTATGGGCAAAATTTAGGAAGCCTACATGATATATTTTTAACTAGTTTATGAAGTCAGAGAAATCTCAAACTAGATGGAAACATGCCATAAAGTCTCTATATCATCCACAAAATTGAGGCTTGCAGATATACACTTGTAAACACTGTTCTCAGAGCACAGGAAGAGGCTTCTCTCTAGCTTCTTATATTGTAGAACATGTTTGCATGAGGTCCTAAGCCATTTCCTAAAGGGAATCCTCTCTAAAGCAAGTGTAAAGAAATTCTTCTGGAAATCTCTAAAAGCCGCAAACTACTTTCAAGTGATTATTACCAGGAGTTAAAAAGTTTTGCAAAACTTGTGTGCAATCACAAAGGGCAGAAACAATGCCACAGTAGCAAGAGTATCACTCATGTAGGCACAGTTTCTGAGGGCCCAGCTAAACCTAAACTCACTTACAGTAACTCATTTCCACAGCTACAGGTGACAGGCAGCCCAAAGTGACCCACGGTCAAAATGACATTCTCACATTCAAGAGGACAGAAGACATAACTGCTTCATGTTTGCAAACAGTGCTGAACACTACGATTAAAATTAAACAAGGGCAAGTGTTAAGAGAAATTAAATCAGGGGCATAACAACACACAGTTGTATGAGGCCTCGAGCACAGAAAAGCAAAATGGCAACCTGTAGTGAGAGTTCCTTTTACAATGCTTAACAAGACAGATGGAGATCCAAACAGGGGTCTGCTCAGCCATGACCATGCCATGGGACAAGAGCACAAACACTTTACAACTGAAAGGGCTGATCTGGCCCCAAAACAGTTCCTGCAAAATCCACACCTACTTCCCCAGTTATTTAGATAAACTTTTATGTTATATTCACTAGCATGATTTCTGGACATCTGTACTGTTCCAGCCATGTTTGACTTCTCTCTTACATACTTTCTGTCCCAAATTTCTCTTCCTGTATCTGATAATTCTGCATATTACATTTTTCCCAATTGTTCAGCAGTATGTTCCTCAGTCACAATAAAAAATGGGGAAGGGAGCAAATTACTGCATCACTTAAATTAAAGCAAACAAGAGGAATTGGATTGAGAAAAATATCCTGGATAACCTCCCCACAGATAACTCTTCAGGGCACTCAGCAGGACACAGCAAAACTTCCATTATCACACAGGTTCTTACAATATGGATTCACATAGATTCCTTCCCATTGATCAGGAAGTCCTACCCTAAAATCAGGAATGTGCATGTTATTTTCATAAGAGTGGGGGAAATAAAGTTTAAAATATATACATTTTTTTCATCTGTTGGTGCAGAATATCTAGTTGTATAACTACCTGGAATTCAGAAAGAAGCTCGGGCACATTATTTTCACACATGACACTTAAGAGTCATGAAGAAAGAAGACAGTCACTATGTATCAGGAGGTATTGAAGCATTAAGATGAATAGACTGTAGGCAGTACCAATAGTATTGGGAAGAAACTGTATAGGATTACTATTATTACTCGATTACTAAAAGTTATCAAAGGAAAGAGATGTTTGTACTTTTACTTGTAGCTTTTAAATGGATCAAATTAAATAACTAGTAAAAGTTAAATAGGAATCAAGTTAGCTTTTGGTGATGTAATTCCATTTTATCTCTGTAGGTGTTCTGGCCTTGTTTGCCTAAGTAACCACCTTTCACTTGATTCTTCATTCACACTTCATTTGCCAGCTTCTTCTCTTTCCTAAATTATCATAATCTTCTGTGACCTGTGGTAAAATATCAGATATTCATGCAGCAATAGAATGATGTTACTACCAAAAAGTTTCTAACTGTATAAATACAGGAAAAGAAGATATCATTTCAGAATGAAAAGACCTGTGCTGAACAGCATGCTATCACTTTCCTGCCAGATACTAAAAGGTGACTGGACATTTGCTGTCTCTGCATGTTAGAGAAGCATAGGGGGAAAAAAAATGTTGTTTTAACATCCCTCCCAAGTCAGGGATCCATGGAAAATCAGAGCAGTATTTCTGAGACACGAGATGGATAGGAAACACTCATGTATATTATTATGCGGATAATGCATGATCCTAAGGAATAAGATGAACTGAGACCGAGAAAAAAAAACATATAGATTCCTATGAAACCTGTCATGGACCAGGATTTTAATGGTGGCATTTTCTGAATGCTCACAGTATTCTGCTCAGAATGGGAATGAGAAAGGAAGCACCAAGATTTATACCTATGTCAGAATACGGCAGAAAGAACGAAGGTTCAGATTCATAAGAAATTAGGTTGCTTCCTCAAAATAAAGGAGCCTTCAGCTGAAGAAAGCAGAAACCAAACAACAGCTGCTTGAAACAAAGAAGATTATGAATAAGCTTTTTAACAAAATAGTTAAGAAAATACCAATGAGGGAATAGATGCCACACCATATGAGGTAACTCCTCTGTTACATGAAAATTCAGCACAATTGGTATCAGAGGATGGAAGCTGTCAAACAGGCAACAGCAAAAAAGCTGCAACTTTAAAGAGAGTGCCAAGAGAACAATAAAGTTGGTACACAGGCTTCCACATGCATACTGGAAGGCATACGAAATATGATGACAGAACTGCCATGAAAGCATGGACACCCTGGGCATACTGGAAACTAGTGAATTACCTCTGGTGCTAGCATACAAAATACACAGGAAAAAAACAGAACAACCAACCCTTACAGAAGTAGATACTTTTGTATGTTGAAGAGAACCTAATGAAAACAAACATGAGCTAAGTACCTCAAAAAGTAGCATAGAATCTATAGGGATTGAAATATAAAGCCTGAGCAGGAATGAATGAATGTGAGTTTACTAGTTGGAATGATGATGTAGCTTCTGATATGCTTAGGGCCATGAGGCAACACCTGCAGAGAATGTGATAATGTCTGCTTTTAGCTATCTCTATGTAGCTACAGAAAATGTATCAAGCTACAATACAATGACCAAATAAATGACACCATTAATTATTTTTTCATGGAGCAAATAGGTAGTCCACAATAAAAGATGTAGTGCACGTCTTGATTCAAAATTCTTGCACAGTGGAACAGCTCGTCTAGGACAGCAATCATAGCATGCCCAGATACAACATCTCTGCAGAGCTATAAAACTCTAAATACCGATCACAATGTCCTCAGCTCCAAAAGGACATAAAAGTAAAGAGTCAGATTAAAAAGCCACAGGGGCAGCTGAGATAATTAAATCATAAGAAGTGGCTTCTTGAGGACACCATCACAGGAAAAGAGTCACTTAAGGAAAGGCTTGAGAAAGGGCAATGGGAAGTCAGCAAGGAAGGGGAATAGCTTATATACAAGAAAACAAACTTCCAAAGTCTGAAGTTGCATCTAAAGGAAGAAAATAAAAAGGCTGATGATCTCTGGGAGATGAAGTCTAAGCACACAATAAGGCAAGCCGAAAAAGTGTTTGAGAAATAACTGAAGAAGCAGAATTAACACTACATTTTTCTGGACACATACCAGGAGCAGAAGCTGGTCAAGGTGTCTGTAAGGCCATTTGTAAATCAGGGCACAAAAACCATCAAGTAGATCTAGAAGATCAGTCCTTTGCAGAAGTACATAGAAATAACTACAGCGTTTTTAAAGGACACGTGAACTTTCTTTGCGACTGACTCAGAAAAGATCTACCTGAAGTTCACTTGAGTGTAGAACATATAAAAAATTTGACAAAATGAATACAAACAAATTGCCACAATCAGATTATATCCACAATACCTAAAGGAAATCCAGAATGAAGTAATTAAGTTATAATGAGTGATACATTCTCAAATCTGACTTCGTACATTGATTGGCAAATGGCCAGCAAAGAACTCTGCCATAAACCTATGTTTTTTCTGTACCTGGAATATCAGTTGCAGTTTCGGTACCTTCCTCCTAAGCAATATATGGAAGAACACAAAAGCTTTAAGATAACAAAGGATGACCAAAGGTCTGGAGAACATGCAGAATGTTTCCCTTGTATGAGAGGTGAAGGATAAAGTAAACTGGGATTTCACTCTGAAAAAGGGGCACCTAAGAGGGAGTATGACAGAGGTCAACTACATCATGAATGACATTAAGAAAATGGGTGGGTTTTGACTGTTTACCAGTACAAGAACAGCAGGACATCAATAAAAGCCACTAATAACCAGGCTCAAAACAGCTGGAGGTAATTCTTCATATGGACAGAATGCTCATTGCTAAAGTATTTTCCAGATGCTCTGTGTTTTCTTGGATTCTAAGGGACACAGAAAACTTATAATATCAATTCAGTAAAGTTCATTAAATACTCAAAAGCTCCATCTGGCTCCAGAAGTCCCTAAATTGACCAAAGGCAGGGAGAGTACTGGAGAGAGCACATGCATTTGCTTTTCCTTCTTTCATGGTTCTTACCTTTCTCCCTGCTAGCAACATAGTTGAGCTAAAGGGAAGGTAAAGTGCATTCTCATCATCTGTCTGAGCTTTTTGAGAAGCAGGAGTTCCAGCACATGTGTAGAAGGAAGAAGCCATAACACATCTTTTATGTATCCAGTGTCTTACCCCACAGGCTTCCAATTACTGCTATGTGCCCTAATTAGGCTGTGCTATTCATAATGGGAAAATATCTAAGGTCTGTCCAGATGCTGCACAGTCTCAGTACAAAGCAAGAAAGGGGAAAGAGCCTAAAAAAGCGCCTTTTTCTTTTCAACAGCACTTGGTTAGAGTGCACTAGAACTGACCCTAAATTCAGCACATTGTCTTGGAATGTTAACAGGCAAATATTATCATGCACAGAGAATCATTCTGAATTCATATCTGTTTATGCAAATCCTGTCAAGCACAAATGTTTATATAACTAAAAGTTCTTCTAATAAACCTAATTATTTTCCTCAAGTGCTCTGAACAGTAGTTATACCCATGAAATGGTTCTATCCTGCTGCATACTATAATTCTTACTACTTCATACAGTTATGCATTTGACTCTAAAAAAATATTATTTAAGAAACATTATAGAACTGCATTATAGAAAGTTTAGCGATGCTGCCAGTAATCGAGGTTGTGCAACAGCTCTTTTCATATTTTCAGTCTCTTACAACAGTTTGTGGTACAATTTATTGCAGTGATTTGCTGTGCTGTACACGGGATAAATTTTTCCATGGATAAACTGTGATGTTCCCAAGGACAACGCTGAGAAAAGTGCATCATTTTGCCTGCATTAAAACATCTATTGTTCTTTTACTGACCATTTCAAACACTTCTGCATTATCAAGTAGAGTTCAAAACACTGGAGTTTGAGCAGTATGTCAAGAGGGTCTTCAGCTTCTCTGTGAAATTATACTTCATTTTGGCTGAGTTACATATTTGTTATCAGCTAAAAGCTCAATCTAAGAGGGAAATTATTCTTATATATCATTCCCCATATTTTAAGTACATCAACATTCATATCTACTTTCATCTTAGTTACTAGCATTGCCTTTTGGCTTAATAGCACTATCCGCTACCTGAAGATTACAGCCCTTGACTGAGTATTCTGTCATATCCTTCATACATTTTCCAAATCTCTTCCTTTCAAATTACAGTTTATACAATTTGCTCACCTTCTAGTGCAAACCAATTTTCTAATACACCTGTACAAAAATTATATAAAATATAATACATAACCTTATACAATTGCATAGGTATTTCCAGGCTGTAAGAGTCACTGAGGAGAAGGGACCTTGAGAAATTCATTAGTCCCGCTCACCTGCTCAGCTGAGCAGGGTCAGCCAGACCATGTTGCTTAAGGCTGTGCTGAGCCACATTTTTTATATCTCCACAGGTGGAGACTCCATAGCCTCTCTGGGCAGCCTGTTCCAATGTCTGACCACTTTCACAGTAAGAAAAGATTTTACTGTTTATGTTGAATTTCACGTGTTTCAGATTGTGCCCATTGCCTCTTGTCCTTGAGAAGTCTGGCTCCATCTTCTTTATGTCTATATAATACATGTATGTACCTGCCTCCCATGAGGTACCTATACCCCTTGATGAGATACCCTTCAGATTTCTCTCCAGACTGAACAGACATAGCTCCTTCTGCTCCTGAAGGAGCCTTAGTCCCCGAATCATCTTTGTGGCCTTTTGCTGGACCAGCTCCAGTATATCCATATCTTTTTTGTACTCTGCAATATCCACTGAGGCACCTGAACATATTGCCTTGATTACAGCTGCATTAATAGTATCCTTTCATAACCATCCAATTAACAACTACTGTATTGATATATGCCTACGTACACTTAAATATATCTAGGTATACCTGACTTGAAGTATTCTTTAGTTCCATCAGGGAGATCTCATTTTATAGGGACAATTGACAATATTTCTTGCTAAGTACATTGCCTTTCGGTTTATACCACTATATTTCAGTTTTAGAGTTCAGTAAACCACACGGTTAGTTACTACAGACCTTAATCTTTGGGGATTTTAATTTCCACCAATATAGTTAGTACTTTCTCCTGTGATTTCTCCCCAAATGCTTCAACTAAGGTTGATCAAATTAATTGGGTTTTCTTAGCCTGGAAAATTGATTATCAAAGAAATAATCAGATTACTGTGGCACAAACAACTTTTAGTAGATCAGTATTTTATTTTAACTGATTTTCTCTTTACTACCTAGTTTTTAACTCTTTTTCCTTCAAAATGAGGTCTGAAGTTTAGCATACAACTGAAGACAGTCTGTAGATTACCACTTATCATTTTTCTTTACAAATAACACATACTGTCTTTGCCAGTATCTGGCATATATATGTCTGTATATAACATCATCATGGCTAGGCTTCGCAAACAAAGGTTTGGGAAGGGCACTACCCACTCCTGCTGCAAGTGCGCTGGTGGCTAAAAAGACCAATGCGGGATAGGCAAGTCTGATCGCAAAAGGCACAGTGGAAAGTCTTTAGGTGATACTGGCGAGGAGTAGTTCTTTCTGTGTTGTCTTTTCTCCTCAAGACTGACTCTGCATGTGTTCTCAAAGGAGGCAGCAGTGTTGTGAATGGTGTGTCTCCATGAATCCTGACTGGAGGCCAGAGTGGACAATTAATGGCAGTCAACATGGTCAAGGCTGAACTATTGTTTCAGGGAGTCCTTGTAGCTCTTCTTTGGGGCTCCTCTCTTGCGGCAGCCGGTGGCAAGTTCACTATAGAGCACAATCTTCGGGAGGTGGTGTTCCTCCATCCTGGAGACATGCCCTGCCCAGCACAGCTGCGTTCTCAGCAGCAGGGCCTCGATACCGGTGACGCCTGCCTGTTCAAGAACAGACACATTGGTCATGTAAATCAGTCCAGTGGATGTTTAGGACTGCACAGAGGCAGCGCTGATGGAAGCATTCGAGGAGTCACAGGTGGTGGCAGTAGATGACCCATGATTTAGACCCACATGCGAGTGTCAATTTGAACACACCTTTGGAGGCAGGTGTATGCCTTTGAATTCTCTTTTGGTTTGTTTTACCACATCAGAAGATGCCTGTTGGCCACAGTTAACCAAACAGGTGTGGAGATGAGCTTTGGTCAGGCCACCTTTTCTGGGCCTCTCTCCATGTGGAGCAAGCAGTGCTCTCCTTGAAAAAGGCTGCTTGGTCATTCAGGATGCTGCTAAACCAGACTGTCATCTCCAGGGTCACATCTCAAATGACCAATATCCTGAACCTCCTGCATGCAGGGTTGGGTCTGCGGCTTCCAGCACTTCCTACCACCTGCCGTTTCGGCCCTCACCTGTCACTGCAGGGCTTTGCAATGTGGGTGAACCCTTCGAACATATGCAATGGATTTTTTAGGTGAGGCACAGCGTCCACAGGATTGGCCCCACCTTTTACTCCTAAGATTCATCTGCCAGGGCCTAGTGAGCTTGGACGGTGACAGCAAAGTCCTCGGGACATAGGTTTAGTTAAAGTATAAATACATTTTACATGTTCAATATATATGCATATACATACCTGTAAAATTTATATTTACATACAGTAAATAGACAAAATTAACTTATTATATGTATACAGTACATATAATCAAAATATTTACACCTTGAGAGATGATAAAAATACGAGCTTTGAAATCTCAAGAATAATCTCTCTCAAATTAGTTCATCATCCTAGTTCAAATACACTCAATTGTAAGTTTTAAGTTCTAACTTCCTGTGTAAATCAGAGATGAAGTTAAGACTGACCCTTAAGCCTCAGAATTAGACATGAATATTTAAAGTGCTTTATAATGCTAAGTGTTTAGAAAAATAGTTTCAAAATATTCTATATTCTACTAATCTATTTTTTATCCCACCCATGATCTCTAAAATAGAAATAATACTGCTCTCTTGTCCTCAGTGATTGAGGTGTCTCATATTAAGCCATGAGAAGCCTAAAGAACATTAATAAACTTAATTAGTTTCCATAATATTTTAATAGCAATATTTAAGATAAGGACCTCACCATACATTACACAATGATGATGAAACATGGAATAGATGTTGATCAGTTATGTCTCTTGTATTTTGTGCCAGAAAACAGAGATTTTATAAGAAATATCATGCAATCATGTAGTTAGAATTCTATCCCATTCTAGGCATAAAAAGCAAAACTAAGAACGCAATAGCAGTTCCTGTAAATTTTGCAGAGTTCTTATTTTTGCTGTGTTCAGTATTTATCCTGTGAACACATAACTGAAAACGTAATTAAAAATATCTTTCTAATTAGAGGAAATCAAGTATCTATGAATACGTTTTGTTTTACTAAAATACAGTTTCACAGCTGAGGAAATACTTTTATGCCAATGGAGAAAACACATTGTTTCCCAGGCAACATGTTGAACATATGCCAATAGACCCTGTCTGACACACAAAAGAGTGTTGTGGTATCTGCCATTAAGTATCAAATTGGATGACAAAATAAAAAAATCTTTCCTTATTCTCATACCAAACAGCATTCCAAAAATAAATGTAAAGACGAAGGCAAGCAAAGTTTATAGAATAACCATATGAACACACCATTCCTTTTAAAATGTCTTCAGAAACTTCTCTTGACTTGCAGCTGAAAAAGCCTATGGTCACCAAGAATTTATTTCAAACTCTGTCTATTTTCCAGCTTCTCATTCTGAGTCAAACCAGAAAACAAAAAAAGCCTTCAAAACACCAAGATACTCAGATTATGCAGTTCAGTTCTCCAGGAAAGGATTGCATTTATAGTACACTGTATTCAGATACATATGGTAACAAATAACAGATGACAAGAGATTTCAGATAATCTGGTGGTGACTTAAATTTGACTGTTCAAAATAAAATCATTTTGAATGTATGTCCAACTAAATTGAGGTACTGAATATAGCTAATACTGATTGCTTTCAGGGGAAAAGGGCATACATAAACATCACAGGTTTGTCCAGTAGAAACCCCTTTTACATCAATATGACCAGCAAAGTCAGACACAAATCACCTCCATATAGATCAACAAAGAAAATCTCCCTAATCTAAGGTAACAGCTTCATGTCAAAACACTTCCATAAACACTCCTCCAGTCAATACTACAGTGATCTGTCTAGAATTCTACTTATAGAAGTATCATGCCTTTGTTCTTCCTTTGAAAGGCTGGAGGGGGGAGGGGGAGGCGGGGAGAAAAAAATAACATACCAAAGGTAAAGCCTTAGGTGAAGAAAATATGTGTGTAACACTGACCATATCCTTCTTGCTGCCTAGTTTAAAGTTGCAATGCATAGTCAGCATTTTCCAACACATCAAGAGGCCCACTGTCTTCAATGGGAGCACAAGGTGGAATTTTGACAACATATTTCCTTTTCATAATGCTTATTTTCTCACTTAACAGCATTCTCAGCCTTCCATTTTCTGGTGATTCCTTCCTAAACCTAAGCCACTACTTCAGTGGGACCAGAAGTACTGTTGGTAGGTTGCATGGTCTTCTGATCCAAGATAAAACACACACATACACACACTTCTCACAGTTTAACTAAGTTTTTCAGATCCCTGATCTGGATTACAGTGCAGCTCAGTAGACAGTGAAGTCTGCTTTACAGAAAGGGTGACACACTAACTATGTGAGAATCACCACCAAGACAGCAGGAATGTCTCAAGTCAACATTGCTAATAGACTCCTGTGCTGGTTTAAAGGTAAACTGGTGGGAGAAATGAACCTGGCTCAAAAGAGATTAAAAGTCAGAGTTACAATTCACTAAAATGATCACAATAAATAGGACTATACAGAGAAAAAATTGGTTTAAGCCCACAAAAAACAGCTGTATAGCCCAGCACCCTGGGGCATGAACAGAATGGTGTTCCTTAACCCCTGTGCTAAGCGCCACATGGTCCTCCTGAGTGATAAGTAAAAGGAAAGGAAAATATGTTGGTGAGGATGATGGTCAGTCTTGGTGAGACTAACAGTCACAGTCCTGTTGAGGTTCTTGTCCTCCTCTGGATCCAACAGGTTGTAGTGGGTCTGGCTGAGCCGGAATTTATTTTCCCATAACAACCCTTACAGCGCTGTGCTCTGCATTAGTAGCTAGAGGAGCGCTGATAACAAGCCCATGTTTTGGCTACTGCTGAGCGCAGCACTGTAACACTCCTTCTTCAGTCAGGGCAAGATCCTGGGAGGGAACACAGGTAGGCCAGCTGACCCACACTGACCAAGGGGATATTCCATACCATATGACGTCAACCCAGATGTAAAACTGAGGCAAGGAGCCAGAAGGAGGTATGCATTGTCTCATAATGGCTGCCTGCTGACAAACATTATGCATGCTGGAGCTCTGCTTCTCAGAGAAGTGATTGACCATCACTGCTTATGGGAAGTAGAGATTAACTGCTAGCTTCTGCTTTGTGTGTGTGCATACAGCTTTTGTTTTGTTTTTCCTTTTTGCATAAATATAAACTGCCTTATTGCAATCCACGATTTGTGTCATTTCTTTTCCCTCCCACCTTGCTCTCTGCTGTCCAGCTGGGAAGCGGAGAGATAGAGCGGCTGGGTGGGTACCTGGTGTTCAGCCAAGGTGAAACCACCACACAAGTGGTACTAGAAGTCCCAAAACCTGAAGATTATATATGCTCAGGTTCAGGTGGGAATGCCCAATACCTTCCCCCAAGGCAAGGAATTTCACAATGGGTGATTTAACTCTGTGAGTCATGGGATATTTTTGGAATCTTTGATAGTCTAAGTCATTGCAACTGCCTATTGTGCCAGTCCATAATAGCCCATTAGCAGACATGACCCCTCAGGCTGGGTGTGAAGATGCCAATGCCTCACTGGAAGAGAGTTATCACAGCTGAGTCACTACTGTGAAGAGAGAAACATTTCCATGCCTCTCAGGGTCCTTTAACACCCAGCTTGTAGTCTGAGTTGTGAGGTGTGCCCTGGGCAGGTGCTGCAAATGATCCATTATTAACAGTGCATGAGAAACTACAATAGAAGGTGTAGAATACACAGTTTTGGTTACACCCACACAGCTCTAAACTGGTCCCAGCCACTGTAACTGGGACAATTCTTCATAAAATGAAACCACTCTCTTAGTTACTTTCATGTAATGCCAACATCCATGAACTGTGCCCAGAGCCTCTTGATTTTAGTCCATTCATTTTTAAACAAGTAAATTAATTTTAATATATGAAAAGATATTCTTACTAACAACTAATTTTTATGTCTATTCTTTTTTAAATACAAACTCAACTCCAACCCTCTCCACACCTGAAATGATTTTCAAATGCTCACAAAAGACATGCAAGTCTGACAAGGTTCCCTGGGTTAAAAAAAAAAAAAAAAAAGTATTGCAAAAGCCTCTGTGTAAATACATACATAAATGCACAACTGTATACACACAAAGCTAGCAGGCATTCTCCATGTCTGCAGAATGTACTCATATGCTACCTTGGAGAGAGCAGTGATATATGCATTTATTCCTGCACTGTTAGCAGTGGAAAACAAAGACATTAGTATTTTAATGACCACCTTTCCAAATCAGTTGCATTGATTTTCAACAGTCAGTAAAATAATGACATATTAGAACAGGAAGTCAGAAATCATGATATAAAGGTGATTAAAACCTAGAAAGCCAGGATTTCATTTTCATAGTCTCAAATAACTACTTCTGGGAAAACAGGGTTTTGAAGAAACTTGGCCCAGACCCTACTACCTATAAACCATCTGTTAATCAGTTATTAATTAATCAGAGACTCTAATACACAAAGAAAAACAGATATGATATGCTCTATGTGAATTTACTGATGTCTCCTTTGCACTCAGGCTATGTGAACATTTGTGTGCACTATGCTTTTACTTTATGAAAAACTGATCAGGCTCACACACTTCCTTGCTGCTTACATATCTGAATGGTTGGAGCAGCAGAAAATAAAAGGTTTTATATTAGCTAAACTGCTTCTCAGAATATATAACTCAAATTATTTCATCTTGCTGAATATTCACATGCAATAAAAATTTTTTTCAAATGCTAAAAATTTAAGAAAATTATTTTTTAACAATCTCCCCACTGTGAAAACAACATAAAAACACACATAAACTTATGCATATATTGTATTTACACATATTTTTAAATGTGGGGTTTATCTGGGAATTGTAATATTTCTCTCCCATTTCATTCCATGCTGCAAGTTCTTTCCCTTAAGAAAAGATATCATTTCCCATTATAAGGTTCATCACCTCCTGGGGCTGAACTTCTAGGCCTGAGCGACATTTACCCATTCCCTCACTCAGATGAGATTCATATGCATACAAATTATGCTAGAAATCAGTGGAGGCAGACATAGACACTCATTCTGCTACCGAAATAAAACGCTCAGAATTCAGAACAGGGGAAAAAAACCCACCAAAACAAAAACCATCAGGTTTCATGAGCCCTCTATATTGACCACTAAACCAACACAGATTATAATGAATATACCTATAGCATCCCCTGGTCTCAAGAATTAAGGGAGTTGATGCCAAAATTGAGACTGTAAGTCTTACAGAGAATTCCTCAGGAACATAATGAAAACACAATGAATTGTCATTCTGTGACCCTTTTTGTCTCTACAGAGAAACTCTGCAAAATTACTTCTCTGGAGATTGCAGTCCATAAAATGCAATTATGCAAAACATAAGGGAGAACACTTTCTTCATCCAATCCAGACACAGAGATGCAGAGTTGATTATT